>CM035148.1:39514726-39893333 GCA_020205605.1 Panax ginseng
AGTAGAAAATAAGAAATTGGAAGAAATTGGCATGTTCTCATGATTTTCATGAATCGCCATTTCAGTGTCTAAGACGTGCATGTAGCATGTCTTGCCACTACCTATTTCCCGTACATACCACCACATATGCAGTAATACTAAGTCTCGAGCCAAGATTACCAAGAGTCCCATGACACCATCGCATCATGTGATAAGACCAGAAGTATAATAGCCACGCGCTGTATACCACTCTCTAGAAAGTTCAGAAATGAGATTTTTAAATTGATTAAGTCTAGCAATGTGAAAGCAACTTAATGTAATGAACATGTACACATGTTAGAAGTATAATGTGTTGATTAAATAGTTATTTAATAATTACATGTGGATTGAATTATTGATTTCATAAGTAGCTTATTAATTCATGAAGTACAAATTATGTGACAAAGTGGTAATTTGACTAAGTATAGTCAATAATCAAAGTAGACAAAGAGAATGAGTTTATGATGATTAGCTAAGCTATAATTAACTTGTATTGTGAATGTGAATGGTATGTAGGATTAAATTCAAAGAACGTGCTTAGTTAAAGTGTAATCTACGCACGAGGCAAGTTTCCTAACCCTACTTGTCATTATTGTTCAAGTTTATTATTTACCTCGAGTAAATTATCATTGTTATTATACAAGTTCAAAGGTTATAATAAAAGATTGATTATCTTTTCAAAGCATGATTCAGTTATACAATAATTATCCTATTGTATACTTCTTGAGATTATTATTCAATTTGAATATCATTATTATTGAACCTTATTAGACTAGCGAACCCTTACTAATTCGACTAGTCCATAGTTGATGAGCGTTCTAAATTTTAGAACCCTTATTGAATTATCCAAACCAAACTTCCTTTGATGAGGACTCGAATGTCAAACTGAGATGAACAACCCTGCAAAGGGATTTACTTATGCGTTAGCGTTAAAATATTGTGCATGTGATGGTACTAAGTATCGATCCCCCTAAGTACGAGTTGAAAGGTCCATAGTCTTATGACTGTTAAAGGTTTCAAGTATAACCCTTGATAACCTAGGACATAGTTTAAGGTCTTATGACCCTCAAAATACTTTTGATTCTTGTTATTCATTCTTGATTCAAAAGTTGAGCTTTTATTCAGATGTCTTCGATTTACTCGCATGTTATTATACTATTATTTCATTGTTATACTTGTGGACATTAGTGCTCACTCTTGCTTAATAATAACATTGCAGTTAAGAACAAAAGAACTGATTAACCTTCCACTAGTAAAGGCAAGGGCAAAGTTAGCAAATGATGAAGACTTGTTATTTTATTAGATGATGTATTTATGTTTAAGACTTGAGTTAATGATGTTGTTAAGACTTATTTGTTTATGATTTCGCAAAGATGTTTAAGGTTAGTTTAACCTGGGATTGTATTATTATTATTCAGATGTTGTAACCCTTAAGGGGAAGATTTTTATTCTATCTATTGCATGGCTTTCATTTATTATGGGTAGATAGATAGATGATATTTGTACAGTGAACACCAAATCCCATGGAATCGAAGTACCCGAATTTGGGGGTGTCACAATTATTATATTGGAATAACCTGTATACGCGGTCTACCCTATACTTAATGAAATTCTTCTGTTATTTCATTCTTTATTATTATGTTGGAATAACCTATTTATGCGAAGTACCGCATACATGGTGAAATTCTTCTAATATTCCGTTCTTTATTATTCTGTTGGAATATCATGTCTGTGCATTTACGCCGCACTGGTTCCATTATTTATTATTCGTCTCAATATCTCGCCTATGCGCTTACGCCTTTACACGGTTCCATTCTTTATTATTCTGTTGAATATCATGTCCGCATGCGTTCGCCTGCACTCGTTTCCATTATTTATTATTCTCGTCGAAATATCATGTCCGTGCGTTTACGCCGGATATGGTTCCATTATTTATTATTCGTGCTTAATATCACATCTGCGCGTTTTACGCCGACCGGTTCCATTCTTTATTATTCGCTGGAATATCCTCGCTCTATGCGTTTACGCCGGACCGTTCTCGTTATTTATTATTCTCGTTGAATAACTCGTATGCGAGGCCTATCACATGCACGGTGATTTCTTTTGTTGTTCCATTCTTTATTATATTCAAATTGGTTAAAGTTTTGACTTCTATACTCCATGAAATTAGTGGAATAGCCTTGATATTTGCGCTTCATCCAAAGATCTTTTCATGGAAATATTCTTCTGAGCATTCTTGAATTTTACTCTACAAAGCAGTATCATGTTGACAGTTTGGACGTTATCACTTCCTAGATAAATTAATTCTTAAACTTGTTTTATTGAATTCTTATATCATTATCATCATCCTCATGTTTAAATTTTGTTGAAAGTCATATGTGGCCTATAGTGCATAGATGGACTTGGTATGATTATGACTAGGGATTATTCAGTGTAATCATGACCGTAATGTTACAAATGATGTGGAAAAAGTCCTCATTGGCCCGTAGTGCATTGATGGATAGTTTTTGGTATGATTATGGCTATGGATTCTCTTTGGCCGTAGTGCAAAGATGAATTATTTTATGGCATGATCAGGACCGTTGATGAAAACATGATTATCTTAAGCCGTAGTGCATGGATAATTCGTGGTCGTGATACTAAAGAATATCCTTGGCCTGTAGTGCAGGGATGATTTGATGATGTGGATTATTTATTGTTTCAGTCTCAAATAATAACAGATGATGAAAAATCTTATAAATCATAGAAGATAGTAGATTTTATTCTCTACTGACTCTTCTAATGGATTGTTTGTTCATTTCGCAGCTAAACTTGATATTTGTTATATTTTATCGCTTTAACACTCTGTTGAAGGCTAATGATAATTTATTCGCATTATCTTAGTCATAATATTTCTTATCGGGCTAGTTGATCTCACCTTTCTTTTTCATTGTTTCTCTTGAAATGAGAACGTGGCTGGACTAATGGGGAACAAAGTGATGGTCCTAGATGGTGCATTAGTAGTCCTCACTATTTTGTGAAATAGTGTAATAATAAATGTAATGAGGACTCCATTGAGTGTGGATATTGTCTAGATGATAATATTTGTATTAAAACTCACAAAGATATGTTTTTGTCGTATTTTACAAATTTCATGTTGTATAATTAGATTGTATTTGTATTCTATACCATGTATCCGCGCGACTCGTATGGGTGATGTATACTGCTTGGGGCGTCACAATATATATATATATATATATATATATATATATATATATATATATATATATATTGTCGACGCCGGGATTTTTATTTGTCCCTTTTCCGCTTTCTTGTTCTTTTGGTGTTCTCATGTTAGGTGAGTTTTGTTTAAAAAACAAGTGAAAAGGTCCGATATGTATGATGTCGATTTATGGACCGTTAAGAGTTGCCATTGGTTTTTATATGGTTGTACCAACACAAATCGAGAAAAGGTTTACATCACCCAATGTGATGTGACATCGCTTAAATCTGCCTGGTGAAACCGAAGTTTCATTAGGGTCCGGGGACTTGATTATGCGGAGGGAAGGTGTTAGGCACCCCCCGACATCCGTGTTACCACGGTGACCGCCACTTTTCAAGAAACTATTATATGAATGTGTATGTGTGTGGATCAATGTGCAATTATTTGGAAGTAGTGCGAGGCCTCGTTAGCACCTATATACACATGGTTTGAATTTGTGTAAAAATTCAATTTTTAACAAGATATGGCAGTGACGTTTTATAGTAATTGAGACCTTTTACACTTCTGTAAGACCCCGAATTTTACGAAATGAAAGTATTCAATTTTTATAATTATTATTCTATTTAGTAAATGGTTAAATTGAGAAAGGGTTAAAGTTAAGGGTGACATGTGAAAATTTTACAAAGTAAGCAAGTTGATATAAAATATTTGTTGTGTCGGAGAATATTTGATTGGTCGGGGAATATTCGTTTTAATAGGAAATATTCGTACGACGGCACAATCATTGGTGGACCCCACAACGGAAGTATTGTCGTAGTTAGAAAATGACAGAAATATCTTTTTATAAAATAACGGCGAAAGTTTTACCGTTAATCTGTTGAACTACCTGGTGGTAAAAGTACATAATATACGTGGTTGCATAGAAGCACACGGTATTAATTATTGATGCTTACGTGAGAAGTCACTCAGTTATACTCAATTATTGCTACAGTAATTGCTGCATAATATCTCTCATATTATTGATTCAATTCTTGTCACAGTATCATCTGCATAATATTTTATATTATTAAATCAATAATTGATTTGATAAAGTTATTCATATTATTATTTGAAATATTGATGATGTCTAGAAAGTTCTGTCGATGAGAAGTTTGGTCACCTAATTACGCGCCAATAGGGAGAAATCTTTATCGGAAAGTCCCCTCTTTCTTGGGAATAATCTGGTTGTTAAATATTGTGCGTTATAATATTAATGATGAATAAGTTCGTGTTGATTAAAGATGAAATTGATAGTTCCATTGTGTTGGGATTATTATTGTTGGTAGAAATCAACATTTATTTCGATAATAATTAATGTCTGGAGGTTATATTGACCAATCGGGGTAATTAATCGGATAAATGAGCAATTAATTGCTATTAATTCACATGCTTATAACTATTTGTTCACATGTGTGTACTATTGAGTCACATGCATGTACTATTAGGGGAGGTGGTGCAAGATTGATAATACTTGCATGACTAAATTAAAAATAGAGGTATAGATGAAGGTATTATACTATAATTATTCAAGCCCCAAAATGTGCAATTATCGAAACTATATTTTCCAATAAATAGAAGATCATTCTTCCTTCATTCTCACCAATTCACTAAGACTCACAAGAGCAATGATAGAGAGAGAAGCTATAGAGAGAAAGAAGAAGAGAAGTCTTCTACTTCACTATTCCAGTATCCAGTCTTCTTTTGAGGTAAGGGGTATTATTTATTTCATATTTTGAAGAGAAATAATTTTTCGTATTCGTATGAATATTATTTTCGTTTAATATTCGTAAAGTGTATTATTTCTTTCGTATTCATGAAGAGAGTTATTTTCTTTCAATACTCGTAAGGGTTGTTATTCCATTCTTTATTATTCTGTTAGAATAACCTGCCTATGCGGACTACCATATGCATGGTGAAATTCTTCTGTTATTCCATTCTTTATTATTTTGTTGGGATAACTTGTCTACGCGGACTACAACATGCATGGTTACATCATGCATGGTGAATGACCCTTCGTATTCATTCTTTATTAAATTGTGGAAATGATCTATCTACGTGGATTACCGCATGGCGGGTGAAAATCCATTTGCAGTTTCGTATATTCTATTATACTCGTATGAGATATCATTTCTTTTGTATTCGTCATGGAATATTGTTTTCTTTTGTATTTTCCTTTTATGAGTACTATTCATGGATTATATTCATGAGTTACTATTTATGGGTTACTATTCACTCGATTATTATTCACTCGGGTATTCGGGACACTTTTCGTGTCGGAGCACTATTCACGAGTTACTATTCACGGGTTACTATTCACCAGGTTATTATTTACTAGAATATTATTCACTCGGGTATTTGGGACACTTTTCGTGCTGGGGTACTATTCACGAGGCACTATTCCCAAAGTACTATTCACAGGGTACTATTCACGGAGTACTATTTACCCGAAAAATATATTTCTTTTCTGTCCAAATTATTTTTGATACATGAATATTATTCTTGAATTTTACTCCACAAAGCAAAGATCATGTTGACAATTTGGATATTTTTAAACTCGGATAAATATAAAGTCTTTAATATTTATCCTTGATTTCGCTTGATTAATGCTTATATCATTGTCATCATCCTCATGCTTATATTGTGATGAAAGTCATCTTTGCTTATATGCATAGATGGATCTGTTGATTGGTATGATTATGACTGTGGATCATTCGGTATAATCATGACCGTAATGTTGCAAATGATGTGGTAAAGTCCTCATTGGCCCGTTGTGCATTGATGGACGCTTTTGGTATGATCATGACCATGGGTTCTCTTCGACAAGGGTGCAAAGATGAATTGTTTTATGGCGTGATCATGATGGTTGATGAAAACACGATTGTCCTTAGCAGAGTAGTGCATGGATAATTTGTGGTCGTGATACTAATGAATATCCTCGGCTTTTGTAGTGCATGGATAATTCTATGATGTGGATTATTTATTGTCTTTGAGTCTCAAATGATAAAATATTGATAATAAACTTTTAATTTGTAGAAGATAGTAGATATCATGCTCTACTTGACTCTTCTAAAATACAATTGCATGTCTTTGGCCCGAAGGTGCAAGGATGAATCGTTAATGAATATCTTTTGGCCCAGTAGTGCAAAGATGAATTTATTAGTATGATAATGAACAGGAACGTGATTTGGTATAACCATGATCTTTGATGTTTTAGGTAAAGACATGTGATAAAAATTATCTTCGTCCTGGGTGCGAAGAGGAATTTAGAACCACAATTATGATTATGAGTTATTCACATGATTCTGGACAGGAATTGTTGATTGATGTTACAGGGATTAAACATTGTTGGTGGACTTTTAACATGGAGAAGATAATAGACTTTATGGTCTATTTGACTCTTCTAATGGATTGCTCGTTCCGCTGCAACTATGGTTGAAAAGTTTTATCATCTACCATATGTTCTAAATCTCTAATTTATTACTGACGAAGGCTATTGATAATTTAATTATCTTTAGTCATGATATTCTTTACTGGGCTAGTTGTGGTCACCCTTTTGCTTTACAATTCCTTTCAGGTAATAAGAGTGTAGCTGGGTCGAGCGGAGGTAACAGGGTATTAAAACGGTGGTCTATAACTGTTGAGGTTCTCCTTAAACAGTATGAAAATAATTTTATTGAGAAATTTAGATAAGTGTGTTGTATTTTTATACGACATTTAATAGTTATATTTGGTGAATCAAATAGGGTGAGGCGAACCCAACTTTGGAAGGGTGTTTTTCCACTATCATACGAGATGTCTAATGACATACGACTTCGTGTTATCATAAGACAGGGTTGTGCACATCCACTTGCTGAGTATATCTACGAGCACTACCTATATAATCTTGGAGATTGGTTGACGTATAATTCTCAATTGGAGGCAATAGAGATAATTATATGTCAAGAGAAGACTCGCCATTGGAAAGAACATGATAGTAATCTTCTCATTTTTCTTTGGGGACTATTTGGTTAACCAAGGATAATTCTCGAGTCATATGATATCTATCATAACTTAGATGCATGGACTCCCATGTACGAAGGTTTCCTTGAGCATTTTCCAAAGATTTTAATTTCTATAACAATTATTGATTGTACTTATGTAAAGTACCATTGTAAGGTGTTGTGGTCGAGGCACCATGAGAGTTACATATATTTGTATTAAAACTTACAACTTATGTGTTGTTGTACTACTCATACGAATTCAACAAATTGTATAAATGAAGTTTGTATTTGATTTCTGTAGTGTGATATCTGGTGACTCAGAATGGGTCGTGTGGACCTATTTTGGGGGCATCACAACTTCCTTTTTTTATTAAGTGTTCGGCTTGATTGCTTTTAATTTTCGAGATGTGAAGCATCTTCGAGAAAATAATGTGCAAAGTAGTGCCGAACTCCTCATGGGCATGAAAACCATCTGAGGAAATCCAAACACCGTGAATAAATTTACAAACTGCTTACAGCTGAAAATACGGGAACCGAATCTAGATCCACTAGACTGAATCTGTGATCACATGATTTCTAGTCTCACATGATGCCGCATTTGATAATAAAACAGTAAGCAGGTATATATATATATATAAGCTGTAAATATATATATACAAACATGATCAGCCACCACGAAGCACCTCCATGGGGGATCAGAAATATAAATAAAGCTGTAAAAGCAATCAACCACCACAGAGTAAACTCCAGGCGGGACGAAAAGTAAATAAAGCTGTAAAGACGGTCAACGCACCAAATGTAAAATCCAGGCTCATCGAACAGAGTTCGACACACAGTTCATATATATAAATATAATAAAGCATTAAATGCTCCAGATGTAAAATCCAGGCTCATCGAATAGAGTTCGACACATAGTTCATATATATATATATATATATATATATATATATATATAAAAGCAAATAAACGCTTCAGACCGAAGTCTAGGCTCAATCGAGGCATAACTCGATAATGTTAGTCCATATATATATATATATATATATATATATATACAAAATAAAATGAAACCAGGGACCGAAGTCTGGGCATACACACACAACATGACTCTCAACGTGAAGAATGTTGTGTGCAAAGATGAAGAGAAAGACTTTAAACTGTGTAAGGAGGCTTACAGTGGGCTACCAAAAAAGACTTCTATAACTTTAAGTGGATGAACACTCGGCTCCTGCCGGTAAAAATATGACAGAATATAAGCTCACAAGTGTTTAAAATGAGAAAGCACTCAGTTTATAATGTGTACATAACAAATTGGACAGGGCTTCCTCGCCATTTCTCTTATAAAATGGCCACCCAAAGCCCACTATTTATAGAGAGGGGAGCTGCAGGTGTACCTGTGGTTAGAAGCATGTGTGCATGCGGCTGCCCGAGGTGCCTCGGGCAATGTCGGTCCTGCTGTCTCGATGTATGTGCACTCGAACAACGCGTTGTTTGCTCGAACCTTCATAACTTTCAATCCGGGAGTCCAATGGAAGCGTGCCATACTATTCCAAAAAGATCTTTCTGAGAGCTACGTAATGACATAGGATTTTCCCTTGTTTGAATTCAGAAAGATGGGTCCATGACCGAAATGGCATTTTCGGGTTTCCGTTAGGCAGCCTGTTGAGTCGTTTTGCGTAGTTTGCGCTTGAAAGTTAAGATATGGTTCTTGTCGGACTTATATTGAAGTAATTTGAGTTAAAATGAGTTTACTTGATTTGAGTAGAAGTTGAGTTAGCAAAATGACCATTTTGCCCCTCCTGGGGTTATCTCCAGTTTTCGCATAGTTGTAGTAGTATTTTCTTAGGGTTATCTCTGAGGTTAACTTGATGTTGACTTTGACTGTCCTCAGGGTTATCTCTGAGGTTGGCTTGACCTCCTGGGGTTATCTCCAGGCTTTGAACATGATCCTCCGGGGTTATCTCTGAGGTTGAAACTGACTTTCCCAGGGTTATCTCCGAGGTTGGAACCTGATTTCCCGGGGTTATCTCCATGGTTGGAAACTGGATCTCTGGGGGCTATCTCCGGGGTTAGAATTGATGTTGTGATCCTCTAGGGTTATCTCTAGAGTGTGAAAAAGACGCTTTTGTCCTCCTGCATACTTAGTAACAGGAAAAAGAAATTTCGAGTGTCTATAGATGCCCCTCTTTATCATGTTCATGTAATGCAAATGGAATGGGCATGATAAAGATTTCTAGACACTTGAAATATGACAAGGTATTTCTAATAATACAAATCGCAATGTAATGAATGTTATGATGAATGTTAAAATATTTTTGCAAATCGCAGTTCGAAAATCGCACATCGTATTTCGCACATCGCTTTTCACATTTGGTCAATCGCACTTCGCAACTCGCACATCACATTTCGCATATCGCATATCGCAAATTGCAAATCGCAATATAATGAATGTTAAAATGTTTTCGCAAATCGCTCTACCTTTATCAATCATTGTGATGCCTATGCTGGTGTTGACTCCAACGATTTTGCTTTTAATCACTGATACTTGGTTGATGAAGATAAGTTGAGATGTTTTCTACATCTCTGATGGGGATGGCGTTCTGTGTAAGACCCCGAAATTTATGAAATAAAAGTATTCAATTTTTCTTATAATTACTATTCAGTAAATGGTTAAATTGATAAAAGTTAAAGTTAAGGGTGATATATGAAATTTTTTTCAAAATACACAACCGGGTTATAAAATATTCATTCTTGTTTGTGGAATATTCGTTTGGTCATGGAATATTCTTTCCGTCTTGGAGAATATTAAATGACGACAATGAGCCATTTAGGGTCCCATAATGTAATAATCTGTTAATGAAGAAAATGATAAAATTATGTTTTTTATAAATAACGTATGTAATCGCTATCAAGTTAACAATCGTTGGAATACCCTTTTGGTAAAATAAAGTAATACGCTTGTTGCACGTTAGCTACACACGAGACATTACGAGATTTTTGAATTATTGATTCTTACGTAAAGAAGGCACTTTTCTCAATAATTGTTACGATGAATTACTGCTCAATATTTTATTTTATTGATTCAATAATTGTTGCGTTGATATTTTATATTATTGTTGTTTCAATAATTATCAACGCATAATATTTCTCATTATCGATCAATAATTTATATTATTTGAATAATATTATTAGATAGCATTATTGGCAATGTCTAGAAAGTTCACAAGAAGAGAGGTTTGGTCACCTAATCAATTACCAAGAAGGAGAAATTCTTATTGAAAGCCCCTTTCCTAGAGGCGGCTGGTTGTCATAATTGTGATTCTATAATATTATTTGTGAATAATTAATTATTGATTTATATGATAAGGAAATATTTATTTGATGTGGATATAAATGATTGATTTATTTATGTGGTTATAAATGAAGGAATTAATGTTGAGGTATTTTATCAGTATTTTTGTCGGAATGAAGGTATTAAAAATTAAACCAGTGTTTTTGAGATATATTGTGTGAGTTATAATTTTTAATCCGACCTTTGGATCGTTGTAATTTTTGGATATGTTATACATATATAAGTTGAGTATATGTCCACAAATTTTGAACTGTTAAAAATGAGCGTATAGTTTGTTATGAATTTTAAGAAGTGACTGATTCGGAAATTAGGTTATAAATGATTTTGGTGGAAATTTCTAGAATTGGTGGGACCCACTTGTGGTTGGTGAAGAAATGTGCTGAATTTTATTTCAAATGTGGTGGGTGGGAATAGTAGCAGGTAAAGTCATCAGGTTGCAGGTCAAGTCTGCTAAAATTTTCCTATAAATAGTGGACTAAGTTAGAATTGAAAATCACACCAGAAACATAAGCTTTCTCTCTTTCTCTCTCTAGATTATTGAGTGTATTTTGTGAGTATTTAGATACTTGATGAGTTGATATTCATCCGCAAAGTTTCCTTCAAATACATATCCGATATCCAATGTAAGTATGTTGCTCTTTTGAGGTAAGGGATAGTAAGGGATTTTAAGGGTTATTATGTTTTTCAGTTCATACTTCTTTTGACCTTCAGAAAATTCTGAAAAAATTTGAAATGATATGTTGATGAGTTTTATTGATTGTGTCCAAAAATGGTGATTTTTGGATGTATAGATTAAGAGTTATGAATTTTATGAGAAAATACTATTTTAAAAGTAACCGCTTATAACTCCTTGTGGTTAACTCCAAAATTGATGAAATTTTTATTGGGAGTACATCTATATAATATCAGTGTACTCTCAGAAATTTTGAAATTTTTGGATAAAAGTACAATTTATGATAAATGTCTAAATATTCTAAGCTAGGTTTGGCCATATGAAAAATAGTAAATGAATTTTAAAATTCTAAGAAAATATATGTTCAATATGGGACTATATTCGCTAAATCCAAAAAAGAAATATTTTTGGAACTGATTTGGTATTTTTCATGAAAATGGACTAGTTATGAATAAATGAGTTAAATATGTTATGTGAAGGAAGAAAATTGGAAAATATGATTTTATGGCTTGAGAATCATATGTGTGGTATATGCAGATTTTTGATGAGGGTTTTGGTTATTGGTGATGAAATCTTATAAGTTTGGCATTTTATGATGATTAAATGCATTATTTAGTAAAGTGTAAACAATTAAAATAAATTGTTTATAAGTTTAAGAAATGTTATTCTTTCAATATCATTATACCGAAATATTGGTATGGATTTTATTGTGGAATTTCTACCTTTTTGTGTCAAGGTTACTATTCATGAGTTACTATTCACGAGTTACTATTCACGGGTACTATTCACTACAAAATTGGTTTCTTTTTCTAACCAAATTATAGTTGATTTATGAATATTACTCTGGAGATTAAAACTATATATTGATTATATTGATTTTATTATCATATATAATATTTTTATAACCCTGATGTTGAAATTCTCTTTCACTTGAGTATAAAGATGGGTAGATTATTGGTATGATCATGATTAGGGTTCACTTTTGGCCAAGATGGTGAAAAGTTGAATTGTGGATCGGTATGATCATGACCATTGAATTTATAATTGAATATCTTTAGCTTAAGTGCAAAGGTGAATTGATCAACATGGTTATAATTATTGTTTATATAAATTCTGAAATGATTATATATTTCTTTGAGATATTAATATATTTAGCCTGTAGTGCAAATATGAACTGTTGAGGAATATCTTTGGCCTGTAGTGCAAAGATGAACTGTTAATGAATATCTTTGGCCCGTAGTGCAAAGATGACTTGTTGTTGAATATCTTTGGCCAGTGGTGCGAAGATGAACTGTGGATGAATATCTTTGGCCCGTAGTGCAAAGATGGATTTATTAGTATGATTATGAACAGGAACTATGATTTGGTATAACCATGATCTTTGATGTTTCAGGTAAAGACATGTGATGAAAATTATATTCGTCCTGGGTACGAAGAGGAATTTAGAATCAAAATTATGATTATGAGATATTCATATAATTGTGGAAAGGAACTGTTGATTGATGTTACAGGGATAAAACATTATTGGTGGACTTTTAACATGGATAAGATAATAGATTTTATGGTCTATTTGACTCTTCTAATGGATTGCTCATTCCGCTGCAATTATGGTTGAAATTTTTATCATCTACCATATGTTCTAAATCTCTGAATTATTATTAATGAAGGCTATAGCTAATTTAATTATCTTTAGTCATGATATTCTTTACTGAGCTAGTTGTGCTCACCCTTTTGCTTCACAATTCCTTTCAGGTAATAAAAGTGTAGCTGGGTCGAGCGGGGGTAACAAGGGAATAGAACGGTGGTCTCTAGCTATGGAGTTCTCCCTAAACAGTATAGACAAGTGTGTTGTATACATCTTTTAGTAGTTATATTTGGTGAATCATATAGGGAGAGGCGAACCCAACGTTGGAAGGGTATTTTGCCACTATCATACAAGATGTCTAATGACATACAACCTCGTGTCATCATAAGACAGGGTTGTGCTCATCCACTTGCTGAGTATATTTACGAGCACTACCTATATAACCTTGGTGTTTGTTTGAAGTATAATTCTCAATTTGAGATAGTGGAGATAATGATAAGTCAAGAGAAGACTCACCATTGGGAAGAATATGATAGTAATCTTCTCATTTTTCTTTGGGATCTATTGGGTAAACCAAGGATAATTCTGTGGCCATATGATATCTATCATAACCTAGAAGCATGGCCTCCCATGTACGAAGGTTTCCTTGAGCACTTCCCAAAGATTTTAGTTTCTAAAACAGCTTTTGACTATACCTTTATGTAAGGTGTCACTTGTAAGGTCTCATCCCACTTGGTTGGGACATGTGTCACATTTGGTATATATTTGTATCCAAACTCACAAAGATATATGTGTTGTTATATTTTGCCGACAATTGTTGTAATAAAGTTGTAGTTGTTTTCTGTACCATGTATTTGGCGACTCAGAATGGGTTGGGTGTTGTATACCTATTTTGGAGGTTTCACATTTGGTATTAGAGCTATAAGTAAAGAGCCCTGTGCCTCTCGCTAGTGACTTCCTGTTGATGGGGGATGCACCGGCCGCACTCTTCGTAGGGACGCCTGCTCATGCAGTGGCAAACTAATAGGTACTAAATGTGAGGTCTTTGTCCCACTCGATGGGACATTTGTCACATTTGGTATCAGAGCTTAGGGATATGATCTCTGGCGGAGATCGAGGAATATAACTAGGATCGGGGAGAGATGAGTAAATCCTTCGCTAGTGTGTCCTACCTAAGCTTATTTGTTGATCAGTCATAATATGGGGATATTATGTGATATGTTAATTTGTTCAATTAACCCTTGTTTTTGAAGTCAGTATTCTAGAATGATATCCAAAAATGCAGGAGATGAGCAAATCGGAGAAATTATGAGGAGCGGGGAAGATGGAATTTGAAATGAAAGCAAGGTATTCTCAACTCTTTGAAATAAAGCAGTGCACGTAATTTTGGGATGAAATTTCATAAGGAGGGAGATTGTAAGACCCCTAAAATTTATGAAATAAAAGTATTCAATTTTTCTTATAATTACTATTCAAGAAATGGTTAAATTGATAAAAGTTAAAGTTAAGGGTGATATATGAATTTTTTTTCAAAATACACAACCGTTATAAAATATTCATTGTTGTCAGAATATTCGCTTTGGTCGTGGAATATTCTTTCTGGTCGGGGAATATTCGCATTTACAGTGCGAACCATTTGTGTGCCCCATAATGTAATAAATGTCGCTGGATGAAGAAAACGACAAAATTAAGCTTTTATAAATAATCTATTCGTAATCATTACTGCTAACACTGCTGGAATACCCTTGGTAAAATAAAAAAGTAATACGCGTTGTTGCACAAAGAAGCACGGATTACATGATTTTTGAATTATTGATTCTTACGTGAAGAAGACACTACTCAATAATTGTTACAAAGAATTACTGCTCAATATTTTATTTTATTGATTCAATAATTGTCACGTTGATATTTTATATTATTATTGTTTCAATAATTATCAACGCATAATATTTCTCATTATCGATCAATAATTCATATTATTTGAATAATATTATTAGATAGCATTATTGGCAATGTCTAGAAAGTTCATCATGAGAGGTTTGGTCACCTAATTAAGCGCCACCAAGAAGAGAAATTTTATTGAAAGCCCCTCTTTCTAGGAACTACTGGGTTGTCATAATTGTGATTCTCAGAATATTATTTGTGAATAATTAATTATTGATTTATATGATAAGGAAATATTTATTTGATGTGGATATAAATGATGGATTTATTTATGTGGTTATAAATGAAGGAATTAATGTTGAGATATTTTATCAAGATTTTTTTTGAATGAAGGTATTAAAAATTAAACCAAAGTTTTTTGAGATATATTCCGTGAGTTATAATTTTAATTCGACTTTGGATCGTTGTAATTTTTGGATATGTTATACATATATAAGTTGAGTATATGTCCACAAATTTTGAACCATTAAAAATGAGCGTATAATTTGTTATGAATTTTAAGAGGTGACTGATTCAAAAATTAGGTTATAAATGATTTTGGTGGGACCCACTTGTGGTTGGTGAAGAAATGTACTGAATTTTATTTCAAATGTGGTGGGTGGAAATAGTAGCAGGTAAAGTCATCAGGTTGCAGGTCAAGTCTGCTAAAATTTTCCTATAAATAGTGGACTAAGTTAGAATTGAAAATCACACCAGAAATATAAGCTTTCTCTCTTTCTCTCTCTAGATTATTGAGTGTATTTTGTGAGTATTTAGATACTTGGTGAGTTGATATTCATCGCTGCAAGTTTCCTTCAAATATCATATCCGATATCCAAATGTAAGTCTTTCTTTTTTTTTGAGGTAAGGGATAGTAAGGATTTTAAGGGTTATTATATTTTTTCAGTTCGTATTTCTTCCTGACCTTCGAAAATTCTGGAAAATTTTGAAATGATATGTTGATGAGTTTTATTGATTGTGTCCAAAAATGGTGATTTTTGGATGTATAGATTAAGAGTTATGAATTTTATGAGAAAAGACTATTTTAAAAGTAATCGCTTATAACTCCTTGTGGTTAACTCCAAAATTGATAAAATTTTTATTGGGAGTACATCTATATAATATCAGTGTACTCTGTGAATTTCAGAATTTTTGGATAAAAGTACAATTTATGATAAATGTCTAAATATTTGGCGGTTTTGGCCATATGAAAAATAGTAAATGAATTTTAAAAATTCTAAGAAAAATATATGTTCAATATGGAACTATAGTTTGCTAAATCCTAGAAAAGAAATATTTTTGAAACTGATTTGGTATTTTTCATGAAAAAGGACTAGTTATGAATAAATGAGTTAAATATGTTATGTGAAGGAAGAAAATTGGAAAATATGATTTTATGGCTTGAGAATCATGTGTGGTATATGCAGATTTTTGATGAGGGTTTTGGTTATTGGTGATGAAATCTTATAAGTTTGACATTTTATGATGATTAAATGCATTATTTAGTAAAGTGTAAACAATTAAAATAAATTGTTTATAAGTTTAAGAAATGTTATTCTTTCAATATCATTATGCCAAAATATTGGTATGGATTTTATTGTGGAATTTCTACCTTTTTGTGTCAGGGTTACTATTCATGAGTTACTATTCATGAGTTACTATTCACGGGTACTATTCACTACAAAATTGGTTTCTTTTTCTAACCAAATTATAGTTGATTTATGAATATTACTCTGGAGATTAAAACTATATATTGATTTTATTATCATATATAATATTTTTATAACCCTGATGTTGAAATTCTCTTTCACTTGAGTATAAAGATGGGTAGATTATTGGTATGATCATGATTAGGGTTCTCTTTGGTCAAGAGTGAAAAAGTTGAATTGTGGACCGTATGATCATGACCATTGAATTTATAATTGAATATCTTTAGCTTAAGTGCAAAGGTGAATTGATCAACATGGTTATAATTATTGTTTATATAAATTCAAATGATTATATATTTCTTTGAGATATTAATATATTTGGCCCGTGAGTGCAAATATGAATCTGCTGAGAGGAATATCTTTTGCCAGAGCAAAGATGAACTGTTAATGAATATCTTTGGGTAGTAGAAAGTAAAAGATGACCTGTTGTTGAATATCTTTGGCCAGTGGTGCGAAGATGAACTGTGGATGAATATCTTTGGCCCGTAGTGGAAAGATGGATTTATTAGTATGATTATGAACAGGAACTATGATTTGGTATAACCATGATCTTTGATGTTTCAGGTAAAGACATGTGATGAAAATTATATTCGTCCTGGGTACGAAGAGGAATTTAGAATCACAATTATGATTATGAGATATTCATATAATTGTGGAAAGGAACTGTTGATTGATGTTACAGGGATAAAACATTATTGGTGGACTTTTAACATGGATAAGATAATAGATTTTATGGTCTATTTGACTCTTCTAATGGATTGCTTCGTTCACCGCAATTATGGTTGAAATTTTTATCATCTACCATATGTTCTAAATCTCTGAATTATTATTAATGAAGGCTATAGCTAATTTAATTATCTTTAGTCATGATATTCTTTACTGAGCTAGTTGTGCTCACCCTTTTGCTTCACAATTCCTTTCGTGTAATAAAAGTGTAATGGGTCGAATGAGCGGGTAACAAGGAATAGAATCTATGGTCTCTAGCTATGGAGTTCTCCCTAAACAAGATATAGACAAGTGTGTTGTATACATCTTTTTAGTAGTTATATTTGGTGAATCATATAGGAGAAATGAACCCAACGTTGGAAGGGTATTTTGCCACTATCATACAAGATGTCTAATGACATACAACCTCGTGTCATCATAAGACAGTGGTTGTGCTCATCCACTTCTTCGAGTATATTTACTGAGCACTACCTATATAACCTTGGTGTTTGTTTGAAGTATAATTCTCAATTTGAGATGTGGAGATAATGATAAGTCAAGAGAAGACTCACCATTGGGAAGAATATGATAGTAATCTTCTCATTTTTCTTTGGGGTCTATTAACAACCAAGGATAATTCTGCGGCCATATGATATCTATCATAACCTAGAAGCATGGCCTCCCATGTACGAAGGTTTCCTTGAGCACTTCCCAAAGATTTTAGTTTCTAAAATAGTTTTTGACTATACCTTTATGTGAGCAGTCCACGGTTGGGACATGTGTCACATTTGGTATATATTTGTATCCAAACTCACAGTATATATGTTGTTGTATTTTGCACGACAATTGTTGTAATAAAGTTGTAGTTGTTTTCTGTACCATGTATTTGGCGACTCAGAATGGGTTGGGTGTTGTATACCTATTTTGGGGGTGTCACATTCTGAAATCACCAGACCTTCCCGATGTATACGCTGGTAGTTTACAACGGTGCCTACTCTGCTGATCGCCAAACTGCTTTGGTTCCCACTCGAATGGTTGCATACGAAGCTATCATAGCTGAACTGTCTTGATGTTGCGCTGGATTCCAATGGTTTAGAATACCAGATCTTTCGATACCTTCGCTGAAGTAATATTCCACAGATTACTTCTCCTGATGTTACGCTAGATTGATGACAACCACTAGATGTCTCACCCTTTTGAGGTGATTTGGAGTTTCCTTTCGATGTTGGGTGCTTGTGCCCCATTTTCTTGAGCATTTGATTCGCAAGCTAACTGAACTGATGATCTGAGTGACACTGACATCCCTAGAGGGTGCAGCCCATTCTTTCGCTGCCCAGATTTGCACTGCGGTGTAGAGGTCTCAACTGATGAGGACTTGACGCAGGTTAACATGTTTGATGGTGTAGATTTCCTTCGCTAAACCTTTAGTCGTTGGCCTTCTGATCCTGAGTTAAGAACTTTTTTAATAATTTTCCCCTTCTTTTTTGAGATCAGGTCGACTTAGTTCGCCCCATGTACAGGGTGGATTGCAGATGAAAAGTTTGATCCCATGTACAGGATAAATTGAAGCTGTGAAAGGTTTAATCCCCGGTGGGATAAACTGAAAGTGTGAAAGGTTTTGAAAACCTGCGGGGGATGAAGGATCTGGTGATCCGAAACTAAGCTGCTGGTTAGAAAAGTGTTTGTCCCTAATGGGGGCAGATGAGTGTGAAGCGAAGTTGTATGTAATGAAGGGTTAAAGAACCGGAATGACTGGTGATCTGATGATCCAAAAACCAGGATGTTCGTTTGATGGTAACCTCAGACATAGAACCATTTTCACGGTGTCCGAATTGATGAGTTGCGAAAATTCATCGCCGTCTATTTCTTGTAATCTGAAAGAGCCTCCTGTCAATACCTCCTTGACAATAAACGGGCCTTCCCAGTTCAGGGAGAATTTTCCTTTAGACTGAGATTGGTTGTCAACGATCTTCTTCAAAACCAAGTCGTGTTGTTTGAACTGTCATAATCAGACTTTTCTGTTATAGGATCTTCTTTACAAGTAGAGGGCCACTCATGTGTGGGCCACATACTCCCCCATGGATTTCATCCATGAGCCTCTGAGCTTGGTCCTTGTCCATACATCTGAGGAGACCTAGTCATGAATCTCTTTTGTAGAGTGCATCTCCGCTCAGGTAGAATTTCATAGCAAGTCGGTGGATCCGCCTTTTCTCAGTCGGGCTCGCCTCAGCGGGTGTAGATCCATCTCGTAAGTACTCCTTGATGTGCTGATACCATGGATGTTGGATGAGAGGTAGGTCATCTGATACTTCTCCAATGTAATTCCCATAGGCTGGAGCCTTTTGTTGTGCAAATGTGAAGGTTGGCATGTCTTCCTTATCATGTATGTTGATCAAGGAGGCCAAGGTTGCAAACGCATTCGCAAAATCATTCATATTCCGCAGAATGTGGAGGAAGGATATTTCTTCGAACTCCAAAGCCATCTGTAGAACCTACTGATGGTAAGGCAGCAAATGTATAACATGGTAAAGAGCTTTTTCTTTTTTTCTTCTTTCTTCTCTTTTTTTTATTTTTGTTATTTTTTTTATTTTTTTTTATTTTATTTTATTCTATGCATTAAATTGTGGAAAAGAGCCGTATGGCTCACTGATAGGTAGCTCCGGCATTGATGAGGCAGAATGACAACCGTCTATAGCAAAAGGTTCCCCAAGGCATGATGAAAGCTGTTTTCTCACGATCCTCCTCAGCAACCATAATTTGATGGTACCCCGCAAAGCAATCAGCGAAGGAGTACATGCCGTATTGAGCATTATTGTCAATGAGAATGTGGATAAATGGCACGGGAAAGCTATCTTTAAGGCAAGCTTTATTCAGATCTCGATAATCCAAGCAAACTCGCACCTTCCCTCCAGGTTTAGGTATGGGGACTATATTGGATAGCCATTCAGGATATGTTGACATCATGATGATGCCGACTTGAAATTGTTTCACAATTTCTTCTTTAACTTTTAACCTCCACTCAAGTTTTAATCGCCTGAGCTTCTGCCTGACTGGCTTGAATCCCCCTTTGATGGGAAGGCGATGAATGACAATGTCCGTGGATAAACCGACCATGTCTTCGTGAGACCATGCAAACACATCCTGGAATAGGGTCAATAGAGTAACCATGTCATTCCTTTGGTTTGGAGTGAGGTTTGTACCAATCTGGATTTGTTTGGGGTTTTCTAAGGTTTCGAGGTTTAAAAGAGGTGGTTTGATCAAGATTTGGCTTGGGTTTATCTTCGATCCATTCTTTGATCTCCTTAGGTATCTCATAGTCCTCTTGTACTTCCATCAAGTCTGAGTACAACTTTACATCAAAGTTACAGTCCTTGTGGAGAATAGGCACCTCATTAGCAAGTCTAGGCACATCTAACTTTAGAAGTCTCAACCAACATGCTCTCACTTAATATATGAAATCGCTCAATCACACAAAGTGTTAGCATGTAATGACAAAAAGTAATCGCTAATACTGCATGTAAAAAAAAGTAAGCAGTTATTGCTATCTACAGGGCATAATGAGTTTCTGCCCGTTTTACCCTTGTCGACCAATGCAAGGAGTGTTGCTCCAATTGTCGAAGGCAAAGTCCTGGTGGACTGCAGTGATGGAGGGGCTATCATTGTCCTCCTTCTGCCGAATGATGACCATTATGTCTGGGCAATCATCGTCTGGGGTGTATCTGTTTGTATGTTCATCATGGACAATGATGTGTACGCTTGACATCATTCTGACGATATCTTGCTTAATTCTTCGTTCCTCTTCTTCCACTCTGGGGTCTGGAACAAAGACTTCTCTCTCCTTTACCGATATCAATTTGGGAAATAACATAGCCATTACGCTGGCTGGCACCTTTACAGGAGGTTGTGCGGACTCAGGATTCGCATATGGAGACAATCGTCGTGTAACTGAAGCTGGAGGAATTTGATGATGCTTATGTGGATTCCTTCGACTGGAACTAGCGGTATTCGGACCTTGGGTTCCTCTTTTTGCGGAGGATACAGCATGTACGGGTATCCTTGTACCCTGAGTAGATTGGTGTAGTTCTTTAAGTAACACAAAGAAAATCATGATTTGTTTACTTAATTCGTCAATTCTTCATGAGAAACCGGATTAAGATCAGCCTGGTCAGATGAAGACATAATTGGCTGTAGGCTCGTGGCCTTTTTGGATTTTGGCCGGGTTACTGGACCGATTATATCCCTACAAAAAAGACTTATGTAGTTTAGTCTTAGTGAATGTAGCAATATTACGTAATGTGTCTGTTTAGGAGTATCGTCCTGCGAAATGGATGTCAGTTGACAAGATAACATGTCAGGTTTTCATATAAAGGGAAGGTATGTACACATATTCCTTCATATTTTCCATTACATTGCGATTTACATGGAAATAAAATTACAAGTAATTGAATTTACAAGTAATTGAAATGTGAAAGTATGAAGAGACTTTCCTCCGCGTTTGGTTTATCAAAGGCTGATCTATCTTAGGTTACTCTCACGGTTTTTCGGCATGAAGGTTCCCAAATCATCGCAATCTACTTGATGGGAAGTTAATCCGGTCTTTCAACTGGAGCGAATATGGGTGGTGCCTTTCTCGAGCCTTGTTGGAATTAGTCTCCCTACGAGTCCAATACCAAACACCGACAGGATAGCCTCCTGGTGGAGGAACCACACAACATACATTCACGTACATCTTGTTTCACCATTTATGAAAATAATGACATGTGCGAAGCACTAATATCACAAGCAGATATAGTGCGAAGCACTAAGTGCAATAAGTAAATGCATTCGTACACATTCATTCAAATGTAAATGCAACATCCATACACAAGCATATAACAGTTTTGAAAAGATTGTAATAGCGGCTTAAGTCCTCTTACTGTAATCCCCAGTAGAGTCGCCACCTGTCGACGTCGGGATTTTGTCCCTTTTCGTTTTTTGTTCTTTGGTGTTCTCATGTTAGGTGAGATTTGTTTGAAAAAACAAGTGAAAAGGTCCGACATATATGATGTCGATTTATGGATCGTTAAGAGTCGCCATTGGTTTTTATATGGTTGTACCAACATAACCGAGAAAAGGTTTGCACATTGACCCAGTGATGTGACACTGCTAAACGGGTCGGTGAAACCGAGATTCATTAGGGTCCGGGGACTTGATTATGCGGAGGGAAGGTGTTAGGGACCCCCCGACATCCGTGTTACCACAGTGACCGCCACTTTTCAAGAAACTGTTATATTAATATGTGTGTGTGTGTGGATCAATGTGCAATTATTTAGAAGTAGTGTGAGGCATCATTCACACCTATATACACAGGGTTTGAATTTGTATAAAAATTCAATTTTTAATAAGATATGGCAGTGACGTTTTATAAAAGAGGTTTTTCAAACCCTTGTGCTCAATAGTAATTGAAACCTTTTACACTTCCATTTTTTATTAAGTGTTCAGCTTGATTGCTTTTAATTTTCGAGATGCGAAGCATCTTCGAGAAAATAATGTACAAAGCAGTGCCGAACTCCTCGTGGGCATGAAAACCATCTGAGGAAATCCAAACACCGTGAATAAATTTACAAACTGCTTACAGCTGAAAATGTCCATCAAGGAACTGAATCTAGATCCAAAGAGATCAATCAGATCACATGATTCCTAGTAGCTCACATGATGCCGCAATTGATAATAAAGCAAAGAAGTACAGATATATATATAAAAGTCAGAATATATATATATATATATATATATATAGACATGATCACCACTACTGAAGCACCTCAATGGGGGATCAGAATATAAATAAAGTTTAGAAAAGCAATCAACCGCCACAGAGTAAACTCAGCGGACGAAAAAAGTAAATAAAATCAGAAGATTAGCCAAACGCCACATACGAAGTAAACTCCAAAGTGATCGAATGTAAATATATATATATATATATATATATATATATATATATATATATATATATATATATATATATATATAAGAGCTGATAAACGTCTTCTGATGTAAAATCTGTGCTCATCGAATGTAGTTCGACACATAGTTCATATATATAAATATATATATATATATATATATATATATATATATAATAAAGCAGTAAACGCTACGGATGTAAAATCTAGGCTCATCGAACAGAGTTCGACACACAGTTCATATATAAAAATATATATACAAAAGCAAATAAACGCTCTAGACCAAAGTCTAGGCTCAATCAAGGCATAACTCGATAATGGTAGTCCATATATAAATATATATATATATATATATATATATACAAACTGAAATGAAACCATGGACCGAAGTCCGGGCATACACACGCAACACGACTCTCAACGTGAAGAATGTTGTGTGCAAAGATGAAGAGAAAGGCTTTCAAGTGTGTAAGGAGGCTTATAGTGGGCTGCCAAAGAAGACTTCTATAACTTTAAGTGGATGAACACTCGGCTCCCGCCGGTAAAAATATGACAGAATATAAGTTCACAAGTGTTTAAAATGAGAAAGCACTCAGTTTATAGTGTGTACATAACAAATTGGACAGGACTTCCTCGCCGTTTCTCTTATAAAATGGTCACCCCAAGCCCTCTATTTATAGAGGGGGGGAGCCGCAGGTACCTGCACTCAGAAAACGCATTTTTCGCTCGAACCTTCATAACTTTCAATCTAGGAGTCCAATGGAAGTGTGACATACTATTCCAAAAAGCTCTTTCCGAGAGCTACGTAATGACATAGAATTTGCCCTTGTTTAAATCCGGGAAGATGGGTCTATGACTGAAATGGCATTTCTGGGTTTCCGTCAGGCAATCCGTTGAGCCGTTTTGCGTAGTTTGCGTTCGAAAGTTAAGATATGGTTCTTGTGGGTCTTCTATTGAAGTAATTTGAGTTGAAATGAGTTGATTTGATTTGAGTTGAAGTTGAGTTAGAAAAATGACCATTTTGCCCCTCCTGGGGTTATCTCCGGTTTTCGCACACTTGTAGCAGTATTTTCTCAAGGTTATCTCTAAGGTTGACCTATGTTGACTTTGACTGTCCTCAGGGTTATCTCTGAGGTTGGATTGATCTCCTGGGGTTATCTCCAGGCTTTAAACTTGATCCTCCGGGGTTATCTCCGAGGTTGAAACTGACTTTCCTAAGGTTATCTCCGGGGTTGGAACCTGATTTCCCGGGGTTATCTCCGGGGTTGGAAACTGGATCTCCCGGGGTTGGAATTGATGTTGTGATTCTCCAAGGTTATCTCTAGAGTGTGAAAAAGACATTTTTTCCTCCTGCATAGTAATAGGAAAACAAAATTTCGAGTGTCTACATATATATATACATATATATATATATATAGAGAGAGAGAGAGAGTCTGGTTCAGTTCGGACTCCCAAATTTTAGTACCGTACGGATTTTATTTTTTTTGCTTTTTTTTTAAAACAACTAAAAAAATATTAATATTTTATGGCACTGTAATTTTTCCATAATGCAGTGTTTTGGGTGTGATTTGGATATATATAACAAAACATGTTTGTACAGACTGTACATACATATTTTTTTATATGTATCCAAATCACTCCCAAAATACTATATTATGACAAAATTCCAGTTCTATAAAATATTAAAAAAATTTATAGTTATTTTAAAAATAATAATAATAATAATAATTGGGTCCGTATTTTAATCAAGTTTGGGAGTCCGGACCTGATCCCCTGTATATATATATATATATATATATATATATATATGAGGCTGGATCTGCCATAGACCAATTAAATGGACCAACAAACGGACTAAGGAACACGCAGGTCAAAAGCAATTGAACGGGTCTTAAAAAAGAAACCGTGTGACTCCCTCACCTCAAACCCTTCCTTATGAAATTCGCTGCTTCACAGAGCTCACTCCCTAACCCATCCTTATGAAATTCCTTCCTTCCGATTCTCTTAAACCCATCCCCGATTCTCTCAAACCCATCCCCAATCTTCCGATTCTCTCTCCCCATATGAAAACCCCTTTCCCCGATTCTCTCTCAAAGCCCCTTTCAATTGCTAGTTTAAAGCTAGGGTTTGCATCATAGAAGCAGCAAATCATCCTTCTGATCCTGAAGCAGACGAGGTAACACTGCTTCCATTTTGTTTCAGTATGGTTCTAAGTCTAAATTGTACTGATTTGAAGAAAAAAATGGCAGCGAATGAAAAAAAATTATATAATGCTCTAGTTATAGTACGAGGTAGATTCTGTCTAATAAAGGAGTTATAGTACTGTAGATTTTGTAGATACTGTCAGCTATTTTGAGTGGGTTCAGGTAAAATATATCACAAAAGAAACTAATATTTCTTTGTTTATTTTTCTCTATGAAATCATTTCAATAGTTATTAGTTGAATTTTGACTCCTAAAATCTTCGAATGTGATTCTTGGTCATTAGAAAAGGTTTCCCCCTTAAAATTGGATTGTGAACAAATTGTGTAGATACTCCTTTGTCAACACTTGGAAAAAGGTCAGAACGTAGAAAATTAAGTAAATGTGATTTTTTTTTTCTTCTCCAAGTTATGATGGTTTGATCTTATTTGCATTCTGAAGTTGGGTGCACACTTCTTATTATGTGTTGAACCGTGATGGGAATCTGTTGACGTCGTTGAAAACTGAACATGGAGCCATAAGTTATAATCTGTTGACTTGTATGAGTATGTTTTTGGGAGGAAATACCAGTTCTTCTCTAATAAGCAAGTAAACAAGAGAAATTTAGGCATTTGTTTTAAATGATTATAAACAAAGAGAAGCTAGGCATTTGTAGAGTTATAAACAGTTGACTTGTATGAAATTTGTTTGTACTAATCAGATTCTTAGGAAAAAAGAAAAAGGTGAATCTTCTTATTTTATACGGTTGTTAATAGTCTATTGAAATTTGTTTGTACTAATATTGCAGTCATATAAGATTTAGAGATTGTTTTATATCTAACAAGCTGACGTAATTCATTCAAATATACAATTTGAATTATTGTTGATCTTTTTTATGCCTGTCTGCTGATAAAAAATATGTCATCAAATTCGTCTACTGCTACATCCGTATGGCCTCCATTCATATGTCGTTGTGGTACGGGCCCTTATATAGTAAAACTTTCAATGTCGGAAAAGAATCCGGGTAGACACAATTATTCTTGCCCAAGAATGGTATGTATTTATGTATTGCAATTTTTGTATTTTTACACAAGTGAATAAATTTATTGTGTCCCAAAATATGCATCAATGTGGTAACTTCATCAGCTGGTGTGACGAATATGTTCGAGTGTTGCATAATCAAAGGAGGTTGAAGATGGACACATCCGAGTGTTTAAATGTAACAACTCATCTAACGAATACTAACGACTCCAACAAATTAGCGATTATGAAGATTGAAATGCGTCAATTGCAACTAACTCACCGATTTATCATAATTGTTAATGTTATGTATGCGGTGTTGTTTTTAATGTTATTAAATCGGTTGTAATTTTGATAATTTTCATTATTTAACCAACACGTTATGTATGAGATTGATGGATCTATGGTATGAAAATTACATGGTTGAGTTATTAGTGATTATTTTCTTGTGTATTTGATACTTATAATTTATAAAGATACTGCATAATGAGGTTTAGGTGCTTTGTCTATGTTCTGTTTAGGTGCTTTATCTAGGCATAATTTTCATGCAGAATACTGCATCAAATTGCAGTACTAAGTAAAGCTAAAGTAATTGGTCAAAAGCCCATCATCTCTTATATGAGATTCTGCTATGGTGGGGTGTGATTGGGAACTAAAAAGATTATCTAATGTATTCATATGTCGATCCTGCATAATGTATTAATTCCAGTTCTCCACGTACAAATCTTCAAAAAAAGATATGGACAAAAAAAGAGTTCTAAATTCATGGGAGAGGACTTAATATTAAACAGTATCTGCCAGCACTTGAGTTCTCAAGTTTTCAAGGTCTAGAAGAAAATGGCTTCCAACTGAGATTGAAAAGGGAATACGGAGGAAATTTTCACCAAAATTAGAAGAAACTTCATTAAAAGAAATGATAGTGAAAATCTAACCCATTTCATTATAGCTTTTGACAAATTGAAAAAGTTGAACAAGATAACAGCTCATAATATTGCTCTTATACATAAGAAAACACACACTTGATTTTATATTATCTCAATGCTAGTACTCCACTGCTCTGCAGAATGCCAATGCACAAATATTAGCCCAGATAATTCATACATATTGCACCAAAACTAATAACACGCTTGATAGTAAGAGATAAAATCTAGTAATATCATGATTTGATGTGAAAATATAAAAGTGAACTGCGACAAAGAAACTTAAAATTACAATCAATTCGGATCCTCCAAATTCAAAATAGTAACAAAGATCACCCAAAATTAAGCACAATTATTGACAGTGATACTAACTACTACCAATTTGGAAGGTTAAGTTGCTATTAAAAAGCATTTGCAGAATCCCACAAGAACCACACAAGCCACAAGAACCAACATATTAATACATAATTCCCTTTCAGCCTCTCATAATCCATCAAATCATTAGCTACTAAATCTCAAAATCTCAAAGAGAATGCGGTATACGAATCAGAATCTCAAATTAATGCAAATCATACATTTGAACATCATACGTAATGCGACCATTCCAAAATCTCAAAGCCCGAAAGAACAACAACAAAATCTCAACAACAGCAAAATCGCATTCTGAAATGCAAAATGTTAGTTGAAAACTCTATAATAAAAATATCCTTTACAAGAGGATTTTTACAATCACCTAGAGATGAATAACTATCATTATCTACATTTGGGTTGGGAGTTGAGCCATCATGACAAGGTGAATACCTGCAACAAAAACAATATATAATAAATCCAATTAGCTACAACTTCGAAACTATGAAAACAAATGCAAAATGTACAAATTTCTTACCGTTTTGTAAGCATGGGACAATTGCTTTTATCGTGTGTTTGCCCAACCAAACCAGACCCATTACACCGTCTAGCTTTAGAATTCTTTGGTCTCCCTAATGCTTTCTCTTTCCCTCCCTTAAGCCTTTTACCACAACCCTTTGTATGCACTTGACTCGGTTCGTTGTAGTAGTTGCTACCCCCACTCCCTGAAGCAACTACACTTGGAATTTGACTTCTTTCTACAGTATCAACAAAACTTGTACCATAACTAATCATTTGATTAATTTTATCATGTGCACCACTCAAAGCATCAATATAGACCTTAGTTGCTTCTTTGTTAGTAAGGTCCTTGTCAACCATATCTAAGGCTAGTTGCATTAATTGACTCCGCTTCAGTAGATATGACATGTTATCAGTTATCTCAATGCCACTACCATCAACGACTACCCCAGATTTAACTGTTTTTGTTCATCTACTCAGAATGTATTGACTTGGAAATCTTTCATAATCATGCATTTTGTGCAAATATCCCAACACGTGTCTACAAGGAATTCTCATGCTCTCAAATTTTTTGCAAGTACATGAAGCAAAATCCTTAACCTTGTCATAATGAATTTGCCGCAATGGATAATTACCGCCACTTTTTCTTGCAATGTTGTACACACGGTGATCTTCATCCTCATCTATAAGCTCAAATTTAAAAGTCAAGCTCTCCCACATCTCATCCTGAAATTTAAAAAATATTTCATGTGTATAGATATCAACCATATGCACCAAAACTCGTGAAGCATTTTCATTTTAGGCTTCTCAATCATGTCTTGTGATCCGCCAATAATTCTTCATGACGTTGACGCTCAAGTCCCCTACCAAACTGAATCATAAAATTCACCAATGAATTATTTTTGGAAACATATTTTTTGAAGAATGAGTGAGAGCTTTCAGCTCGTTGGCTACTTGAAATTCCAGCCGAGAAAACATGATTCATATATGCAGGCACCCATTTAGCACGAATTTGATACATTGATTGTAGCCATTTGTTGTCATTTAACCCACTCTTCTCAACCAACTCTATCCATTTCAAATCGAACTCTTCCTTAATCTCTGATTTCCATATGCAATGTGAAAACTCCTTATAGTAAGCACTATATTTAACTGAATCTATCTTCTCAGAAAATTTAGTTAAAATATGCCAACTACAATATCTATGAAATGTTGTTGGTAGAGTTTGTGAAATTGCATTTATCGTAGCAGGATCTTGATAAGTAATTATCATCTTAGGGGCATCACTTGACATGGATTCCAAAAATTGGTTGAAAAGCCAAACAAATGAATCTATGGTCTCATTACTCAAGAATGCACATGCAAATATTATTGTTTGACCATGATTATTAACCCCATTAGTGGCGCAAATATTAATCCATACCGATTAATTCAGTATTTATAGTATCAAATATCACTACATCACCATAAAAATTGTAAGCCTCGCCTAGAGGTTGAATCACCCCAAAAATAATGAGTAATCATGTTTTCATCATTCGACTCAATTTTGAAATAAAATGATGGATTCTTTCCTTGTTCACCCATTAAAAACTCGTGCAACATATATGTCCAAAGATGTCCTTTCATCTCATTTCGCTTATCTCTTTCAAGATTATACAAATCTCTTTGCAGAAACCAATATTCTCAACCCCCCCGATCAGCACTCCAAGCAAATTGAATTATTGATGCGATGGTATATTTACCATCCGGAAGTTGTTAGTCGTAGGCCTTTTGGGTAGTCGATATATTGCGGTGAGATCGCAAAAAATATGTTTTTCATGGAGTTG
This sequence comes from Panax ginseng, assembly GCA_020205605.1. Lineage (NCBI taxonomy): Eukaryota > Viridiplantae > Streptophyta > Magnoliopsida > Apiales > Araliaceae > Panax > Panax ginseng. The sequence goes on from CM035148.1 coordinate 39,544,665, forward strand.
TTAATGGGTGACAATGACCCTCAACAAATATACTAGCAACATATAAGTCTGAAGGTGTCATCACAATAGCAAGTTTTGCTTTACAACCCTCTTTAATTGATCCCTGCATACTTGTTGCCTCAATGTTCACTATCACAGTTGTAGCATTCCCTGCTTCCAACAAACAAACTCTTTCCTTATGATCTCACTACTTCCCCTCTCTTTTTTAGACCAATTTGAACATTAAAGCCACTCTCTTTTGCATATACGATCAGAAACTAAAAGCATCATCTATTGTTTGAAATTCTTGACCTATTTTTGGTTTCAGCTCTGGTGCTACTTGAGGATTATACAAATCATCTGAAAAATTAGGATCTAACTCAACATATTGTTCCTCATTTAGCCCACTCTCTAATTCAAATTCTACATTCCCCCCTTCTTCCCGCTCTAAATTTTCTCCCATCCCATACTCTACTTCCACGTTATCCATTTTGATTAAAACCTATAATGATCAAATTTGATAATTAACTTTTCAGAATATGATAAAATTATGAAAAGCACAACCAAAATATATTAAATAAATAAAAAATAGCAAGCAAGTGAACTGGACTGCAAGATAGTGATCTTAGGCAAAATAACAATTAATATGACTGCTAATATGATAAATATGACTGCTAATTAATATGACTACTAATATGATAACAAGTGAACTGGACTGTAAGATGATAAATGAATGTAAAAAAGGGGATAAAAAACTCTAATTAATTATGACTGCTAATATTGCCAGTGATAGATATGAAAATGCAACATTAACTTTCAATTAGGCAATTAGTTCATAAAAATTCAAAAACCCTAGATTTCTTTCAAATCAAACAGAAATTACCTAGATTTCTTTCAAATCAAACAGAAATTACAAAATTCATATGCTCAAAATATTTACCTTCCTATTTATAACAAGTTCTGTTCGATCTTCTTTTTTCCTGACTATTTACTTCAGACTCGCTTTGCTTTAGACTCGGTTTGCTTCCGGTTTGCTTCAGACTCGGTTTGCTCTTCCGTCTGCTAGTTTATCACTTGAGAGAGGGATGGAAGCAGTTTGAGGAGAGAGAAAGGAGAGCTCTTCCGTCTGCTACTTTGAGGAGGGAGAGAATCGACAGATTGGGAGGTTCTAAGAAATTCGCAAATGGTTGATCTTTCAAATGGGGAAAGAGATTGGGTTTTTTGACCCGGGTTATTGTGACCCGCGAATTTCTTCCCCTTTTTAGCAATCTGACCCGCGCTTCTTTTTTTTCATTTAGTCCGTTGCTTGGTCTTTCTTTTTGTCCTGCTTTACGAGCGTATATATATATATATATATATATATATATATATATATATATATATATATATATATATATATACTGATGAGATCAAGAGCATTCTCATTAAATAGCATTTCTCCTTAAATAGCATTCTTTTATTAAAACTACGTTGTTTTGGAGGAACGCGGTGGCATTTTTATAAATACAATGCCACCGCGTATTTACAAAAAAATGATATCGCGTCCTCCAAAACGTATGTAGCTTTTAATAAAAGAATGCTATTTAAAGCAGAATGTTATTTAAGCGAGAACGCTTCGATCCCGATCTGATATATATATATATATATATATATATATATATATATATATATATATATATATATATATATATATATGCACTTCACCCTAAATTTATGGTAATAGTTTAAACCGTGAGTTATTTAAATTGTTTGAGACCCTTTTAATTTTCAAGTGGGTAGAGATGAGACACTTGGCGTAAAACTAGAGGCCACACATTTATCTTTAATTGGATTCCGCGGGCGGCTACAATTGACATTGTAACCAAACAATCACCATCTCAAACCTATGTCAGCCGATTAAATTGCGATCAAATTACGGGTAAGCTTAAAAATAACTTATTAAAAATATTTTATATATAATATTTTTAAATGATATTTATTTTATTTAATATAACAGTTTAAATTTGGTGACTTAATAGTTCAAAAGTTTTTTCTTTATTTTTATTTTATTTTATTATCTTTACTCAATTCTTAGCGACAAAAGATATATTATATCTTTAATAATAAATTTGTATTAAAATTTGTGAAAAATATAATTTTTGAGTTTTTAAGTTAACTTTTGTGAATACAAAAAATTTATGACCTAAAAGACATAAAAATAAATATAAATCAATAAAGCCTTTTGAGCTATCGGGTCATTAAAATTAGAGCCTGTTCGAGAATGATTTATTTTAAAATGATTTATAAGTTAAAATATATGTTGACTTATAAATTGTTTTAAGTTATGACTTATAAATAAAAGCGTTTGGCATCAATTTGACTTATAAGTTAGAAATTAAGTTAAAATAAATTATGAAGGTGTTCGACTCAAAATAACTTATAAGTTAAAATAAATGTAAAAATTACGAAAACAAATATTAATAAAAAGATGGACAAAATAGAAGATGAGTAAAATAAACATTATATTTGGTCAAACTAACTTATTCTAAAATGACTTAGAAATCATTTTTAAATAAGTCACAAATAGTTACTTATTTTTTGACTTAAAACTCAACTTATAAGTCAAAAAAATAAATGGCTGACAAACACCTTATATTAAAAAGTAACTTATAAGTTAATTTGACCAACTTATAAGTTGTTCCCGAACAGTGCCTTAAACTAACTCAAGACCAGCCAAAATCACTCTATATTTGTCTTGTTATATATTGTTATAGATTAGGCTCAAAACTTTAAAAATAATAATTATAGTAGTCAATATCAAGAATTCTTTTATATATTATGACAAATATATATTTTTTATTATGATTAATTATAATACTACTTTCATTTTAAAGTATAAGACCATTATTAATTTTTTTATGTTAATTTTAGATATTTTTGTACTTAAAATTAATATGAATTTCTTTAATTTAAGCTAATACAATAATAAATATTATAAAGGAAATTGATATTTTCTTAAATAAAATATAATATTTCATTAAAATATCTCTCACATGAATGTGAGATCTATTTATATGTTATAAACTATCTAAAATTACTAATTATTTTAAGATTTATAGTTTAATAGCATTATATGAATTATATATCTTATTTTGAATTTATATATATATATATATATATATATATATATATATATAATTGGCTTTCAAAAGTCAAAAATGTTATAATTTAAAATAGTGGAAGTAGTATAATTTATAAAATAATATAAATAAATTAATAATTAATTAATATGTTTATTTGTAATAAAAATTAACCAATATTATTTTGTTGAAAATATAAGTAAATTTTTTCCAAATTAATAATTAATCTTGAGAATTGATAATTCTACAATTAAAAATATTGATTATACAATTTTTTCTTCATATAAATAATAAATAAGGTCGACTCTCATATAAGATGATTAGAATTGCGTCGTACTCAAGGCACACATAACGAAAAATTAGATAAAAATTCAAAAAATACTACATTACCTAAAGACTTTTTGCAACCTAAAATATTTTACAATCACACAAAATAATTATCAAAATTCACCATACCACCATAATAATTAATTTTTCTTTAAAAATATATATCAAAAAAAAGTTAAACCTGTCTACAAAACTTACAAATCATCAATAACAATTTTCATATTTCACCACACCACCATAATAACAATTATTATTATTATTATTATTATTATTATTATTATTATTATTATTATTATTATTATTAATTATTATTATTATTATTATTAATTATTATTATTATTATAAATACTATTATTGTGACGCCCCCAAAACATGTATACATCACCCATCTTGAGTCGCCAGATATCACACTACATAAATCAAATACAAACTTCTTTTATGCAACTGTCGTGTAAAAATACGACAAAACATAGCTGAGTTTAAACATGAATATTGTCTCATAGACAGTATACAAACTCAAATTCAATCCTCATTACACTTATTATCACACTAAGTAGTGAGGACTGCTAAAACAACCATCTCGGACCATCACTCCATTCCCCAGCTAGTCCCAGCTATATTCTCATTTCCTGAAGAGAACAACGAAAGAAAAGGGTGAGCTTAACTAGCCCAGTAAGAAATATTATGACTAAGATACTGCAGAATAAATTATCATTAGCCTTCAACAGTATAACAACTGATAGAATACAATAGACAACAAGTTTTAGATCAACAACTGCAGCGGAATAAGCAATTCATTTGAAGAGTCAAGTAGAACATAATGTCTATTATCTCCTCTAGATTAAAAGTCCATCGTTAATATTTTATTCATGTAATACTTATCAACAGTTCTTTGTCATACCCAAGATAAAAATAACTCTCATCACCTGTCTTCACCTGAACCACCAAACATTATAGTTAAATCCACAATTCATATTTATAATCATATAACTCAACAGTTTCTCCTTGCCACAAAGGCTTAATAGAACGTTTACTCAATATCCTTACCCCAAAGCTAAAGATATTCAAATATAATAATAATGATCATAATAATCAGTTGTCTACCTTTGCACTACGGGCCAAAGATATTCAACTATAAAACCAATGGTCATGATCATACTAATCAGTTGTCTGTCAGTACACTACGGCCAAACACATTCAACTGTTAACTAATGGTCACGATCCTGCCAATCACATTATCGAATTATCCATGCACTACGGGCCAAGGATATTCATTAGTATCACCAGTGGTCATGATCATGTTATACACCTGTCCATCTTTGCATTACGGACCAAAGCTTTCAATCAACAGTTCGTCTTTGCACGTAAGCCAAAGATATACTATTGTAAAATCAATAATCAACAGTCCATCTTTGCACGTAAGCCAAAGATATACAACCATAAAACCAATAATCAACAGTCCATCTATGCACGTAAGCCAAAGATGACTTTCAACACAATATAAGCATGAGGATGATGACAATGATATAAGCATTAATCAAACGCAATCAAGGATAAATATTAAAGACTTTAAATTTATCTAGAGTTTAAAAATATCTAAATTGTCAACATGATAATGCTTTGTGGAGTAAAATTTAAGAATAATATTCATGTATCAAAAATAATTTGAACGGAAAAGAAATAACTTTTTCGGCTGAATAGTACCCCGTGAATAGTATCCTATGAATAGTACTTTGGGAATAGTACCCCGTGAATAGTACCCTGACATAAAAAGTGTCTCAAATACCCGAGTGAATAATACTAGAGTGAATAATAATTGGGTGAATAGTAACCCGTGAATAGTACTCTGGCACGAAAAGTGCCCTGAATACCCGAATGAATAATACTAGAGTGAATAGTAACTGGGTGAATAGTACTTCGGCATAAAAAGTGTGCCAAATACCCTAGTGAATAATACTAGAGTGAATAGTAACCTCGACACAAAAAGGTTGAAATTCCACAATAAAATTCATATCAATATTCCGGCATAATGATATTCAAAGAAATAATATCATTTACGAAGAAAATAATAACATCCCTTAAACAGAAATAATATTCCAACAAATATTTAACGAAGATAATTTTCCTACGAATATTGAACGAAGATAATATTCTTTATGAATATTGAACGAAAATAATATTCATATGAATATGAAAAATAATTTCTCTTCAGAATATGAAATAAATAATACCCTTTACGACTGTTGAACGAAAATAATATTCCTATGAATATTGAACGAAGATGATATTCCTTACGAATATTGAACGAAAATAATATTCATACGAATACGAAAAATAATATCTCTTCAGAATATGAAATAAATAATACCCTTTACATCATAAGAAGACTACATACTAGAGTAGTGAAGTAGCAGACTTCGCTTCTTCTTTCTCTCTATAGCTTGTCTCTCTATAGCTTATATCTCTATAATTTCTCTTGTGAGACTTAGTGAATTGGTGAGAATGAAGGAAGAATGAGCTTCTATTTATAGGAAAATATAGTTTCGATAATTGCACGTTTTGGGGCTCGAAATATTACAGTATAATACCTTCCTCTTTTTTTTCATTTTTAATTTAGTTCTGCAAGTATTATCAAACTTGCACCACCTCCCCTAATAGTAAATCATGTGAATCAATAGTAAATCATGTGACTCAATAGTTCTAAACATGTGAAAAAATTAATTATAGTATAGTACCTTCAACTATACCTCCATTTTTAATTTAGTCATGCAAGTATTATCAATCTTACACCAACTCCCCTAATAGTAAATCATGTGAATCAATAGTACACACATGTGAACACATAGTTATAAGCATGTGAATTAATAGCAATTAATTGCTCATTTATCCGGTTAATTACCCGATTGGTCAATATAACCTCCAGACATCAATTATTATGTAAATAAATGTCGATTTTCATTAACACTAATAATCTCAACACAATGGAAATATCAATTTTATCTTTAATCAACACAAACATATTCATCATTAATATTATAATTCATAATATTTAACAACCAGATCATTCCCAGGAAAGAGGGGGGTTTCCGATAAGGATTTCTCCCTATTGGCGCGCAATTAGGTGACCAAATCTCTCCTTGACAGAACTTTCTAGACATTATCAATATTGAAAATAATAATATGAATAACTTTGTCGTCTCAATTATTGATTTAATAATAATAAATATTATGCAGATGATACTGTGACAATAATTGAATCAATAATATGAGAGATATGCAACAAGTACTGTAGCAATAATTGAGTATAACTGAGTGACTTCTTACGTAAGCATCAATAATCGATACCATGTGCTACTATGCAACCACGCGTATTACTGTACTTTTACCACCGATTATTTTATGACAACTTGCTTACTTTAAAAAGTTTTCAAATATCACCCTTAACTTTAACCTTTTATCAATTTAACCATTTACGAAATAAAATAATAATTATAAGAAAATTGAATACTTTCATTTCAAAAAAAATTCGGGATCTTACAATTATTACTATTATTATTATTACTATAATAATTATAATTATAATAATTATTATTATAATTATAATAATAATTATTATTATTATTATAATTACTATTATTATTATTATTAGTATTACTATTATTATTATTACTACTACTATTAATTATAATTATAATTATAACTATTACTATTAATTATTATTATTATTATTATTATTAGTATTTTATTATTATAATAATTATGATTATTAGTACTATTATAATAATAATAATTATTATTATTGTTATTATTATTATAATTATTATTGTTCTTCTTATTGTTATTAATATAATTATTACTATAATAATAATAATAATAATTATTATTATTATTATTATTATTATTATTACTATTATTATTATTATAATTATTGCTATTTGATTTTGGCGGGAATTTTTAGGGATGGGGTGAATTTGATTTGGGCGGAAATTTTTAGTGTTAGGTGAAATGTAAGCCTTTAGATTAAGTTGGAAGAATTGAGATGAAATTTGAATCGTTCTTGTGCTTTGTCAAATGAAAAATTCAAAATGGGTTCTGTTTTAATATATAGATGTTAGGGGTGAGCATAGTACGGTTTGAAGTCCAAACCGCACCCGAAACCGCTTAGGTGCGGTTTGAAAAATTCAAAACCGCACATAAAATCGCTTGTGATTGGTGTGGTGCGGTTTTAAAGTGTGCGGTGCGATTTTAAAGTGTGCAGTTTCGGTTCCAAAATCAATTGAATCAACAAAAAAGTCTAAGCCTTCAATAAAAATTTATCATAGAACTTACATCGAGCAATTAATTTAGTGACAGAGTCGACAATGATAATTATATCAAGTATAGAACCAAAGTTCTTTCTGCCAAACATGTCAAATTCACCATCAAATCATAGAACAGTGAGACACATAAAATAGTTTTAGTTTATAATAAAGGAATGATGCTTTAAAACTAAAGCATATGCTATATAAAACAACAGAGACAATATATTCGATAACAGTGAGACCCCAAATTTTATGAATAAATATTTAATTTTCTCAAAATAATTTTTTGAATATTATGGTGTGGATTTGATATAATGTTATAGTTGTGGGTAGTATTTATAAATTTTTCAAAGTATGCAAGTTGTCATATTATATTCGATTGGTAGGGGAATATTTGTTTTATCAGGGAATATTCGTGCAACGGCACAATCATTGGTGAACCCCATAACGAAATTATTGTCTGATTGAGAAAATGACAAAAATATTTTATGAAAATAACGGCGGAAGTTTTACTATTATCTTTGTTGAACTACTCTTTAGGTAGTAAAAAAATGCGATGTCTGGCAGTGGTTGCATAGTAGCACACACGGTATTGATTATTGATGCTTACGTGATAAGTCACTTTCGGTTTTGTTTTATTGGTATTATTAATGTAATAAAACAGAATACTTTTATAAAGTTATTCTATAATAGAATATATTATATTCTATTATGCATAGTGTCCTGCATAGTATTTTGCATAGTAAAATCTTTTTATATAAAATAGAATACTTTTATAAAGTTATTCTATAAATAGAATATATTATATTTTATTATGCATAGTGTTGCATAGTAGTTTTTGCATAGTAAAATCTTTTTATATAAAACAAAATACTTTTATAAAGTTATTTGTTTTATTAGACAATAATTAGAATATATTATATTTTATTATGCATAGTGCATAGTGCTGCATAGTGTTTGCATAGTAAAATCTTTTATAAAGTTATTCGTTTTATTAGATTATAAATAGAATATATTATATTTTATTTAAAAATTTTGCTTTAAATATGGAATCAAAATCAAATTAAAGTAAATCAATCTGACCGTTCATGAGTTAGTTACTATGGGTCCATTTTTCTATAAATAGAACCTCATTCCTTCATTATTTCTTACGAATTCAACAAAACTACAGAAATATAAACTATAGAGAGAAAGAAGAAAAGTATTACTCGCTTCTTCACTACTCATATATCCAATACTCTTCTTCTTAAGGTAGGGATATTATTTGTTGTACTCATAAGGGGTATTCTTTCTTTCTTATTCATGAAGAGAACTTACATTATTCCATTATTTATTATTACATTGGAATAACTTTTGTATCTGTGGGATACCTATACTTGGTGAAATTATTACATTATTTCATTCTTTATTATTACATGTTGGAATATCTTGTTTGTGCGTTTCTGTTACGAACCATTACGTTCCATCTTTATTATTATTCTCATTGGAATATCTTGTTGCATGCGCTTTGGAATATTACATTGGGTCACACTGATTCCGGTTATTTATTAGTATTACATTGGAATAACTTTGTCTACATGTAAAATACCGCATGCATGGTGATTTCTTTTGTTATTCCATTCTTTATTATACTCGATTTGGTTAAAGTTTTAACTTCTATACTCCATAAAATTAGTGGAATATCCTTGATATTTGTGCTTCATCCAGTATCTTTTCATGGAAATATTCTTCTGTACATTCTTGAATTTTACTCTACAAAGAAGTATCATGTTGACAATTTGGACATTATTAGTTCCTGGATAATTTAATTCTTGAACTTGTTTTATTGAATTCTTATATCATTATCAATCATCCTCATGTTTATATTATGTTGAAAGTCATCTGTGGCACCTTAGGTGCATAGATGGACTTGGTATGATTATGACCGAGGATTATTCGATATAATCATGGTAGTAATGTTACAAATGATGTGGAAAAAGTCCTCATTGGCCCGTAGTGCATTGATGGGCGATTTTTGGTATGATTATGGCTATGGATTCTCTTGACCAAGGTGCAAAGATGAATTATTTTATGGCATGATCAGGACCGTTGATGAAAACATGATTATCTTTGGCCCGTAGTGCATGGTTAATTCGTGATCGTGATACTAAAGAATATCTTTGGCCTGTAGTGCAGGGATGATTTTATGATGTGGATTATTTATTAAGCTGAGTCTTAGCGATAAAAGTGATGAAAAACCTTTTAAATCATAAAAGATAGTACATTTTATTCTCTACTTGACTCTTTTAATAGATTGCTTGTTCCGCTGCAGTTAAACTTGATGTTTGTTATATTGTATCAGTTTAACACTGTTTAAGGCTAATGATAATTTATTCTGCATTATCTTAGTCATAATATTTCTTACTGGGCTAGTTGAGCTCACCTTTTATTTCACTGTTCTCTTCAGGAAATGAGAACGTAGCTGGGACGAGTCGGGGAATGGAGTTATGGACCAGATGATAGTATTAGTAGTCCTCACTATTCTGTTAAATAGTGTGATAATAATTGTAATGAGGACTCCTTTTGAGTTTGTATACTCTCTAGTAGACAATATTTGTATTCAAACTCATAGTTTATGTTTTGTCGTATTATACACGACAGTTGTATTATTAAGTTGTATTTGAATTCTGTACCATGTATCTGGCGACTCAAGATGGGTGATGTATACCTAATTTTTTGGGGGCGTCATGCATTGGTATCAAAGCTTAGGATATGATCCACAGCTAAGATGTGAGACTAGAACTAGGAGGGAGGCAGAATTTCTTTCGCTACTATGACCTACCTAAGTTTATTTGATATTTAATTGGTCGGTCAGAGTATAGAGATAATATGTGAAATGTTAATTAACCCTTGTTTTGTGGTAGTATTTGAAAATGGCATCTAAAAATGTTGAGATAAGCAATGGAGCACAGAGATATTGATTCTCCATGGATCAATAATCGAGGACAATGTGCAACAGGATGGCGATAATCCTCCCGTAAACAACAACACTAATCAATTGACGAGCAGCCAGTACGTTTAGGAGTTTTTAGAATTCATGCAACATCGGTGAAGACGGCTCCTGTTCATAATGCGGGAGAAACAATGGCAACTCACGGTTGGTCACCGCTAAGCAATTCAAGGAGCTGGGACCACCGAGTTTTTGGGAAAGCGAACCACTTACAGGCGACAGCGTGGTTAAAGCGAGATCACCAAGATATTTGATGTCTTGGGATGCTCCGAGAAGCAAAAGGTTCCTTTTGCCACCTTTATGTTGCGTGAAGAGGCGGATCACCGGTGGGAATCAGAAAAGCGTACCCGACTGGCCTTTTCAAGATGTCTTAGGAGAAATTCCAAGAGCTGTTCAATGACAAGTACTTTCCGGAAAGCATTTATCACATGAAGGAGGTGGAATTTATCAAGTTGGAGCAAAACAACATGACCGTGTTGCAGTACGAAGCCAAGTTTGCCGAGTTGTCCCGATTTGCGTCCCACTTGATTGATAATGAAGAGAGAATGACGCGGATGTTTTTAAGAGGTTTGAAGCCGGAGATACGTCAATATCTTATCTCTCATAAACTGTGTTTGTATTCAGATGTTGTTAATAGTGCTCGATTATTGGAGCGCGATAATGAGTCGACCAAACCAAAAGAAGCGGTAGGAAAAATGATAATCTAGGGTGATACTTGATCATCAAAGCGGTGACAATAAGCATGGAGGAATCAACATGTGAAAATGGTAACCACTTGGTGGTTATCATGGCCAAAACAATAAGAATGGACATTTCAAGAAGAGGAGATTCAACAATGATGGAAAGGCGTCGACACCAAAGACTCCGTTGTTAAGGAAGGAGAATGACCACCTATCATATGCTTCAAATGCGGACGGAGGACACATCCAATCCAAACATGACTGTGACAATCCAAAAACGTGTTTTAATTACGGAAGAAGGTCACCTATCTCGATTTTTGTCGTATGGTGAAGTCGATTCCGGTTGGGATAGTGATGCGCCAAAGGATGTCCCAGACAAGCCAAAGCCGATAGTTTAAGAGAGAGCATTTTTTTTCGCGACGAGGAACCTGAATAAAATTATCACGGGTATGTTATTAATAAACTCTTACGAAGTCTATACCGTGTTAAATACCGGTTCAACTTACTCTTTTATTTCACCTAGTTGTGTTCAATGTTTGAAGTTAACTCCGGAGAAGTTAGACTTTGATATATCTGTTGGGAGAAACCTTCGTAACCTCCACTATTTATAAATCTTGTTCAAATCAACACTTTCACGTTACCTGTCAATCTTATCTCTTTGAAAATACTTGCATTTGATGCGATTTTAGGAATCGATTGGTTAACTACTCATCATTCTTTTCGTAAGGTTGTTAGCTTTCATATTCCTAATAAACCTGTTATGCAAATTCAAGTAACCAAACCACTAAAGTCAATCATTGTCATATCAAGCCATAAATAAAGAGCCCCGATCCTTTCGTTGTTAACTTTCTTGTGTGGAATGCACCGAAGCTAGACTTTCTGTAGGCAATGTCATAAATGACGATGGCAAGTTGATAGGTATCAATGTGACGTGTTATCCAAGTCTTGGATGAGAGTCACAGTTTTGAATGGTATTTCTATTGTTAATAAATTCCTGACGTATTCTTGAAGACTTCTTAGCCTACCCCTAGAGCGTGAAATCGAATTTTGTATTTACCCCAGTACAAAACCCATTTCTAAAACCCTCAAATATTTCTTCAACTAAAACGAACGTATAACGTGCCAAAGACGTTGACTCGAGCTGTTGAAGATTACGATCGTACCATTCAATATCATCGTGGGAAAAATGAACGTGGTAGCTGACGCGTTGAGTAGAAGATCGTATGCATTTACAAGTGTGATGTTGTTAACACAAAGACCCATTTCGTATAACTTACAAATGATTGAGATAGAGTTAAAGACTCTAGGGACCCACGTGAAGATAACGAATATACAATTAGAATACACTTGAATCGATAAAGTTAAAGTTGCTCAAGCTACATACTCAGAGCTGGTGAATGTGAGGAAGAAGGTTCAAGAGGGCGTTATTCTAGAAGCAAGAATCGACGAAGAGAGGAAATCTCAACCCTCGATTTAATTGGCCCATTTAAAATCTTTGATCGAGTAGGAACTGTGGCTTATAGACTCGTTTTACCGCCAAGTATGTCACGTATTCATAACATTTTTAACGTATCGATGTTACATAAATATATGGACGACCCAAACCACATTATTAATTTAGAACCGGACGAGATAGCAGAAGATTGAACGTATGAGGAGATACGTGTTAACATCTTGGATAAGAAGGATCATATTCGACGCACAAAGGTTATACCTCAAGAGTTAGAATTTGAAGTGAAGTCGAGGTATCCTCACCTCTTCGACATACTAGTGCGTCACGTAAATTTCGAGCGAAATTCCATAAGGAGGAGATTTTGAGACCCCAGTTTTATGAATAAATATTTAATTTTCTCGAAATAATTTTTTGAATATTATGGTGTGGATTTGATATAATGTTATAGTTGTGGGTAGTATTTATAAATTTTGCAAAAGTATGCAAGTTGTCATATTATATTCGATTGGTGGGGAATATTTGTTTTATCGGGGAATATTAGATGCATGAAGCACAATCATTGGTGGACCCCATAATGGAATTATTATCGGATTGAGAAAACGACAAAAATATTTTATGAAAATAACGGCGGAAGTTTTACAGATTAATCTTGTTGAACTACTCGGTAGTAAAAAATGCGATGTCTGCGTGGTTGCATAATAGCACACGGTATTGATTATTGATCTTTACGTAATAAGTCACCGGTTTTGTTTTTATTGGTATTATTAATGTAATAAAAGCGAATACTTTAATAAAGTTATTCTATAAATAGAATATATTATATTCTATTATATGTTACGTAGATGTCTGCATAGTGTTTTGCATAGTAAAATCTTTTTATATAAAAGCAGAATACTTTTATAAAGTTATTACATAAATAGAATATATTATATTTTATTATGCATAGTGTTGCATAGTGTTTGCATAGTGTTTTGTTTAGTAAAATCTTTTTATATAAAACAAAATACTTTTATAAAGTTATTTTTTTATTAGACAATAATTAAAATATATTATATTTTATATATGCATAGTATTTGCATAGTGTTTGCATAGTAAAATCTTTTATAAAGTTATTCGTTTTATTAGATTATAAATAGAATATATTATATTTTATTTAAAAGTTTTGCTTTAAATATGGAATAGTCAGATTAAAATAAATCAATACAGACCGTTCATGAGTTAGTTACTATCTGATCCATTTTTCTATAAATAGAAGCTCATTTCTTCATTATTTCTTACGAATTCATTTGAAACTCTGAAAGATAAACTATAGAGAAAAGAAGAAAAAGTATTACTTTACTTCACTTACTCATATATCCGATTACTCTTCTTCTTAAGGTAGGGATATTATTTGTTGTACTTTCGTATAAGGGTATTCATTCTTTTGTTATTCATGAAGAGAACTTTTATTATTCCATTATTTATTATTACATTGGAATAACTTTGTATCTGTGAGATACCTATACTTGGTGAAATTCTTACATTATTTCATTCTTTATTATTACTGTTGGAATATCTTGTATGTGCGTTTTCTGTGGGACTGGTTCCAATCTTTATTATTATTACATTGGAATATCATCTTGTACTGCATTACGTTTCTTGAGGGACACAGTTAAATTATTCATTGGAATATCACATTGGAATAACTGCAATTTTGATTTAAGATGTAATAACTTATCTGTCTGATCTGCATGCATGGTGATTTCTTTTGTTATTCCTTTCTTTATTATACTCGGTTGGTTAAAGTTTTGACTTCTATACTCCATAAAATTAGTGGAATATCCTTGATATTTAAGCTTCGTCCGATATCTTTTCATGGAAATATTCTTACGAGCATTCTTGAATTTTACTCTAAAAAGCGAGTATCATGTTGACAATTTGGACGTTATTAGTTCTTGGATAAATTAATTCTTGAACTTGTTTTATTGAATTCTTATATCATTGTCATCATCCTCATGTTTATATTATGTTTAAAGTCATACATGGCTTGTAGTGAATAGATGGACTTGGTATGATTATGACCGAGGATTATTAGGTATAATCATGGCCAGTAATGTTACAAATGATGTGGAAAAAAAGTCCTCATTGGCCGTAGTGCATTGATGGGCCGATTTTTGGTATGATTATGGCTATGGATTCTCTTGCCGAGGTGCGATGATGAATTGTTTTATGGCATGATCGGGGCCAGTTGATGAAAACATGATTATCTTTGGCTCGTAGTGCATGGATAATTAAATGGTATTGATCTTAAAGAAGAATATCCTTGGCACATAGTGCGAGGGATGATTTTATGATGTGGATTATTTATTAAGGTTTGAGTCTCGGTGATAAAAGTGATAAAAAACTTTTAAATCATAAAGATAGTAGATTTTATTCTCTCTTGACTCTTTTAATGGATTGCTTGTTCATTTGTGATTAAACTTGATGTTTGTTATATTGTATCGGTTTAACAACTTTGTTTAAGGCTAATGATAATTTGTTACGCATTATCTTAGTCATAATATTTCTTCTTGGGCTAGTTGAGCTCACCCTTTTTTTCAACTATTCTCTTTAGGAAATGAGAGCGGGATAGTCGAGGAGCGGAGTGATGGACGGATGATGATATTAGTAGTCCTCACTTTATTACATTAAATAGTGTGATAATAATTGTAATGAGGACTCCTTTTGAGTTTATATACTCTCTAGTAGACAATATTTGTATTCAAACTCACGGTTTATGTTTTGTCGTATTGTACATTGTATTTGAATTACATACCTGTATACTGGTGATTGTATTTGAATTATGTACCATGTTCAACTATGGTGACTCAAGATGGGTGATGTATGTAATATCAAGTGAGCTCGAATAATAAAGAATGGAATAACATAAGTTCTCTTCATAGATAAGAAAGAAATAATACTCCCTACCTTTTGCTTTAGAAAAATGCTGAATCTTTGAAATAGTGAGGTAGCGAGACTTCTCTTCTTTTCTTTCTATAATTTCTCTCTATAATAATCGCTCTAAAGCTTTTGTGAATTGGTGAGAAATGAAGGAAGAATGAGCTTCATTTATAGAAAAATATAGTTTCGATAATTTTCTCTACGCGTTTTGGGGCTCAAAATTACGATCAATACCTCCAACTTTTCTTTCATTTTTAATTTAGTCCTGCAAGTATTATCAATCTTGCACCAACTCCCTAATAGTAAATAATGTGAATCAATATAGTATAATCGATCATAATGAAAAAATACGAATTACGATTATAGTACCTCCATACATACCTCCATTTTAACTTAGTCATTTAAGTATTATCAATCTTGCACCAACTCCCCTAATAGTAAATAATGTGATTCAATAGTACACATATGTGAACAAATAATTATATAAGCATGTGAATTAGTAGCAATTAATTGCTCATTTATCAGATAAATTACCGATTTATCGATATAACCCTGACATCAATTATCATCCGGAATAAATATGGATTTTCACTAACACAAATAATTCCAACATAATGAAACTATTTTTATCAAAAATATAAATTTTGAAATTTTGAAGTTTGACTTTTCCCAAGAAAAAGTCAACTATTGACTTTTTAACGAATAGTGAATCCGGAAAATTTTGTGTTTATAGACTATTTTTACTAATTTAAATCGTTCCGGACTCAAATATCATGTCCGCGTCTCCAAATTCAACTCAGAACAACATTCATCATTAATATTATAACTCACAATATTTATCAACCGGTCGTTCGAGGGAAGAGGGGCTTTTCAATAAGGATTTTCCTATTAGCGCGATTAGGTGACCAAACCTCTCCTTGTGAACTTACAGACATTGTAAATATTGTAATTTATAATATGAATAACTTTATCGTCTCAAGTATTGATTTAATAAAAAACATTTTATCTGGATGATCTTGACCATAATTGAATCCATAATATGATAGATATGATGCGGCAATTCTTTAGTAATAATTGAGTATAAGCGGGTGACTTCTCACGTAAGCATAAATAATCAATCTGGTGTGCTTACTATGACGACCGCGCGTATTCTTTGTACTTTAACAAACGGGTGTTTCAACAGATTAACGATAAAACTTCATGAGTTATTTTCATAAAAAATATTTTTTTATCTTTTTCTCGATCAAATGATAATTTCATTGTGGGGTCCACCAATGATTGTCTTGGTGTTATCTGAATATTCCTGTTAAAATGAATATTCCCAGACCAATCGAATATTATATAACAATTTGCGTACTTTGCAAAATTTGTAAATATTACCCACAACTATAACATTATATCAAATCCACACCATAATATTCAAAAATATATTTGAGAAAATTTAATCTTTATTCAAAAAGTTGGGGTCTTACTGACCTCCCTTCTTATGAAATTTCGTCCTCGAAAATTAGGTGCGTACTGGTATGTCGAAGAGGTGAGGATACTTTGATTTCATTTGATTCTAACTCCCGGTCATTTCCTCAACATCGTGGTTTCTCCACAAAACTTTGACTTGAGGTATAACCTTGGAGCGTAGAATATGTTCCTTCTTATCAAGATTTTAACGGGAACCTCTTACATACGTTAAATCTTCCTCTATTTCATCCGGTTCTAACTTCAATAATGTGGTTGGTCTTTCACATATTTTACGTAACATGGATATTTGAAAAGCGTTATGAACACGAGACAAATTTAAGCGATAACAGCAAGTCTATAGGCCATAGTTCCTACTCGATCGAGGATTAAAATGGGCCAATGAATCGAGGATTGAGCTTTCTCTCTTTCCAAATCTTGTAACTCCTTTCCATGGAGCAACTTCGTAACAACACATGATCTCGAATATCGAATTCTCGTCCTTTCGATGAAGATCGGCATAACTCTTTTGTCGATCTTGTGAGGTTTTTTATCGTTGTCGGATCATTTGAATCTTTTTTCGTGAGTCATACGTACCAACTCTGGTCCCAACAACGTTGCTTCACCCACCTCATCCCGACATCTTTGAGAAGCGACACTTTCTTCCATACTAGCGCCTCGAATGGAGCCATGCCAATACTTGCGATAAGCTGTTGTTGTAGGAAAACTCCACCATGGTAAGAACTTATCCCAACTTCCTTGAAGTCGAGGACATAGAGTCTTAATAGATCTTGAAGAGTTTGAATGTCCTCTCCGATTGTCCGTCCGTACGAGGATGATATCTTAGAAAACTAAATCGTAAATCCGTGCCCATAGCTTTTTGCAAACTAACCCCAAAATCTTGAAGTGAATCTTGGGTCTCGATCGAAACTATGGATCTTGGCATACCATGCAATCTTACAACCTCATTTATGTACATCTGAGCAAGGCGTTCAAGTGTATAAGTTTCTCGTGTCGGTAAGAAATGAAGCGGAACTTGGTCAATCTATCAACAATGACCCAAATCGCATCTATGCCTTGAGAAACTTTGGGAAGGCCGTGCTTGAAATCCATGGTAATGTGCTCCCACTTCCATTCTAGAATTTCAAGTGGTTGCAATGGACCTTTTGGTACTTGATGCTCGCACTTTAACTTAGTTGACAAATTAGACACCTTAAGATAAATAGCGCTATCTCTCTCTCTTCATATTGCTCCACCAAAATGTATGGCGAAGATCACGATACATTTGGTACTCCCGAGATGGATTACAAGCGGTGTGTTGTGCGCCTCCATCATGATTTTATACTTTAAATCGAGGTCGTTAGGAACACAAAGTGCAGAGTTGACTCAAGTATTCCTTCTTCATCGATTCTTGCTTCCGGCGTAGCACCTTCTTGCACTTTCTTCCTCATATACGCATCGACTCAGGATCTCGTAACTTGAAGCGACTTTAACTTTATCAATTAAAAGTCGGTTCTACTCATATATTTTCCATTATCACATGGGTCCACAGGTCTTTAACTTTATCTCCATCCTTTGCAAGTCACACAAAATGGGCTTTTGTGTTGTGAATATATTTTTCGTGCCGCATATGATCTTACTACTCAATGTATCGGCTACCACGTTCGCTTTTCGAGATGGTATTGGATGGTATGATCATAATCTTTCAACAGTTCAAGCCAGCGTCGTTTATGCATGTTGAGTTCCTTTTGAGTGAAGAAATATTTGAGGCTTTTATGATCAGTAAAGATCTCCACTTTCTCTCCATACAAGTAATGCCTCCAAATTTTAAGTGCAGAAGACTACATTTTGCCAACTCTAGATCATGAGTAGGATAATTCCTCTCATATTCTTTGAGTTGTCTTGAGGCATAAAGCTATGACTTTCCCATGTTGCATGAGAACACATCCTAACCCTTTGCAGAAGCATTCTTTGTAGATGACAAATCCCTCCGAACCGGATGGTATTGTCGAGCAGTCTTTGAAATGAGTCTCCTTTTGAGTTCTTGAAAACTCTTCTCACATTCCTCGCTCCAAATAGAAATTTGTATCTTTAAAGTCAATTTGAGTTAATGGAGTAGCGATTAGAAAAATCCTTCCACGAATCTCAGATAATAACCAACTTAAAGCAAGAAAGCTACGTCTTCGATCTTGATTTGGGTTGCTCCCGACTTTGAATAGCTTCAATCTTTGTTAGGTTGACGGATATTCCATGACTTGATACTACGTGCCCAAGGAATGCTACTTCCTCGAAGCGAACTTCGCATTTCTTTAACTTGGCATAAAGCTTATATTCACGAAGCTTTTGGATGTCGACCTCAAGTGTTGCTCATGATCTTCACGGCTTTTGGAATAAATAAGGATGTCATCAATAAAGGCGACCACAAAGTGATCCAAATATTCCTTGAATACTCGGTTCATCATATCCATGAAAGCGGCAAGGAGCATTAGTCGATCCAAAAGACATGACTAAAATTCATAATGCGTCTGCAGAGATTACGAAGCGATCTTTGGAATATCCTCGATTTAACCTTCACGATGATATCCAAAAGCGAAGATCGATCTTTGAAAAAATTGTGCTCCTTATGGCGATCAAGCGGGTCATCAATACGTGGCAATGGGTACCTATTTTTGATGGTGACATGATTCAACTCCAGATAATCAATACAAAAATCGCATACTCCCATCTTTCTTCTTCACGAATAGAACAGGAGCACCCCAAGGAGGCGTCTTGGGACGAATGAAACCAATGTCTAACAATTCCTGAATTGGGTCTTTAACTCCGAAGTTCAATAGGAGCCATTCGATATGGGGCTTTGGAAATGGGTTTTGTCTTAGGGTTCAAGAGTCGATACAAAATTCAACTTCACGCTCTGGGGTAGGCCAGGAAGTTCTTGAGAATCGTCGGAAATTTATTAACAATAGAAATATCCTTCAAATCGGCGTATTTTTGTTTAAATCAAGTGACATGAGCTAAGAAAGCTTGACATCCGTTTTTTCGATAAGCGAATAGCTTTATGGCTTGAGATGGCCGTGATTGATTTTAATGGTTTGAGTCGCTTGAATTAGCATAATAGGTTTATTAGGAATATGAAAGCTAACAACCTTACGAAAACAATCAATTTTAGCATGATGAGTAGTTAACCAATCAATCCTAGAATCACGTCAAATGCAAGTATTTTAAGGAGATAAGATCGACGGGTAATATGCGATTCTGGATTTGAATCAAACAAGACTTATAAGCGATGGATGTAATGAAGGTTTCTCTAATGGAGTTTCAACAGAGATAAGTCGAAAGTAAATTTCTCCGGAGTCAAATTTAAGCGTTGGCCGCCATAGGAGAAATAAAGAATGGGTAGAACCGGGTATCAAATAAGGTATAGACTTCACTAGAGTTTATGATAAGCTTACCCGTGATAACCTCGTTCGGGTTCCTTTGCTTTACGGGAGGTCACAATAAAATGCTCTCCCTTGCACTCTTGGCTTTGACTTTTACGGAATGACCTTTGGTGCCTCCATCCTAGTTGAATTTGTCTTCGGTGAACGAAAAAATCAAGCTAAGTGACCTTCTCTTCCACAATTATAACATGATTTGGACGGCATCGCGCAGTTTGGACTGATGTGTCCCTCCCCTCCGCATTTGAAGCATATGATAGGTGGTCGTTCTCCTTCCTTGACAATGGATGTTGGTGCTGACGTCTTTCCATCATTGTTGAATCTCCTCTTCTTGAAATGTCCATTCTTATTGTCTTAGCTATGATTACCACCAAAGTGGTTACCATTTACAGCATGTTGATTCCCTCCACGCTTGTTGTCACCGTTTGATGATTGTTACCCTTTGGTATTTTCATGTTGCTTGGTGCTTTCCCTTGGTTGCGTTTGACTTCGTTATGGCGCTCCAATAAGCGAGCCCTATTTACCACATCGAGTACAAAACACGGTTTATGAAAAATAAGATATTGGCGTATCTCCGGTTTTCAAACCTCTTAAAAACATTCACGTCATTCGCTCCTCATTATCGACCAAAATGGGATGCAAACCGGATAACTCATGCAAATTTAGCCTCGTATTGCGACACGGTCGTATTGTTTTGTTCCAACTTGATAAACTCCACCTCCTTCATGTGACGAATACTTTCGGAAAGTACTTGTCGTTGAATAGCTCTTGGAACTTCTCCCAAAACATCTTGAGTCGTCGGTGGAGTACGTTTCTGATTCCCACCGATGTCGCCTCTTCACGCAATACATGAAGGTGGCGAAGGAACCTTTTGCTCCTCGGAGCATCCCAAGACATCAAATATCTTGGTTATCTGCTTTATCCATGCTTCCGCCTTAAGTGGTTTTGGCTCTCCAATAAACTCCGGTGGTCCCAGCTCCTTGAACTATTTGGCGGTGACCGTCAAGAGTTTCCGATGTTTCCACACCATATTTTGGGCAGAGAGCCACTCTCTTTGATGTTGCATGAATTGCATGAAACCTCGAAACATTCCATCGTTCATCATTTGGTCAGTGTTGTTGTTTGCATGAGGATTGTCGCCTTCACGATGCACATTGTCACAGTTATTGATCCGTGGAGACTCAGCGGTCTCTGTGCTCCATTGATGTTCTCAACATTCTCGGATGCCATTTTCAAATACTGCCACAAAACAAGGGTTAATTGACATGAAACATATTATCCCTACACTCTGACTAACCAATTAAATACCAAATAAACTTAGGTAGGTCATAGTAGCGAAGGAATTCCCCGTCTCTCCCCTCCTAGTTCTAGTCTCACATCTTAGCAGGGGATCATATCCTAAAGCTTTGATACTGGCCCGGCGCCCCCAAAAATAGGTATACATCACCTATTACGAGTCATCAAATACATGGTACAAATTCAAATACAACTTAATAATACAAGTTATCGTATACAATACGACAAAACATAAAGCTATGAGTTTGAATACAAATATTGTATACTAGAGATTATACAAACTCAAAAGGAGTCCTCATTACAATTATTATCACACTATTTCACGAGAATAGTGAGGGACTACTAATGCTATCATCAATCAATCAAAATCACTCCGTTCCCCAGACTAGTCCTCGCTACGTTCTCATTTCACGAAGAACAATAAAAGTAAAAGGTGAGCTCAACTAGCCCGATGAAAATATTATGACTAAGATAATGCGAGAATATATTATCGTTAGCCTTGACGATGTTAAGCGATACAATATAACAACCATCAAGTTTAAGCTGCGGTGAACAAGCAATCCATTAAAAGAGTCAAGTAGAGAATAAAATCTACTATCTTTTATGATTTAGAAGGTTTTCATCACTTTTATCATTTGGGACTCGACAATAAATAATCCACATCATCGAATCACCCCTGCACTTTTCTGACGAGGATATTCTTTAGTATCACGACCACAATTATCCATGGTACGGGCCAAGAATATTTGTGTATTCATTAATGGTCATGATCATGCCAACAAGCATCCATCAATGCACTTTCTGGCCAATGAGGACTTTTACCACATCATTTGTAACATTACGGTCATGATTACATCGAATAATCCACAGTCATAATCATACCAAGTCCATCTATGCCTATAGGCCACAGATGACTTTCAACAAAATATAAACATGAGGATGATGACAATGATATAAAATTCAATAAAACAAGTTCAAGAATTATTTTATCCGAGGAACTAATAACGTCCAAATTGTCGACATGATAATCTTGCTTTTTGTAGAGTAAAATTCAAGAATGCTTAGAAGAATATTTCCATGAAAAGATCTTTGGATGAAGCACAAATATCGAGGATATTCCACTAATTTCATGGAGTATAGAAGTCAAAACTTTAACCAATTTGAGTATAATAAGGAATGGAATAACAAAGAAATCACCGAGCATGCGATAGATATTGCGCAAGTGCGGGTTATTCCAACAGAATAATAAATAACGGAATCGGTCCGGCGTAAAAGCATGCAGAGACGGGATATTCAACAGAATAATAAAGAGCGGAATCGGTCCGGCGTAAAAGCCTGATGAGAGGATATTCAACGAAGAATAATAAAGATTTTAATCGGTCCGTGTAGAAACGCCTGAGCAGGATATTCCAGCAGAATAATAAAAAGAAACGGTCCGGTCGCGCCTGACAGAACGCATAATAAAAATGGAACCCGGTCGGCGTTCCAACATGAATGATAAAGAATGGAACAATGGAAGAATTTCACCAAGTATAGGATAGCAGCGTATCTGAGTTATTCAATAGAATAATAAAGAATGGAATAACGAAGTTTTCTTCATAAATAAGAAAGAAATAATACTCCTACCTTTAAAAAAAGCTGGATCTTTGAAATAGTGAGGTAGCAGACTTCTCTTCTTCTTTCTATAATTTCTCTACTATAATAATCGCTCTAAAAGCTTTTGTGAATTGGTGAGAAATGAAGGAAGAATGAGCTTATTTATAGAAAAATATAGTTTAGATAATTGCGTTTTGGGGCTCAAAAATTACAAAGATCTGAATACCTCCACTTTTCTTTCATTTTTAATTTAGTCACGCAAGTATTATCAATCTTGCACCTCTCCCTAATAGTAAATAATGTGAATCAATAGTATAATCATGTGAATCGATATAATCATGTGAAAAATCTGAATTACGATATAGTACCTCCATCATACCTCCATTTTAACTTAGTCATGCAAGTATTATCAATCTTGCACCAACTCCCCTAATAGTAAATAATGTGATTCAATAGTACACATATGTGAACAAATAATTATATAAGCATGTGAATTAGTAGCAATTAATTGCTCATTTATCCGATAAATTACCCGATTTATCGATATAACCCCTAGACATCAATTATCATCGGAATAAATGTCGATTTTCACTAACACAAACAATTCCAACATAATGAAACTATTTTTATCAAAAATATAAATTTTGAAATTTTGATGTTTGACTTTTCCCAAAAAAAGTCAACTATTGACTTTTTGACCAAATAGTGAATCCCGGAAAATTTTGTGTTTCTAAACTATTTTTACTAATTTCGTCGTTCTGGACTCAAATATCACGTCCGCGTCTCCAAATTCAACTCCGAACAACATTCATTATTAATATTATAACTCACAATATTTATTAACGAGTGTCGTTCTCGAGAAAGAGGGGCTTTCGATAAGGATTTCTCCCTATTGGCGCATGATTAGGTGACCAAACCTCTCCTTGATGAACTTCTAGACATTGTAAATATTGTAGTTTATAATATGAATAACTTTGTCGTCTCAAGTATTGATTTAATAAAAAACATTTTTTATGCGGATGATCTTTGTGACCATAATTGAATCCATAATATGATAGATATGATCACGTGAATTCTTGTAGCAATAATTGAGTATAATGAGTGAACTTCTCACGTAAGCATAAATAATCAATCTGGTGTCTTCTTATATGCAACCACAGCGTATTCTTTACTTTTAACACCGGTGTTTCAATAGTTAACGGTAAAACTTCCGTAGTTATTTTTATAAAAAAAATTTTTTTGTCGTTTTCTCGATCAAATGATAATTCCGTTAATGAGGTCCACCAATGATTGTGTCGTTGTACGAATATTCCTGTTAAAAAGCGAATATTCCCCGACCAATCGAATATTATATAACAACTTGCGTACTTTGCAAAATTTGTAAATATTACCCACAACTATAACATTATATCAAATCCACACCATAATATTCAAAAATATATTTTGAGAAAATTTAATCTTTATTCAAAAAGTTGGGGTCTTACAATGTATACCTAATTTTGGGGGCGTCACAATAACAAGCAAAAAGTTTTATCTAGTTCTCCAAAAATTAAAAGTATATACTGCAGATATAATGAAATTCTATCTTATATATTGCAGGGAGGACTTATAGAATATAATCCTAACTATACCTAATTTGAAAAATAATCTATTAGACTATTACTATTATATCTGTGAGACCCCAGATTTTATGAATAAAGATTTAATTTTCACGAAATATTTTTTTTTAATATTATGGTGTGGATTTGAGATAATGTTATAGTTGTGGATAGTATTTATAAATTTTGAAAAGTATGCAAGTTGTTGTATAATATTCGATTGGTTCTGAGAATATTCTTTTTGTCTGACTCAGACAATCATTGGTGGAACCCGAACTAATTATCATTTGATCGAGAAAAATGACAAAATATTTTATGAAAATAACTATTAAGTTTCACCGTTAATACTTGTTGAACTACTACCTAGAGTAAAAAATGTACAAAGAATATGTGTGGTTGCATAAGAAGATACTGATTTATTATTGATGCCTACATGATAAGTCACTCAGCTTTTGTTTTATTGGTATTATTAATGTAATAAAACAGAAAACTTTTATATAAAAATAGAATACTTTTATAAATTTATTCTATAAATAGAATATATTATATTCTATTATGCATAGTGTTGCATAATGTCTGCATAGTGTTTTGCATAGTAAAATCTTTTTATATAAAATGTAATACTTTTATAAAGTTATCTATTTTATTAGACAATAATTAGAATATATTATATTTTATTATGCATAGTGTTTTGCATAGTGCTGCGTAGTATTTGCATAGTAAAATCTTTTATAAAGTTATTCATTTTATTAGATTATAAATAGAATATATTATATTTTATTTAAAAATTTTGCTTTAAATATGGATAAAATCGATTAAAGTAAATCAATCTGGACCGTTTCATGAGTTAGTTATTATCTATCCATTTCTCTTCTATAAATAGAAGCTCATTCATTCATTATTTC
Organism: Panax ginseng; assembly: GCA_020205605.1. NCBI lineage: Eukaryota > Viridiplantae > Streptophyta > Magnoliopsida > Apiales > Araliaceae > Panax > Panax ginseng. Next base: position 39,570,713 of record CM035148.1, read on the forward strand.
TTAAGAATTCACTGAAACTCTAGAGAGAGAAACTATAGAGAGAAAGAAGAAAAGTATTCTGCTACTTCACTACTTCTATATCCATTACTCTTCTTTCTAAGGTAGGAAATATTATTTGTTGTACTCATAAGGGGTATTCTTTCTTTCTTATTCATGAAGAGAACTTCTGTTATTCCATTCTTTATTATTCTGTTGGAATAACCTGTATACGCGGGATACCCTATACTTGGTGAAATTCTTCTGTTATTCCATTCTTATTATTTTGTTGGAATAACCTGTTTATGCGAAGTACCGCATACATGGTGAAATACTTCTAATATTTCGTTCTTTATTATTCAGCAGGAATATCATATGCATGCGTTTATCTTGGGACCGGTTCCATTATTTATTATTCGTCGAGAATATCCTCGCTGCGCGTTTATCGCGTGCGTAGTGTGAATTCTTCTGTTATTCCATTCTTTATTATTCTGTTGGAATAACATGTCTATGTGGATGGCCACATTCATGGTGAATGACCATTCGTATTCATTTCTTATTAAATTGTAGAAATGAGCTGTCTACGTGAATTACCGCATGGTGGGTGAAAATCCATTGCAGTTTCATATATTCTATGATACTCTTTTAGTTAAAGTTTTGGCTTCTATACTCCATAAAATTAGTGGAATATCCTTGATATTTGCGCTTCATCCAGTATCTTTTTATGGAAATATTCTTCTGAGCATTCTTAAATTTTATTCTATAAAGCAGTATAATGTTGACAATTTGGACATTGTTGGTTCCTGGATAAAATAATTCTTGAACTTGTTTTATTGAATTATTATGTCATTGTCATCATCCTCATGTTTATATTATGTTGAAAGTCATCTGTGGCCTGTAGTGCATAGATGGACTTGGTATGATTATGACCAGGGATTATTCGGTATAATCATGACCGTAATGTTACAAATGATGTGGAAAAAGTCCTCATTGCCCGTGGTGCATTGATGGACGATTTTTGGTATGATTATGGCTATGGATTCTCTTGACCAAGGTGCAAAGATGAATTGTTTTATAGCATGATCGGGACCGTTGATGAAAACATGATTATCTTTGGCCCGTGAAGCATGGATAATTCGTGGTCGTGATACTAAAGAATATCCTTGGCCTGTAGTGCATGGATGATTTGATGATGTGGATTATTTATTAAGCTGAGTCTCAGCGATAAAAGTCATGAAAAACCTTTTAAATCATAGAAGATAGTAGATTTTATTCTCTACTTAACTCTTTTAATGGATTGTTTGTTCCGCTGCAGTTAAACTTGATGTTTGTTATATTGTATCAGTTTAACACTGTTTAAGGCTAATGATAATTTATTCTGCATTATCTTAGTCATAATATTTCTTACTGGGTTAGTTGAGCTCACCCTTTCTTTCACTGTTCTCTTCAAGAAATGAGAATATAGCTGGGATGAGTCGGGGAACGGAGTGATGAACCAGATGATAGTATTAGTAGTCCTCACTATTCTGTTAAATAGTGTAACAATAAATATAATGAGGACTTATTCTGAGAGTGAATATTGTCTAGAAGACAATATTTGTATTAAAACTCACAGTTCTCATGTTGTATATTTAAGTTTGTATTTGAATTATGTACCATGTATTTGGCGACTCAATATGAGTGATGTATACCTATTTTGGGGGCGTCACAATATCATTGACCTTAACCAATGTATCAAGTGCTCGAACCAACGAATTTGGCCCCTCAGCTATAAGCCCCTCCAATAACGCATCAAACAAATTAGAAATTCTAAAACTCAATTGCTTAGTTTTTGACTCTATAACCTCTAACCATCTTTTTTCAATTGGTGAAAAAATGACAATGCAAGACTGGGGTTTTCTCTGAGCGTGTTCAAGTGAAAAATAACTTTAAAATTTACTAAAGATAATACATACATACACAGATGGTGCGGTTTCGATTTTATACGTGCGGTTTTGGCTAATAACCAAACCAGAATCGTAAATTTGGTTATTCAACCCACCTAAAACCGTTACATACGCCGGAACCGTTGGTGCGATTCATGCGATTTTTGGTGTGATTTCGATTCCAATTTAATTACTGTTCAGCCCATTAAATGTTGTGAAAGTAACAATTTTATTTGTAAAAATATCGATTCGGTTAATCCATATCTAACCCTCCACTTGTAATAAACAATAGTACAATCTAAGCAAACTTTCCATAAATTAAACCCCGTGAGGCGAATTTAATAAGATTTCGTATCCGCCGGCCGCTCAGACAGAGAGAAACTTTCGGAAATTCAGACTCTTGAGGAGAGAGAGAAGAACTTTTTTGGTTAGCTCAAGTGAAGAAAAGGGGTCTCTTTGATGCCATGTTCTACTCTGTTCTGCTCTAATACTAATCCATGGAGCGTTAACATCAGTTAGAAGAAAAGAATAAGAACCCTTTAATCTTTCTTCTATGTTGTGTAAATCCCTTCTTTTCTTTCTCCAATTCATGTTAATTTTAGACCCTTACATCTTAATTTCATATATTTGTGTGTTTTTCTGTTTGTTCTTAATGGTTGAAGCTCTCTGTTTTTTCATGCTTCTAAAACTTTTCACTCTTGCTCAGAAAATGTTAGATTTAAAGGGTTATCTAGAGTTTCTTTGCAACTCTTTCCAAAAAAAAAATCTTGAAATTATTTATGAAATTCTGGGCTCGATTAGGTTTTCTATATGTTTGGTGGGATTTCAACTTTGGCTTGGTGGGGAAAGGAAAATTGGGAATTTGAATAATTAAAAGTTATAGTGGATGATAATTATAGCTTACTGTTTTTATCTGCTGGTAGATGATTGTAGGTCTGGAATTATGTGGAAAGCTTTAATCTTTCAGGTGTTCTTCTTGAAATGTTGAAGGGTTACAAATTTACAATAACAAGAAAATTGTTATATGGAGATAACTGGGGAAAGAATAAAAATAAAAACTCTAAAACAGATGTTCACTACTGGTGATTCCATAATTTGAAAATTTAAGTAGTTACTTTACCTTCTTTCTTTCACATAATCTGAATTTATAGAGGTTTCTTTGTTTTTCCTAATTTGTAGAAAAAATATTTAAATGTTTTGTTGTTTGTTGATTCTCATTGCTTTAGGTAAAGATGTATAATTCAAACAATCTTTGGCTTTTAAGTGCTGAAGATAATAAAGTTTCTTGTTACATTCTGTTTATGGTTTAGAACAGTCTTGGCTTTGTTTTATGTTCTTTTTACTTAGATGAAAATCGAAAGTGAGATTTGACGTAATAGTACTCATGCTTTCATGATGAGGCTTAACAATCGGGAAAGTTGTTCTAAATAAAGTGAGGAATTTCAGAGTGCTTTAGGTACTCCATGTGAGGCCTTCTTTAATGAGAATCTTCTTTCCTTGCTTTGTGCTTTTCCATTCTTCATGTCTTTATTTTTCCTTAGTTATCAAGCTACGTGGAAGAAATTTTAACAAATATATTCGTTGGATTTGCAGCTATTGTGTTTCGTGGAAGTGGTTGATTTGTGGTTGATTTTTGGTCATTGTTTGACTTATAAAATTCTAGTGGAGTATTATTTATGCAGTCGTGCGTTACAAACATATAACTGTTCTTCTCGGCGTCAACGTGGTGGAATAAATGTCATTTCGCAGTATAGTACGTGACGTAAGAGATGGTTTTGGGAGCTTATCTAGAAGGAGTTTTGATGTGAGGCTTCTTGGACATCATCATAGGGGAAAATCTCATGGTGCTGTCCATGAGTTGCATGACCAATCTGTAGTCATCCAGAATAGCTGTTGGGCTAATCTTCCGCCTGAGTTACTTCATGATGTGATAAAGAGGTTAGAGGCGAGTGAGAGTACGTGGCCTGCGCGCAAGCACGTTGTTGCCTGTGCAGCTGTTTGCAGGTCATGGAGGGAAATGTGCAAAGAAATTGTTAGAAATCCGGAACTCTCGGGAAAGCTTACTTTCCCAGTCTCTCTGAAACAGGTGGGTTTTTTCTGTGTATTAGTGTTGTTTGTTTTATAGTTATGTTGCAACTGTTCAGCCAGTTAATCCAGATATTTTTAAGTAAATACGTATTATATTGAGCAATTTACACTATTTTACGTAACTATTTGTCATAACTATAAGCTTTTGTTGATATGAGTGCAACAAGTGGCGTGTTCATGTTTAATTTTCATAAGAGTACAACCATAGACAAGGAGTTCATGATGGGGCACCTGTCCACTTAGATTTTCACAATAATTACCAATATTGTATTGAATTAGCTAAAGTTTGTCTTTTCCCTAGTATGTTTTAGGTGATTTTAGGTTAATAAAAGAACAATAACTTTGTATAAAGTAACGAAAACAAGAGCAAAGTAAAGTACCTTTCCAGCATTAACAGTATCGAACTCATTAACAAAATATTGCAATCCCATGTACTAGTTGAAGGACATCATTGTACTGTATTTGACAAAAGACACAATTACTTGCCATATAGGAAGATAAAATAATAAAATTGTAGTACTCCTTTATTCCACAAAAAAAGATTACCATAGGCAAAATTTTCAAATACTAAGAATAAATTTTATTCCATATTCACCCCTATAAATAATTTGTTTGTTTAGTAATTATGGCATGATAATGGAATTATAATAACAAGTAGAGGACATTTTGTCATTTAATACTACTTTCTATTTAAAATAATGACTCTTTTTTGTGAAACAAATTATTATGTTTTCTTTCTTTCTGCTTTTTCTTTTTTTCAAATTCGACTCTTTCTTGAGGAAAAGAGGGAGTGTTATCTAGAGCAAGGTTCAAAAATAAGAGACTACAGTGGTTGTCATTCGTAGTGTACTTCTTTTATGTAAATGTCGAAATTACAAATTTACAATAGAATAATAATATTACTTTTGCAGATAGAGAATTTAGAGTGAAACATTAGGAGAATAATAAGGAAGGGAGGAAAGATTGTCTTTTCGTTGTAGCATTTATATCAAAGTAATGAGCTTGTATTGCAGGATTGAAAATTGGAAACTTTAGAAATATATATGTACTAGTGGTGGAACAATCGAGATGCACACTGGCCGCAAATTAGAGGATAATAGTCTTTTACATTATAATATAAATAAATGTGGCTACTTCTTAGTGGGAAGTTTTACTTTTAAAATATAAATTTAAGGTTCTGTTGCTGTTATAATAAAACTGCCAAGCCATGCCAAATTAGATATTATCATTACAAAATTGAATACGTAAAGGTAATCTAGAATATGAAAAAGACGTGATTTCTTTATTTCTGGCTAAATTTTGCCAGTTCCAAGGTATTCATGCTAATTGGTGGGGTCCAAAATATCTTAAAATGAGCAACAGTTTAGCCAAGCATTTGCTGAGACATAGCTTTCAGTTAGTTAAAGTTGTTAAAACATGGAAAATTAAGGTTGAAGACTTGAAACCCAAATAAAAATAGGATTGAGGATTTTACTATGATAGAAAGAAGAGCAATTAATTTGGATCAGAAAGTTGGTGTAATCCCAGCTCTCTTATTTGCACTAGTATTTTCACGCTCTGGCAGCTTAGTTTTTTAGAATCTTTAGTTCATAGATTGAGAAGTAAAAAAAACATGTATGAAAATTACAAGGAACGACACAGATTATGCATTTAAGCTATATGTTGAATGAATTATCGTTACTATGATCATTTTTACATAATTTTTTGCCTATGTTGCATGAATTGGGAGTTCTTGTTCAATATGTGTCGGTGCATGGTCATGGTCGAAAATTACATGTTATTGAGTTTAGTTAAAATATTCGATTTCTTCATTGATAATTTTAAACAGCTTCATGTATATGTGATATAATACAGTGGTTATTTTCTGCTTTGTTGGGTCCTTGATTATTGCACCCACTCACATAATTTTCTGGCTTCATTATATACAGCCAGGGTCTCGGGATGGCACCATTCAGTGTTTCATCAAGAGAGACAAAGCTAATTTAACTTATCATCTATTCCTTTGCCTAAGTCCCGGTAAGTGTTTCTCAAAATGATTATTTTATTTATTTATTTATTTATTTTTGCTAATTTGACACACACCACCACACCCACACACCCTCTTTGGCCATTGCCAAACATTGAACTCCCAACCTCATGGTTAACATTGGGTTGAGTCATACCACTTGGGCCAAAGGCCTTCTGTCTCAAAATTATTTAGTTGCCACCAGATTACATTGTTAAGTGTTATGCATATGCTTTGGCCTTTAGGGGATTGAGAAGAAACTTATAATCAGCGCAATCAGCCTTTAAGTAATCTACTATAATGTTCATTATTGGGCTTAACATAACCACATCATAAGTAGTTTTTTTTTATTTGCTTTTATCTGCATGAATTACTTTGGATTTATCAAGATCATTTATTGATGCAAGTAATCATCGCCTGCTTTGGATAAGAATTGTATGGCAACTGTGAGTTGGTCAATGCTATGGTGGCCAGCTAGTTTCTCAGTAGTACCACTCCCAAGAAAGCTGTTTTAGGTGTGTAATTTAAGTAGATTTGAGTCAATTGTCTGCTCGGATTGCTAGCAAGTGTCTTGTCACCTGTGCTTATACTCCGCTGAAGCTCTCTGATAATATCTGGTTAATTTAGTTTGGGCTAGGATAGGACGAGATAAAAATTAGTTTGATTGAGCTCGATTAACTGTAATATTGATATAGTAGAGTGATGTTTGTGGTCATTAAGTCAATTTTTTAGGCTATATGAGTCTGTTCATAAGAAATTGAAGGCTATTACCAACTTAATTTGAAACTTTTTATACTGTTATTGCGCAGAAGTAGGTTGTATCAGTATGACATCTGTAAAGTTATTGTGTACCTTTTAATCATATGATCCGACTCTTGCATTACATCTTGTAAAATCCTTCCTTGCCAAACCGAGGGCTTTATTTGTCAGTGTCTTTAGTTGAAGTAAATATTCGGATAAAGTGGTAGATTAAAAATTTATAATATATAGTAATAAAAATTCTTCTACGATTTACAAACTTCATTTTTACTGAATCCCTGGTCCATTGAATTTTTAGCTCTGAGAATTTGTTGTGAGGATATCATCACTGCCTCTTGAACTTAGCTATTATAAGAGTTAAACTGGTTGGTTAAGTTAATTGTCTTTGATGACTATAGGATATTCACATTATTCAGTGTTGCAGTTGACTGCTTTTTGCTTGCAAGTCTGGTTGTCAATAATTGCTTGAACTGTAATATTTCCATCACCTAAAGGATCTGCTGCTCAACTTAATATTAAAATCTAGAATAAATGTATGTTCTGCTCATGCATAAGTTGACTAGGGTCATAAAAACTCAACCTCTGAATTGATTAGATAGACATTCATTGTGGTTACCCCTTAGGTTGACGGTTCAATAAACTTGAACTTTTGTTGTAGTGCCGCTTTCTTAGTGGCTTGGCATATAAATTACTCACTAACTCGTTTTTCAGTCCTTATTCTAGCTGTTATGTTTTAACTACATGCATTACTCCGACAATTTTTCTTATGTTAATTTCTGATGTACTATGCATCTTCTGTAGCCTTGCTTGTAGAAAATGGTAAATTTCTTCTTTCTGCAAAACGAAATCGGAGAACTACTTGTACAGAGTATGTAATTTCAATGGATGCAGATAACATATCAAGGTCAAGCAGCACTTACATCGGAAAACTGAGGTAAGAATCTTAATAAATGTCATGTGTTTAACATAGTATTGATACTGCACTATCCTTAACTTTGGTGTAAGAATGACAATATAGGAACTAAGAACACCATTGCGCTCAATAATATTATTTTTTTAGCTTTTGGGAAGGTTTAAATTCTCATACTGTGGTAGAGAGTAGAGACTTTGGAAAGCATTGTTGGGCAAGCTGTATTTATGGGGTTCTCGATCGTTTGCCCTGATCCTCTGCCCCCAACTTCTCTATCCCATTTTGGTCTTCAAATTCCTTAAAATAGGAAACTAATTTCAGGCAATGATGCGGGAAAGGCTTTGAGACTTTTAGGAATGAGTTTTCTGTCATGCCCTAAATGGTGCCTATAGCGTCTACCTATCTGCATTTCTTATATATGTTTTCTAGTTTTTCTACTTGCTTGTATCAACACTTTCCGTTTCTCTTTATGCTCGATGTGAACTTGCTTGCTTGATGCTTTACAATAATTATTTACATTTGTTATATATCCTTTACTTCTTTTCAGGTCTAATTTCCTAGGCACAAAGTTCGTTATTTATGACACCCAACCTCCACACAATGGTGCTCATATTTCTCCACCTGGTCGTTCAAGCCGCCGATTCTACTCGAAAAAGGTATCTCCAAAAGTCCCTACCGGAAGCTTCAATATTGCGCAGGTCGCATACGAGCTAAATGTACTAGGCACAAGAGGCCCGCGCAAAATGCAGTGTGTCATGCTCTCAATCCCTAACTCAGCTCTTGAGCCAGGTGGGACTGTCCCAGGTCAACCCGAGCTCCTCCCTCGTTCTCTTGAGAACTCCTTCAGGAGTATCTCCTTCTCAAAATCAATCTACAACTCAACCGAGTTCAGTAGCTCCCGGTTTTCAGACATTGCTGGTCCGCGCGAGGGCAATGAAGAGGGAAAGGAAAGACCTTTGGTTCTACGAAACAAGCCACCTAGATGGCATGAACAGTTGCAGTGTTGGTGCCTTAATTTCCGTGGAAGGGTAACCGTTGCATCTGTGAAGAACTTCCAGCTGATCGCCGCCACGCAGCCTGCTGCTAGTGCGCCAACACCATCGCAACCAGCACAATCGGATCATGACAAAGTTATCTTGCAGTTTGGTAAGGTTGGGAAGGATATGTTCACCATGGATTATCGATATCCTCTTTCTGCATTTCAGGCCTTCGCCATATGCCTGAGCAGCTTCGACACAAAATTGGCTTGTGAATAAAAAAAATACCGTAGAAAATTAATTGGAATTACCCTCGTATTTCTAGGTTGCTTAGAATGTTTATGCATTTGGAAAAATGTACAACTCATTGTCAAACAGACAAAGGGCAGAAGAAACATCTTTTGCCATTAGAGGGGAGGGGTGGATTTTTCTTGTATTTTGCCTTTCTTTTAGTTTGCTTGTAATGTTTCAGTTGCCCATGATACTATATTGTTAAACTTTAAATTGATCTTTTATATGTTGAAAGGAACAATAGAAATTCTGAAGGTGCTCGTGTCTTATTCATTCGGATGTTTAGCGAGCTGAGTTCTTGAGTTTTACTTGTTCATTCTGAAGTTCTGAAGTCTCCATTTGAACTGATTCATCAATTTGAGTTCTCAAAGGAAAACTAATGCAACTTTGTGCTGCAAAATAGCAGCATATAAACTGCATATGGCAATTTATTACTTCAGCTGAGATTTCAGATGATGTCCCCAGTAGGGTGGAAAAATTATTCATTGCACTGGTGAAAGTATATCACATTTTATATCTTTTGCGTGGTAAGATTGATAAAAGCCAGGTGATGAAAAAGTTAAATGTGGTTATTTTCCACATAGATATGTGAAGTGCTTTCTCATTGTGATGAGAAAGATAAACATGTGATATGTTTTGTCCAAATGATTCTTTTTGCTCCCTTCATAGATTTCTCTAGTAATATTCCTAGAACTCACTATGAGAAAACAATATTATAATTAGGCTAGAAGTCAAGCTTAAATTTTCGGCTAGAGCATAAAGAACTGACGTTTAAATGACTCCTCCATGTATATTAGCAACTTAGAGTTGGTGTTTTCATCAAATTTTATTGGGTAAAATTCAGATAATCATCTAGTGTTTGGGCGCTTTCCCACTTAATCACGTGTTGTCAGTAAAGTTACATTTAAACTCTCGACTTTTTGAGTTGAAGTGAAAAAGTCACCTTTTCCATCTAACTTAACTGTGCGTGTATGTCAGACGCCAAAAGCGCGTAAGAAGGGGCTGTAACGGTCAAAAACAACTGGTAAATATCTGAAATACCCCATTCTTCTTCATCTTGACTTTTAAAAGCAGATCTGAATCATTTTGTTCTACCCCATCTCAGCTCCATCGCAGACGCGATGTAGCAGACGAAATTGAAGGCTACTAGTAGACCAAATTCAGTTGGTATACTTCTTACCAGCTTAGAAGTTTAGTTCTTCCTTCCCTTGGCTTACTGTCTTTCCTGATGGTGAATAGCTGCTTTTTGATTTGATAGAGGAAGTGACATCTAAGGGGAAAATAAGCTACTTCTTAACTAAAGCTCCAAAAACCGTAGCACACAGTGAGAGATGGAAAAGGAATCCGGCTGGTAAAGGAGAAAGAATTAAGCAACAACCATTTGCAATTTCTAAAGGTAAGTTTTCCAATCCCCTTCCATTCCTTTTTCATTCCATCCTTGTTAAGAAAATGACTTTCATGGCCGAATGGCTGGGCATGAACTTGAAGGACTGTTTGTCCTTTTAGTTGCTATGTTGTTGCTGTAAGATTTAGTTCACTGGTATGCTACTGTTATGTATGGAAATTAGGCACAAGGAGATAGGTTGGGCTGTGGAGTAGTAAGGATGTTGTTATGGGTTGTTATTGTAAACAATGGCTATGAAATTAGTAACCTAAAACTATGCCTATCAGTTGTTTGATAAAAGTTCTAAAAGAACTATTTTGACTAAAAACTATATATTAGACCAAAGTAAAGCTTGGGTTTGACTTGTTTATCATATGTGGTGTTAATTAGAAAATTTGAAGGTATTAGATTAGAGAAAAAAGCAAAATCAAGCTAAAACTAATATATACATTTATGGTCTACTCTATGATATTATTCTTCGTGTTGTTTATGTGAATCAGGAGTCATGCCTTCATCAAGCAATGATGTAGGAAGGATGAATGGTGACTTCCGCTACATACCTAGGCGATGTAAATGTGGAAAAAAAGCAAGTGTAAGAATTGTTGACTCGAACAAACCATCGAAGGGGATGTTATATTTTGTATGTGATGAGTGTGAGTTTTGGGCATGATGCTTCCCTTCTACAACAAACTCAAGTGGAATAGTCAATGACCCCAATGAAGACAATGACAGAATGGGGACATTGGTGAGTGGAACAAAATGCAAGTGTTCGTGTGAGCTGAATAACATACCAAGTAGGATGATAGTTGATGAAAGTAATGTGAAGATGATAATTGTTGTTGGACTTGTGTTGTATTTCATGTCAGTCATGATGTATTTTTTTAGTAACAAATGAATGTATAAACTAAATGAATGTAGTTTAGGAGACCAATGGTAGCAAGCCTTTTTCTTCGTTAGACTTTATGTTATGGATCCCTGAAATTAGTTCTTCATCTTTAAATTATTGGATTGCAAATTTTGTTTTATATATATGTTCTTTGGACATAACTTGTTGGATTTATGTTAATAGTAGCTGATCTTGCTGTATGGAGTTCACTCAACATTAAATGTTTAATGTGAAGCTGGTAAGAAGAAATTCTATGGATGGTAGTTGTTGAAAGTAATTTGAAGATGGTAAGTAGAAATTCTATGTTAATGTTTAATGGTAATGTTTCATGGAATGTATAAACTGTCTTCATGGAATGAAATATTGCAAGGTGATTAAACAAGGTGCAGTAAAGCAATATTGCAAAAATAATTTCAAAATGGACAATCAACATTGTCAAAACACTGCCCATTGATGCCAACTAGTAGACAAAGTATATGACTGTACAAGACAATATATGCCCATTGAAATCAAAACACTGTCCATTGATGCCAACTATATATGTTTAAAGTATACACAATCAACATTGTTAAAAACAGTTACAAGACAAAAATGAGCCAAAAACTACCCATTGAAACATTAAAGCCTTAATCCCTAGTCCTCCCTTTTTTGGTGATCTGCCTATCTTGCTCTTTATGGCTCCCTTCTTTATGTTCTTTCTCGTAGGCTATGAGCTTGAAGCAGGCTGATTACTCTACAGAGTAGACAAAGTTGGTGTGGGATTAGGTTGAGAGCTTGATTTAGGTATTTCTAAAGTTGTTGTAGCAGTAGCAATCCCTTTACTTGACTGTCCTCTAGTATGCAACTTTTGTGGCCTGGGATTTGACTGAAAAGTAATGCACAAGCATGTTTGTTATCCCAAATAAAGGTTTCAAACAAAGGTAATTCATAAGCAGCAAGTCATCGATATATCAGTCCAACACATAGTCATTTTCATTGCATAGCAACATGTCATCAATCTATCAGTCCAATACAAATAAGTTAACCTTTACAATGTCAAAAACAGTTTTCAGATCTGACTATCAGTCCAGACCTTGTTGAAAACTAACTAAAAATATATCACTGATCAAAGTTTGACAAAGATGTTGTATAGTGTATAGGCAACATGAATATGAACAGTTATCCAATAATGAACATGCCAATGAACCATGCCAATGTATATCACTTAAAATGTAGCTTAACCCAGTAATATCACTTAAAATGTAGCTTAACCAAGGAGGTTCTCCCTGTAAACAGGGTACACCAAGTAATCTATTAAAATGTACCTTAACAGGAATCTGTTCCACATTTGTTGCAGTCCCTTCAGTGGACTGATGTGGTCTGGTAGGAATGTCTAACTGTGTTGACTGTTTAGTTGACTGATGTTGGTTGTTATTTGTCTTAAAATAAAAACATGTTAAACTGTTATAAATAAGAGTTAAAAATACAATTGATGGTATGAAAAACATAAAGTATATACCTTGTTCATTCTTGATTTAGGATGAAAAGGCAATGTACATGCCCTGTTGTTATGCCCTAGTGTTAAACACCTTGCACATGTGATAGTGCCACCTTTTCTTGTTGCTTTATGTTGGTTTTTTGGTTCATTTGCAGCCTTTCTTCGGAGTTTCCTTGGTCTGCCAGTGGGCTTATGATAGAGTGGAGGCTGAATCTGTGCAAAATTGGAATGAACCCATTAATGATGACTTGACACAGGCTTTATGATAAAGTTATATGTGTTCAAGTATACATCCTTGCTATAACACTGATGGCGATAAGCCTCTGGCTGCTCCCTATTTGCCCATATTGCAGACACAGCATGTCTGTAAGGAATCCCACTAAGCTGCCACATTTTACAACAACAAGTTCAATCATTCAAATTCACAACCCATGTTCTGTCATCAACTTCTACCTCAAATTCTCCATACCCAGACTTCAAAGCAGTGCATCCCCTACAAGATTTCTTAATCATCTCCAATTTTTTCTGAATTCTGGGCCCAAGTGACCCTACATACTTGTCTATGCCTTCCATTTTTACATGAAACTTAACCATTAATTTCTTTCTTATCCACTCTAGCATGTTTATTATACCTTTATCCCTTGCCTCCAGGATGTAATTATTCCATGACTCATTCAAGTTGTTCATTACTACATCACACTTACAGTGGGGTGAAAAATAAGACCTGACCCAAAATTTTGGCCCAGCAGCCATTAACCACTTAGCTGCTTCTGCATCAGCTTTGTGCACCTCCTTCATGGCTGCTTCAAATGAGAACATGTCACCACAACTAGTTGCATTTCAGAACAAATCCCTAAGCAACTTCCCCCTAAACTTAATTTTGAAGTTGTTGTACAAATGCTTTAAACAAAATCTATGTTCATTGTTGGGTAACATTGTATTGAACACCTCTACTAGCCCCTTCTGCCTATCAGAAATGAAAACATACCTTCTTGTTTCATTTTCACCTATGTCATCTAGAAGCTGAGTCATAAACCACTGCCAACTATCTTTACATTCAATTTCAACAACAACAACTGCAATGAGAAATATGTTGTCATTAGCATCTCTTCCTATAGCACACAGTAGCTGCCCTCCAAAAACCCCCTTTAAAAAACACCCATCTAATCCCATTGTTGGGTAAATTTTAGTTACGCACAATACACAAGTATACATGATCAACAAGTAATAAAGAGTAAGTAAAGTATCGTTCCCACGAAGAATTAACTAACAAAGTTCACCAAGCATTAAGCCATAACCATCTCAGTCTTATTTAAACGAATGATATTATATTTTGTATTTAAACTATGAAATTAAATAAACCTAACTATTTCTAGAGTGAGACTAGATAATGAAGACTTGAGATTACAATTTCATCTATTGACTCATTCAAATCCATACACTTCATGCTAAACCAAACTAATTGTACCGGTTTGTTAGTCGAGAACACTATAGTAAAGTATAGCCATCTTTCAATGTACCATACCCATATCACATATAATCCACAATTTATAGAATACACATGAACACCCATATTACCTAAACCACTATATGTCTATGTGATTTACAAATAATTAGGGTTTAAGCCCAAATTCTCAATTGACTACGAGCGATGCCTCAATATATGTTTATCCTAAGCACGAATCATACATTCCATCACCATGTAGAACATACAAACACAAGCTATCAAGATCAAATCTAAACTCATACTTCGTCTTTCAAGTTCATATGGGTTATCACAGTAATTGATGGCCAATCAACTAAGCAAATAAGCACGAATCTTAATAGACAATCCCATAGCAATCAATAAGGTTAACAATGAAGTATATCAGATTGAACTAAGCAATAGAATCCATTGCAATCCCAAAATAAAGTTTAACTCATTATAGAATCAAAATCCATATTCCACAATTGATTATACATTGAGAAATAAAGATAGAAGTAAAGAGAAGTTAGGGAATTAGGAATGCAAATCTGAGATTCTCTTCTTGCTCCAATTCTGAATTTCCAATGCTCTTCGATTGCTTCAATCTTCAATTCTAATCTAATCTAGGGTTCTAATCTAATCAAAAAAGAAAGAGCAGAAAAGAAAACAAGAGTAGCTTTTGCCCCCAAGGGGTGAATTGTCTCTTACATAATGAAAATACATCTAATATATAAGCCCTAATTGAACCCCCCCCTCTCCGTTACTCTTTAATTGCACTGTTTAATGAAAAGTCAGCTTTGGTCAATACCCGAGGTCGCGCGGCCGCGCGAGAATTGACCTGAAGTTGGGCACGCCTTGCAGCCGATGGCTGAAAATCACATTTTTGATTCTCAGAAATCGCGCGGCCGCGCAGAAATCATATACCCCGAGGTTGATTTTCTGCTGCAGTGCGCTCTGGTAAAATGGCCATAACTTTTGATCCGGAAAGAGTTAAGGGGCCTGCCACCTATCAAATCGAAGATATCAACGAGCTCTACAACTTTGATTCTTTGATGATTGAGAAATTCTGACCGGATGAAGGCTGAAATTTGGCTGGAAGGGACTGCTATGAAAATGGCTAACCAAAACAGCGAAGTTTGACGTCCGTTGGTACAAAGATCATAACTCTTGCATCCGAACTCCGATTGGAATGATTCAAGATGTTCCGGAAAGCTTAGAAGAAGCTCTACAACATAGTCCAAGTTCCAAGCCAAGAACATGAAATGAACACGATAGCCCAAATGATATCCGGATTACTTTTCTTTGCATTTCCCTTGCTTTTCCTTACCAACAGTCGCTCACACCGCTCCCAAACGTATAACCTACAAAACGAACGCAAAATGCATGAAAAGTAACTAAGACACATAAATATAAGCAACTAATTCAAGTAAAAGATACCGGATAAGTGTATATAAAATCCACTTATCAAATACCCCCAAACTTAAACCGTTGCTTGTCCGCAAGAAACACAATATAATGCAATCTACATGCTATGCAAGCTACGCTACTATGACAATGATTCCCCAGATTTTCAGTCATGTTATGAATTCCAGTGAGACATGCCTCAGAGAAATATCAAGAACCAAGAACAAAGCATCAAACTAAGCTAAAGGCATAATGACATACAATTATATAATCCTAACCTACTATAAAGATGTGTGTGTGTGTGTGTGATGTGTGTTCACAGATAAGCTTGATGTGAGACCCCGAATTTTATGAATAAGATTTAATTTCTCGAAATATTTTTTAAATATTATGGTATGGATTTGATATAATGTTATAGTTGTGGGTTATATTTATAAATTTTGCAAAGTATGCAAGTGGTTGTTTAATATTCGATTGGTCGGGAAATATTCTTTTTGTCAGGGAATATCCGTACGACGACACAATCATTGGTGGACCCCACAACGGAAGTATTATCGTAGTTAGAAAACGACAAAATTATCTTTCTATAAAAATAACGGTGAAAGTGTTACCGTTAAAAACCGCTTGAACTACTTTGTGTAGTAAAAGTACGATGTCTGGCTGTGGTTGCATAGTAGCACACTCAGATTGATTGGTAATTGATGCTTACGTGAGAAGTCACTCGCTTATACTCAATTATTATTACGATGAATTGTCGCATCATATCTCTCATATTATTAATTCAATTATTGTTACAAAGATCATCTCGCATAATATGATATATTATTAAATCAATAATTAAGACGACAAAGTTATTCATATTATTATTTGCAATATTTACAATGTCTAGAAGTTTTGTCAAGGAGAGGTTTGGTCACCTAATTGCGCGTTAATAAGGAGAAATCCTTATCGAAAAGCCCCTCTTTCACGAAACGACCAGTTGTTAAAATATTATGAGTTATAATATTAATGATAAATAAGTTCGTGTTAATTAAAGATGAAATTGATAGTTCCATTGTGTTGGGATTATTAGTGTTAGTGGAAATCGACATTTGTTTCGATAATAATTGATGTCTGGAGGTTATATTGTTCAATCGGGTATTCGGGGCACTTTTCGTGTCGGAGTACTATTCACGAGTTACTATTCATGAGTTACTATTCACGAGTTACTATTCACGGGATACTATTCACCCGAAAGATATATATTTTTTCGGTCTAAATCATTTTTGGGTACAATATTATTCCATGAGGAGATGTGCTAATTTTTCAGACCGTTGGTTGAAGTTATAATAGTAAATCAATATGGATCGCTGCTTTAAAGTTTTAATAGTAAATCAAGATGGACCGTTGCTTTAAGTTTTAATAGTAAACCAATATGGATCGTCTGCTTTAAAAAGTAAATCAATCTGGACCGCTCATGAATTAGTTACTATTCACCCATTCTCCTATAAATAAGAAGCTCATTCCTTCATTATTTCTTACGAATTCACCAAACTCTAGAGAGAGAAACTATAGAGAGAAAGAAGAAAATATTCTCGCTACTTCACTACTCTAATATCCAGCTTTCTTCTAAGGTAGGGGATATTATTTGTTGTACTCGTAAGGGGTATTCTTTCTTTCTTATTCATGAAGAGAACTTCAGTTATTCCATTCTTTATTATTCTGTTGGAATAACTCAGTATAATGCAGGATATCCTATACTTGGTGAAATTCTTCATTATTCCATTCTTTATTATTATGTTGAATAACTCGCCTATGCAAAGTAATCGCATACATGGTGAAATTCTTCATTATTCCATTCTTATTATTCTCGTTGAATAACTCTGCTTATCTTAAGTACCGCATACATGATAAAATTCTTCTAATATTCCGCTCTTTAGTATTCTCGTCGAATATCCTGTTTGTCGCTTACGCCGGGACCGGTTCCATTATTTATTATTCTCAGCTTAATATCCATCTGTAAGCGTTCACGCCTTGACTCGGTTCCATTATTTATTATTCTCGCCGAATATCACCGTGCATGCGCTTATGCCGACCGGTTCCATTATTTATTATTCGCTTGGGAATAACTCCGTGCATGCGATCCTATCGCATTGCATGGTGAATCCTTCATTATTCCATTCTTTATTATTCTGTTGGAATAACATGTCTATGTGAATTACCACATGCATGGTGAATGATCCTTTGTATTCATTCCTTATTAAACTGTGGAAATGATATGTATACGTGGATTACCGCATGGTGGGTGAAAATCCATTTGCAGTTTCATATATTCTATTATAATCAGATGGTTAAAGTTTTGGCTTCTATACACCATGAAATTAGTGGAATATCCTTGATATTTGCGCTTCATCCAGTATCTTTTCATGAAAATATTCTTCTGAGCATTCTTGAATTTTACTGCACAAAGCAGTATCATGTTGACAATTTGGACGTTATTGAGTTTAGGATAAATTAACTTATAAATCTTTAAAATTTATTCTTGAACTTGTTTTATTGAATTGTCATCATCCTCATGCTTATATTATGTTGAAAGTCATCTTTGGCTTACGTGCATAGATGGACTTGGTATGATTATAACCAGGGATTATTCGGTATAATCATGACCATAATATGACGAATGATGTGGTAAAAGTCCTCATTGGCCTGTAGTTCATTGGTGGATAGTTGTTGGTATGATTATGACCAGGGATTATTCGGTATAGTCATGACCATTGATGATTACATGAATATCCTTGGCCGTGGAGCGCGAGATGATTCGATTTTATTTATTAAAGTTTGAGTCTCAAATGATAAAAGTGATGAAAACCTTTTAAAATCATAGAAGATAGTAGATTTTATTCTCTACTTGACTCTTTCTAATGGATTGCTTGATCCTCTGTGCAGCTTAAACTTGATGTTTATTATATTTTATCGCTTTAACAATTGTTGAAGGCTAATGTTAATTTATTCGCATTATCTTAGTCATAATATTTCTTACTGGGCTAGTTGAGCTCACCCTTTCTTTCACTGTTCTCTTCAGGAAATGAGAACGTAGCTGGGACTAGTCGGGGAACAGAGTGATAATCCTAGATGGTGCATTAGTAGTCCTCACTATTCTGTGAAATAGTGTGATAATAAATATAATGAGGACTCCATTGAGTGTGGATATTGTCTAGATGACAATATTTGTATTAAAACTCACAGCCTATGTTTTGTCATATTTTACACGACTGTTGAATAATTAAGTTGTATTTGTATTCAGTACCTTGTATCTGGCGACCCAAGATGGGTGATGTATACCTGTTTTGGAGGCGTCACAGTTGGTATCAAAGCTTAGGGATATGATCCCTGGCTGAGATGTGAGACAAGAACTAGGAGGGGAGAGATGGGGAATTCCTTCGCTAGTATGACCTACCTAAGTTTATTTGGTATTTAATTGGTCACGAGTATATAGGGATATGTGATATGTTAATTAACCCTTGTTTTGTGACAGTATTTGAGAATGGCATCTGAAAATGCTGAGATAAGCAATGAAACACATGAGAGCGTTAATTCAGCTCAAGCATTAGGTAACGAGCAACAACACGATAATAATCATACCGGTGGCAACGACCATCGGAACAATGATAACCATCGTGGGGGAAATTATCATGCCAAGAATGGTAACCACTTCTGTGGTAATCATGGCCAAGATAATAGAAGTGGAAATTTCAAGAAGAGAATGTCATTTAGCTTGATTTTGTCGTGCACCAAAGTCAAGTCGCTCTGGAACGGTGGCACCAAAGGCGGATACGGACAAAACAAAGTCGGTGGTTTCAGGAAGAGCGTTTTTTGTGACTTCTCAAAAAGCGAGTAACCCGAACGAAGTTAGCATTTAGTTAATTATAAATTCTTTCGAAGTCTATACCTTATTAGATATCGGTTCTACCCATTCTTTTATCTCTCTTACTTGCACTCAACGTTTAAATTTGACTCCGGAGAAATTAGACTTTGACTTATCTGTTGAAACTCCATTGGGAGAAACCTTCATTACATGTGCTATCCAAGTCTTGGATGAGAGTCACAATTTTGAATGATAATTCTATTGTTAATAAATTTCTTGACGTATTCTTGAAGACTTCTTAGCCTACCCCTAGAGCGTGAAATCGAATTTTGTATTGACCCTAGTACAAAACCCATTTCTAAAACTCTCAAATATTTTCTTCACCCAAAACGAACGTATAATGCGCCAAAGATGTTGGCTCGAGCTATTGAAGATTACGATCGTACCATTCAATATCATCGTGGAAGAGCGAACGTGGTAGCTGACGCGTTGAGTAGAAGATCGTATGCATTTACGAGTGCGATATTGTTAACACAAAAACCCATTTCGTATAACTTACAAGTGATGAAGATAGAGTTAAAGACTCTAGGGACCCACGTGAAGATAACGAATATATGATTAGAATAGAATTTAATCGATAAAGTTAAAGTTGTTCAAGCTACACACCCGGAGCTGATGAATATGAAGAATTAAGAAGGTTCAAGAGGGCGTTATTCTAGAAGCAAGAATCGATGAAGAGAGGAAATCTCAATCCTCGATTTAATTGGCCCATTTGAAATCCTCGATGAAGTAGGAACTGTGGCTTATAGACTTGTTTTACCGCCAAGTATGTCGCGTGTTCATAACATTTTTAACGTATCGACGTTACGTAAATATGTGGATGACCCGAACCACGTTATTAAATTAGAACTAGACGAGATAACAGAAGATTTAACGTATGAAAAGCTACGTGTTAAAATCTTGGATAAGAAGGATCGTATTCAACACTCAAAGGTTATACCTCAAGAGTTAGAATCTGAAATGAAGTAAAGGTATCCTCACCTATTCGGCATACCAGGTAAGTACGTAAATTTCGAGGGCGAAATTGCATAAGGAGGGGAGATTGTGAGACCCCGAATTTTATGAATAAGATTTAATTTCTCGAAATATTTTTTAAATATTATGATGTGGATTTGATATAATGTTATAGTTGTGGGTTATATTTATAAATTTTTCAAAGTATGCAAGTTATTGTAAAATATTCGATTGGTCGGGAAATATTCTTTTTGTCGGGGAATATCCGTACGACGACACAATCATTGGTGGACCCCACAATGGAAGTATTGTCGTAGTTAGAAAACGATAAAATTATCTTTCTATAAAAATAACGGCGAAAGTGTTACTGTTAAAACTGTTGAACTACTCGGTAAAAGTACAGTAATACGCGTGGTTGTATAGTAGCACATGGTATTGGTTATTGATGCTTACGTGAGAAGTCACTCGGTTATACTCAATTATTGCTATAATAATTACGGCATCATATCTCTCATATTATTGATTCAATTATTGTTACAGTATCATCAGCATAATATGATATATTATTAAATCAATAATTGAGACGACAAAGTTATTCATATTATTATTTGCAATATTGACAATGTCTAGAAGTTCTGTTAAGGAGAGGCTTGGTCACCTAATTGCGTGTCAATAAGGAGAAATCCTTATCGGAATGCCCCCTCTTTCCTGGGAACGACCTAGTTGTTAAATATTATGAGTTATAATATGAATGATAAATAAGTTCGTGTTGATTAAAGATGAAATTGATAGTTCCATTGTGTTGGGATTATTAGTGTTAGTAGAAATCGATATTTGTTTCGATAATAATTGATGTCTGGAGGTTATATTGTCCAATCGGGTATTCGGGGCACTTTTTATGTCGGAGTACTATTCACGAGTTACTATTCATGAGTTACTATTCATGGGGTACTATTCACCCGTAAGATATATTTTTTTTCGGTCCAAATCATTTTTGGGTACAATATTATTCCATGAGGAGATGTGCTAATTTTTTAGACCATTGGTTGAAGTTATAATAGTAAATCAATATGGATCGCTGGTTTAAAGTTTTAATAGTAAATCAGTATGGACCGTTGCTTTAAGTTTTAATAGTAAATTAGTATGGACCGTTGCTTTAAGTTTTAATAGTAAATCAATATGGACCGTTGCTTTAAGTTTTAATAGTAAACCAATATGGACCGTTCGTTTAAAAATAAATCAATCTGGACCGTTCATGAATTAGTTACTATTCAGTCCATTCTTCTATAAATAGAAGCTCATTCCTTCATTATTTCTTACGAATTCATTGAAACTCTAGAGAGAGAAACTATAGAGAGAAAGAAGAAAAGTATTGTGCTACTTCACTACTCCAATATCCAGTTTCTTCTAAGGTAGGGGATATTATTTGTTGTACTCGTAAGGGATATTCTTTCTTTCTTATTCATGAAGAGAACTTCTGTTATTCCATTCTTTATTATTCTGTTGGAATAACCTGTATATGCGGGATACCCTATACTTGGTGAAATTCTTCTATTATTCCATTCTTTATTATTATGTTGGAATAACCTGTCTATGCAAAGTACTACATACATGGTGAAATTATTTTGTTATTCCATTCTTATTATTCTGTTGGAATAACCTGTTTATGTGAAGTATCGCATACATGGTGAAATTCTTCTAATATTCCGTTCTTTAATATTCTGTCGGAATATCCTGTTTGTGCGTTTATGTAAGACCCCGAATTTTATGAAATAAAAATATTCAATTTTTCTTATAATTACTATTCACGAGTTACTATTCACGAGTACTATTCACGAAGCATGATTTTTTTTTACTTAAGAAGGGACTACTCAATAATTGTTATAGTAATTACTGTTCAATATTTTATTTTATTGATTCAATAATTGCTACGTTGATATTTTATATTACTGTTGTTTCAATAATTGTCACTACACAGTATTTTCCATTATCGAAGTAATAATTAATATTATCTGTATAATATTATTAGATAACATTATTGGCAATGTCTAAAAAGTTCTGTCTAAGGAGAGGTTTGGTCACATAATTGCGCGCTAGTAAGGAGAAATTCTTATTGGAAAGCCCCCTCTTTCCTGGGAACGGCCTGGTTGCCAGTATTGTGATTCTGTAATATTATTTGTGAATAATTAATTATTGATTTATATGATAAGAAAAATATTCATTTTATGTGGATATAGATGGAGAATTTTTAATTTATGTATAATTTTATGTTTCCTTGAGCACTTCCCAAAGATTTTAATTTCTAAAATAGTTATTGATTGTACCTTTATGTAAGGTGCCATTGTGACGTACTATCCAAGGTTGGGACATGAGTCACAGTTGGTATATATTTGTATCAAAACTCACAACATATGTGTTGTTATATTTTGCATGACAATTGTAGTAATAAAGTTATAGTTATTTTCTGTACCATGTTTTTGGCGACCCAGAATAGGTTGGTTGGATTGAACCTATTTTGGGGGCGTTACATTTGGTATCAGAGCTTAGGGATATGATCTCTGGCGGAGATCCAGGATTAGAACTAGGAAGGGAGAGACGAGTAATATCCTTCACTAGTGTGTGTCCTACCTAAGCTGAATTTTCTTACTTAAGTTGACAAATTGTGATATGTCAATTAACCTTTGTTTTGAAGTCGTATTCTAGAATGATATCCTAAATACATGAGATAAGCAATGGAGAAATCATGATGACGTGGAAGATGGAATCTAAAATGAAAGCAAGGTATTCTCAACTCAGAAATATCAGTACATAAATTTCTTGGGACGAAATTTCATAAGAGAGGAGATTGTAAGACCACGAATTTTATGAAATAAAATATTCAATTTTTCTTTAAATTACTATTCATGAGTTACTATTCATGAGTTACTATTTATGAGTTACTATTCATAAGTTACTATTCACGAGTTACTATTCACGAGTACTATTCACGAAGCATGATATTTTTTTTATGTAAGAAGGCACTACTCAATAATTGTTACAGTAATTACTGTTCAATATTTTATTTTATTGATTCAATAATTGCTACGTTGATATTTTATATTACTGTTGTTTCAATAATTGTCACTACACAGTATTTTCTATTATCGAAGCAATAATTAATATTATTTGAATAATATTATTAGATAACATTATTGGCAATGTCTAGAAAGTTCTGTCTAAGGAGAGGTTTGGTCACCTAATCAAGGCCACCAAGAAGGAGAAATTCTTATTGAAACCCCTCTTTTTCTGGGAACTACACAGTTACAAGATCTTGTGATTCTGTAATATTATTTGTGAATAATTAATTATTGATTTATATGATAAAGAAAATATTCATTTTATGTGGATATAAATGGAGAAATTTTTTTTAACGTGACAATTGTTGAAAATTGATATTTTATCTTTTTCGATATAATAATTCATTTAATATATTATTATATTATAATAATATAATAATGGTGATATTTTTACAATGAATGTGTGATATATGAGTAAATGAGGAAGAAAAGTATTTTTGTTACTAAAAATATTTAAAACATGTTAAACATGTTTGTGGGCCCGTTTCTTGACTGAAATTTGATTATAGCCTGTAAAATCGTCCGTTTGTGGATTTCGGTCAATTTCTATTTGGAATTTGGAAAAACTTTCTTCTGTAAAGTTGTAGAGAATTAAATTTCTTATAGAATGGACATAAGATTTGAATTTTTCTGATAAAGGGGCTATTTATTATGAATTATTGAAGTTCCGGAATAATTGATTTTTGAAGTATTAAATATTTTTTAAAAGAAAAACATGTTTGGTGTGTTTGTGAGACCCACTTGGATATGTTTGTGGCTGAATTCAGATGGCAAGGTGTGCGTAAGAAAATAATATAAATATATTAATATTTTATTAAATTTTCTGCTTTGGTGTTCTAAGCAATTTCCTATAAATAAGGTGCTTAGGTTAGAATTGAAAATCACACCAGAAACTGAAGTTTTCTCTCTCTATATTATCGAGCGTATTTTGTGAGTATTTAGATATCTTGAGTGTTGCTATACGGTGCAAGTTCGTTCAACATTATATCCGACATTCCAGTACTGCTTTTTTGAGGTAAGGGATTGTAAGGGGATTTTAAGGGTTATTATGTTTTTTTCATTTGAATTTTTGCGAACCTTCAAAAATTCTGGAAAAATATGAAATGATAATTTGATGAGTTTTGTTGATTGTGTCTAAAAATGGCGATTTTTGGATATATAGATTAAGAGTTATGGATTTTATGAGAAAATGCTATTTTAAAAGTAACGCTTATAACTCCTTGTGGTTAACTCCAAAATTGATGAAATTTTTATTGGGAGTACATGTATATAACAGAAGTATACCGTGTAAATTTCAAAATATTTGGACAAAAGTACAATTTATGATAAATGTTTAAATATGCGGCAGTTTTGGCCATATGAAAAATAGTAAATGAATTTTAAAAATTCTGAGAAACATATATGTTCAATATGGGACTATATTATGCTAAATCCCAGAAAAGAAATATTTTTGGAACTGATTTGGTATTTTTCATGAAAATGGTCTAGTTATGAGTAAATAAATTAAATATGTTATGTGAAGTAAGAAATTTGAAAAATAGGATTTTATAGCTTAATAATCCTATATAAGGTTTATGCAGATTTTTGATGAGGGTTTTGGTTATTGGTGATAAAATCTTATTAGTTTGGCATTTTAGAATATTTAAATGCATTAATTAGTAAAATATAAACAATTAAAATAAATTATTTATAAGTTTAAGAAATGATTAAGATATTGTGGTAATATTAATAATATTAGATTATGAGATTATTAAGTGATTTATAACATTTGGATTAAGGTGTTATGAAATCATTAATTTATGAATCTTGCTCTTGAAATTAAATGTAGTTGTTGATCCTATTGTTTTTATTATCATATATAATATTTTTATAACCCTGGTGATGGAATTTCTCTTTGACTTGAGTGTAAAGATGGGTAAAGTATTGGTATAATCGTGACTATGAGTTCTCTTTGGCCAGTAGTGCAAAGTTGAATTGTTGACTAATATGATCATGACCATTGAATTTACAATAGAATATTTTTAGCTTAAGTGCAAGGTGAATTGATCAACATGGTTATAATTATGGTTTATATAAATTCAAAATGATTATGTATTTCTTTGAGATATGAATGTTTTGGGGTCAGTAGTGCAAAGATGACTTGTTGTTCAATATCTTTGGCTCGTAGAGTGCAAAATATGACTGTTGATGAATATCTTTGGCCCGTAGTGCAAAGATGAATTTATTAGTATGATTATGAACAGGAACTGTGATTTGGTATAACCATGATCTTTGATGTTTCCGGTAAAGATAGGTGATGAAAATTATCTTCGTCCTGAATGCGAAAAGGAATTTAAAACTACAATTATGATTA
The DNA here is from genome assembly GCA_020205605.1 of Panax ginseng. NCBI lineage: Eukaryota > Viridiplantae > Streptophyta > Magnoliopsida > Apiales > Araliaceae > Panax > Panax ginseng. The sequence continues at coordinate 39,596,587 of CM035148.1, forward strand.
TGAGTTATTCACATGATTGTGTACAGGAACTGTTGATTGATGTTACAGGGTTAAAACATTGTTGGTGGACTTTTAACATGGAGAAGATAATAGACTTTATGGTTTATTTGACTCTTCTAATGGATTGCTCGTTGCGTTGCAACTATGGTTGAAAAGTTTTATCATCTACCATATGTTCTAAATCTCTGATTTATTATTGATGAAGGCTATTGAGAATTTAATTATCTTTAGTCATAATATTCTTTACTGAGCTAGTTGTGCTCACCCTTTTGCTTCACAATTCCTTTCAGTTAATAAGAGTATAACCGGGTCGAGCCCGGGGCTAATGTGAAATAGAAACGGTGGTCTCTAGTCATGGAGGTTCTCCTAAAACAAGATATAGAAAAGTGGGTTATATTTTATACATCATTTAGTAGTTATATTTGGTGAACCAAATAGGGTGAGGCGAAACCAACGTTTGAAAGGGTGTTTTTCCACTATCATACAAGATGTCTAATGACATGCGACTTCGTGTTATCATAAGATAAGATTGTGCACATCTACTTGCTGAGTATATCTACAAGCACTACCTATATGATCTTGGAGTTTGGTTGAAGTATAATTCTCAATTAGAGACGGTGGAGATAATGATATGTCGAGAGAAGACTCACCATTGGAAAGAATATGATAGTAATCTTCTCGTTTTTCTTTGGGGTTTATTGGGTCAACCAAGAATAATTCTGTGGGCATATGATATCTATCATAACCTAGACGCATGGCCTCCCATGTACGAAGGTTTCCTTGTGCACTTCCCAAAGATTTTAATTTCTAAAACAGTTATTGATTGTACCTTTATGTAAGGTGCCATTGTGACGTACTATCCAAGGTTGGAACATGAGTCACAGTTGGTATATATTTGTATCAAAACTCACAACATATGTGTTGTTATATTTTGCATGACAATTGTAGTAATAAAGTTATAGTTGTTTTCTGTACCATATTTTTGGCGACTCAGAATAGGTTGGTTTGATTGAACCTATTTTGGGGGCGTTACATTTGCATCGAGCTTAGGATATGATCTCCAAGCGAGATCCGGGATTAGAACTAGGAAGGGAGAGACGAGTAATATCCTTCACTAGTGTGTGTCCTACCTAAGCTGAATTTTCTTACTTAAGTTGACAAATTGTGATATGTCAATTAACCTTTGTTTTGAAGCTGTATTCTAGAATGATATCTGAAATACATGAGATAAGCAATGGAGAAATCATGATGACAGGGAAGATGGAATCTAAAATGAAAGCAAGGTATTCTCAACTCTTTGAAATACCAGGTACATAAATTTCGGGGACGAAATTTCATAAGGAGGGGAGATTGTAAGACCCTGAATTTTATGAAATAAAAATATTCAATTTTTCTTTAAATTACTATTCATGAGTTACTATTCATGAGTTACTATTTATGAGTTACTATTCATAAGTTACTATTCACGAGTTACTATTCACGAGTACTATTCACGAAGCATGATATTTTTTTTATGTAAGAAGGCACTACTCAATAATTGTTACAGTAATTACTGTTCAATATTTTATTTTATTGATTCAATAATTGCTACGTTGATATTTTATATTACTTTGTTGTTTCAATAATTGTCACTACACAAGATTTTCTATTATCGGCAATAATTAATATTATTTGAATAATATTATTAGATAACATTATTGGCAATGTCTAGAAAGTTCATCTAAGGAGAGGTTTGGTCACCTAATTGCGCCAAGAAGAGAAATTCTTATTGAAAACCCCTCTTTCCGGAAACTACCGGTTGCAAGATCTTGTGATTCTCATAATATTATTTGTGAATAATTAATTATTGATTTATATGATAAAGAAAATATTCATTTTATGTGGATATAAATGGAGAAATTTTTTTAACGTGACAATTGTTGAAAATTGATATTTTATCTTTTTCGATATAATAATTCATTTAATATATTATTATATTATAATAATATAATAATGGTGATATTTTTACAATGAATGTGTGATATATGAGTAAATGAGGAAGAAAAGTATTTTTGTTACTAAAAATATTTAAAACATGTTAAACATGTTTGTGGGCCCGTTTCTTGACTGAAATTTGATTATAAAATTAAAATCGTCTGTTTGTGGATTTCGGTCAATTTCTATTTGGAATTTGGAAAAACTTTCTTCTGTAAAGTTGTAGAGAATTAATTTTCTTATAGAATGGACATAAGATTTGAATTTTTCTGATAAAGGGGCTATTTATTATGAATTATTGAAGTTCCGGAATAATTGATTTTTGAAGTATTAAATATTTTTTAAAAGAAAAACATGTTTGGTGTGTTTGTGAGACCCACTTGGATATGTTTGTGGCTGAATTCAGATGGCAAGGTGTGCGTAAGAAAATAATATAAATATATTAATATTTTATTAAATTTTCTGCTTTGGTGTTCTAAGCAATTTTTTATAAATAAGGTGCTTAGGTTAGAGTTGAAAATCACACCAGAAACTGATGTTTTCTCTCTCTATATTATCGAGCATATTTTGTGAGTATTTAGATATCTTGAGTGTTGCTATACGGTGCAAGTTCGTTCAATATTATATCCGACATTCCAGTACTGCTCTTTTGAGGTAAGGGATTGTAAGGGATTTTAAGGGTTATTATGTTTTTCAGTTTCGAATTTTTTGCGAACCTTCAAAAATTCTGGAAAAATATGAAATGATAATTTGATGAGTTTTGTTGATTGTATCAAAAAATGACGATTTTTGGATATATAGATTAAGAGTTATGGATTTTATGAGTAAAAGCTATTTTAAAAGTAACGCTTATAACTCCTTGTGGTTAACTCCAAAATTGATAAAATTTTTATTGGGAGTACATGTATATAATGTATATACCGTAAAATTTCAAAATATTTGGACAAAAGTACAATTTATGATAAATGTTTAAATATCGTGCGCTTTTGGCCATATGAAAAATAGTAAATGAATTTTAAAATTTACGAAAAACATATTTGTTCAATATGGGACTATATTATGCTAAATCCTTAAAAAGAAATATTTTTGAACCGATTTGGTAGTTTTCATGAAAATGGTCTAGTTATGAGTAAATGAATTAAATATGTTATGTGAAGTAAGAAATTTGGAAAATAGGATTTTATGGCTTAAGAATCCTATATAAGGTATATGCAGATTTTTGATGAGGGTTTTGGTTATTGGTGATAAAATCTTATGAGTTTGGCATTTTAGAATGTTTAAATGCATTAATTAGTAAAATATAAACAATTAAAATAAATTATTTATAAGTTTGAGAAATGATTAAAATATTGTTGTAATATTAATAATATTAGATTATGAGATTATTAAGTGATTTATAACATTTGGATTAAGGTGTTATGAAATCATTAATTTATGAATCTTGCTCTTGAAATTAAATGTAGTTGTTGATCCTATTGTTTTTATTATCATATATAATATTTTTATAATCCTGGTGATGAAATTTCTCTTTGACTTGAGTGTAAAGATAAGTAAAGTATTGGTATGATCGTGACTATGAGTTCTCTTTGGCCAGTAGTGCAAAGTTGAATTGTTGACTAGTATGATCATGACCATTGAATTTACAATGGCATATTTTTAGCTTAAGTGCAAGGTGAATTGATCAACATGGTTATAATTATGGTTTATATAAATTTTGAAATGATTATGTATTTCTTTGAGATATGAATGTCTTTGACCTGTAGTGAAAAGATGACTTATTGTTGAATATCTTTGGCCTGTAGTGCAAATAGGAACTGTTGATGAATATCTTTGGCCCGTAGTGCAAAGATGAATTTATTAGTATGATTATGAACAGGAACTGTGATTTGGTATAACCATGATCTTTGATGTTTCAGGTAAGGACAGGTGATGAAAATGATCTTCATCCTAAATGCGAAAAGGAATTTAGAACTACAATTATGATTATGAGTTATTCACATGATTGTGGACAGGAACTGTTGATTGATGTTACAGGGTTAAAACATTGTTTGTGGACTTTTAATATGGAGAAGATAGACTTTATGGTCTACTTGACTCTTCTAATGGATTGCTCGTTCCGCTGCAACTATGATTGAAAAGTTTTATCATCTACCATATGTTCTAAATCTCTGATTTATTATTGATGAAGGCTATTGAGAATTTAATTATCTTTAGTCATAATATTCTTTACTGAGCTAGTTGTGCTTGATGAGTGAGTTTTATACCCATAAATTGAGTGCGTTTGAGCTTAATCTTTTGGATGTTTTTAAGTGTTTATGTCTATTCATGCATGTTTTATGTTGTTTTGTAGGAATTGGGACAAAAGTTACTTGGATCGACGTTTGGGGTGGCTAGATGCGCGTTTTCGGCTTGCCATTTACATAGCAGTCACTTCAGAGCCAATTTGAGTATTTCTCCGGACCTTATTTTGTAAACCTCAAAGAATGAAAGTTGTAGATCTACTTCTTCTCTTTCCGGAACATCTTGAATCATCCAAGTCGGAGTTCGGACGAAGACGTTATGGCCATTTTCCCAAAGGATGTCGGAGTAGAAAATTTTCAAAAATGGGGCCAGCGCCGGGGCGCTAGGGGCTTCACTTCATTGTAGCGCGTGCCTAAGTTTGAAATACTTGGGAAGAGTCTGGTCAAGCTTGGACGCGTTTTGGGGGGAATTTTGACACCTTTTTGACTCTAAATTGGATTAGGCTTGTTCCTAAGCTAAAAATTGGACTTGTAACCTATAAATACATGATGTAAGGCATAAAATAAAGGGAGATTATATAGATTAGATTAGAGATACACTCCATTAGATTATAACATATGTGACGCCCCCAAAATAGGTATACATCACCTATTCTGAGTCGTCAAATACATGGTATGTAATATAAATACAACTTAATTATACAACCTGTCGTAAAAGTACGATGCGACAAAACATAAACTGTGAGTTTTAATATAAATATTATCGTCTAGACAATATTCAAACTCAAATTCAATATTATTACATTTATTTTCCACTATTTCACTGAATAGTGAGGACTACTAATGCTATCATCTGGTTCGTCACTCCGTTCCCCGACTAGTCCCAGCTACGTTCTCATTTCCTGAAGAGAACAATAAAAGTAAGAGGGTGAGCTCAACTAGCCCAGTAGAAAATATTATGACTAAGATAATACAGAATATATTATCGTTAGCCTTCAACAGTGTTAAACTGATACAATTTAACAACCATCAAGTTTAACTGCAGCGGAACATGCAATCCATTAAAAGAGTTAAGTAGAGAATAAAATCTACTATCTTTTATGATTTAAAAGGTTTTCCATCACTTTTATCACTGGGACTCAGCTTAATAAATAATCCACATCATCGAATCACCCCTGCACTACCGCCAAGGATATTCTTTAGTATCACGACCATAATTATCCATGCACTACGGGCCAAGAATATTTGTGTATTCAATAATGGTCATGATCATGCTAACAACTGTCCATCAATGCACTACGGGCCAATGAGGACTTTTACCACATCATTTGTAACATTACGGTCATGATTACAATCAATAATCCTCAGTCATAATCATACCAAGTCCATCTATGCACTATAGGCCACGGATGACTTTCAACAAAATATAAACATGAGGATGATGACAATGATATAAGAATTCAATAAAACAAGTTCAAGAATTATTTTATCCAGAACTAATAACGCCCAAATTGTCAACACGATATCGCTTTGTAGAGTAAAAAATTCAAGAATGCTCGTAAGAATATTTCCATGAAAAGATATTTGGATGAAGCGCAAATATCAAGGATATTCCACTAATTTCATGGAGTATAGAAGTCAAAACTTTAACCAACCGAGTATAATAAGGAATGGAATAACAAAAGAAATCACCGTGCGCGCGATAGACCGCATGCATGCAAGTTATTCCAATGTAATAATAAATAACGGAATCAGTCCCATGTAAAATGCATGCAGACGGGTGATATTCCAATGTAATAATAAAGATAGAATCAGTCCGCATGAACGCATGGATATGATATTCCAACACAATAATAAAGATGTAAATCGAATCCTATGAAAACTAATGCAGACGTGATATTCCAATAGAATAATAAAGAATGGAATAATAGAAGAATTTCACCAAGTATAGGGTAGCTCACAGACATATCTGAGTTATTCCAATAGAATAATAAAGAATGGAATAATGTAAGTTCTCTTCATAGATAAGAAAGAAATAATACTCCCTACCTTAGAAAAATTGGATCTTTGGAATAGTGAGGTAGAAGACTTCTCTTCTTCTTCTATAATTTCTCTCTATAATAATCGCTCTAAAGCTTTTGTGAATTGGTGAGAAATGAAGGAAGAATGAGCTTCTATTTATATAAAAATATAGTTTCGATAATTGCATGTTTTGGGGCTCAAAAAATTATAGTACAATACCTCCATTTTTTCCTTTATTTTTAATTTAGTCATGGAAGTATTATCAAATTTGCACCACCTCCCCTAATAGTAAATAATGTGATTCAATAGTATACACATGTAAACAAATAATTATAATCATGTGAAATAATAGCAATCAATTGCTCATTTATTCGGTTAAATACCCGATTGGTCAATATAACCTCCAGACATCAATTATTATCGAAATAATTGTCGATTTTCACTAACACAAATAATTCCAACACAATGAAACCATTTTTATCAAAAATATAAATTTTGAAATTTCAAAGTTTGACTTTTTCTAAAAAAGTCAACTATTGACTTTTTGACCAAATAGTGAATTTTAGAAAATTTTGTGTTTATAGACTATTTTTATTAATTTCATCGTTTCAGACTCAAATAACACGTCCGCATCTCCAAATTCAACTCCAAACGCAATTTCAATTTTAATAACATTCATCATTAATATTATAACTCACAATATTTATTAACCAGGTCGTTCTCAAAAAAGACGGGGCTTTCCAATAAGGATTTCTCCCTATTGGCGCACAATTAGGTGACCAAACCTCTCCTTGATGTAACTTCTAGACATTATAAATATTGCAATTTAATAATATGAATAACTTTGTCGCCTCAATTATTGATTTAATAAAATAACATATTATGCGTAGATGATACTATGACAATAATCGAATCAATAATATGAGAGATATGATGCAAAATTATCGTAGCAATAATTGAGTATAACCGAGTGACTTCTCACGTAAGCATCAATAATCAATACCGTAGTGCTACTATGCAACCATGCCAGACATCGTATTTTTTACTAATGGTAGTTCAACAGCTTAACGGTAAAACTTCCGCCGTTATTTTTATAAAGTATTTTTGTCGTTTTCTCAATCCGACAATAATTTTGTTGTGGGGGGTCCACCAATGATTGTGTCATTTTACGAATATTCCCCGACCAATCGAATATTATATAACAACTTGCGTACTTTGCAAAATTTGTAAATATTACCCACAACTATAACATTATATCAAATCCACACCATAATATTCAAAAATATATTTCGAGAAAATTTAATCTTTATTCAAAAAGTTGGGGTCTTACAACATAACCCTAGTTCTTATTAGTTTTGGAGATTGAAGCAACTTGGAGATCATTGAAGATCAAAAGCAGGAGCAAGAGGGGAACATCAGATTTGCTGACAACAGATTCTATTATCTTCTCTTTTCATACTTGTATCTTTTAATGTCTATTCAGTTGTGGATTCTTGATTTTAATTCAATGACTATGAACTAATTCTTCTATTAAGACTATAATTGAACCTTTTATGTCTATAAATTAGTTATTCAATTTATTCCAATTATTTGTGTCAAAGTGAATTGTTTATCTTGCCTTATGCTTATTGACTAATTATTTGATCAATAATTACCTTGTTACTCTAGAAGGAATTGAAAGAGGAATTCTAGGGTTAGAACCGGGCATGGTGACATGTGACTTAGTTATTTGCACAGTGAATAATTAGGTTTGTGAATGGAATGGAAATATCTCTTCGCCGCATGTAACACATAAGGAATTGGGATTGGAAAGAGTTTAATTCAATTGTTTTGCATAGGAATATAGCAAGATTAATCTGGATTAAATAAAAGGCAATTGATCACTTTGAAAAGGACTTTTGGCATTTGAGAATTCTTGTTAACAATTCAGTAGGCATAATAATTGGGATAATTGGATAATTGATTTACAGTTCATAATTGGGGATATTGGAGTCTTAATCCTTATTTATCTGAATTCATTTGTTAAAATCTTAGTTTTGTTTATTTGTTTTATTTTAGAATAATCTCTTTTAATTATTTAATTTAATTTTCTTAATTATAAAAATCACATTTTATGGTTGTTTAAATAAAATTGATTTGGTTAAGAGTTAGTACTTGGTAATTTTTATTAAATAATTCCTCGTGAAAATGATACTTTTCTTATCACTTTATTACTTGTTGACCGTGTATACTTGCACGTATTCATTGATTGCGAAATCAATCAACAAGCTTTTGGCGCCGTTGCCGGGGAATTAGTTTAATAATTTTACCAATATTAATTTTAATCAAATTAGTCTTAATTTAAACATTTTTATTTTTATTTTTAATCCTCTTCCTATATTTCTCTCTTTTCAGGTACCATGGATGACTTTGCGTATCAATGGCCATACACTTTCATGACTCAACCAAGGGAAACATGGATTGATGGAATTAATACATCTTCTATAGAGCCAATACAAATTGAGGCAACTTCGAAGACGTTGGAGGTTATCGCTGCCTAACGGAGGTGAAGGATGGCAAACATGATTAAACTAATGGAAATAGAGAATGATGGACTCGCGACAGTACTTTCTGCATTATCAGCACAAATTGAGACACTTGCGAAGATGGTCGACACTTTTGAAGCTCAACATCGTCAAAGTGTGGCGGTTACTTGTGATTATTGTGCTGGAAATCATATGAATCATCAATGCACCATCAGCTTTGAGCCGGTGCCGTATGGTGGTGATTACCCCAATAATTATGTCTATCCCAATAACTATTATCAGGATTGGGATATCACCCGTATTTTTCATGGAGCCATACGCATCAAGATCAATTTTATGCTCCAAGTCCAATATACCCACCGGATTTCTCGTGTCCACCTCCACTACAACAGGAAGAACATTCAAATTTGGAGGAAGTTTTGTCCAAGTACATAGCTTCATATGAGGAGAGGAGGATTAATCAAGAGATATTGAGTCAAAATTTTATGAACCAAACGGAACAACTAACCAATGCCTCGAACATTTGTCCTCAATACACTTGGCTCTATGACATGAATTCTGAGACCGATGGAGAGCCCGAACAAAATCTGCAACTAGATGAGCCACAAGATGTTAAAAGAGAAGAAATAATTGGGAACCAAGAAAAGGAGATCGACGAAGAGTTAACTGTAAGATTCAACGAAGATAAGCTGATTTCATTAGTATCCCATGTGCCTCCTCCACCAAAGTTCATGAATCCGGGCAGTTTTGCAAAACCACGCCCAATTGGCAGTCATGTCGTAGGCAAAGCTCTTTGTGACATAAGAGCTAGTACAACTATAGAGTTATGGTGGGTTGAAAAAGAGAAGATAGAGGAAGAGCCCATTGTGTTTGACAAGCTTCCATGCCATAATTTGATCACAAACACAATGAGGAAAGCACCTAGTGGTTTTCCGTACTTAATGGGGATCCTATCTAAAAAGATCATGCTAGGTGACTTAAACTCAATGGCCATTATAATTGGGAACCTCCCAAAAGAGACATTTCTTCTGATGGATGGAGGGTTCCTCAATTTTCATAGGGGAATTGGATAGAGAATTGAAGAAGTCAGGTTGAGACTATAAAACAAGCGCTTATTGGGAGGCAACCCAAGTTTAATTTTAATTTTTATTAGGTTTCATATTAGTTGATAGATTTTTTTTTCATTTTTTTAGGATTTAATAAGCTTGCTTCTTTTGTGTTCACAGGTTAGTTAAGTCCAACTTAAGTGTGGTGCCCGATTCATTTCAATGTGCCTAACCTATTCTTCAGACTTCGCAGACAAGGAGATAAATTGCTATATGTTAGGGAAGTCCTCTCTTTTAATTTTTTCTATCTTAGCCATTGAGGACAATGTCTATTTTAAGTTTGGGGGTATTTATCATGTTTAGTATTTACTTGGGCAATGTTTTGAGGGAATTTGATTTTGGCCAATGATAAGTGAGTGGTTGATATTGTTAACTCTTGGAGAATTGATGAGCATGCTTAGTCTATATTTTAACTCATTAGTTTGTTTTCATATTACGTGCGAATTTTTTTAAAATTTTTACACATCCATTTGTTTAGACAGTTGGGATTGACATTTTTTGGCTAAATGCTTATGAAAGATACCATTGCAACTTAAGAAATCTTATTTGAGCATCATTCGAAGTGAAAATTAGGCACTCACATAAGTTTGGCAGAAATCTTGGGGTATTTTTTTTTTTAAAAAAATTTATTGGAACCTTCCCGAGTTGAATAATTGAAGCATGTGGTGGGTCGAGATGGAGCGTAAAATGCACTCCCCATAAACACAGGCACGAGATGGAGCGTAAAACGCACTCGTTCAATGAAAAGTGAAAAACGAGATGGAGCGTAAAACGCACTTGTTCAATGAAAAATGGAAAGTGAGATGGAGCTTAAAACGCACTCACTAAATAGAGAAAAGAAAATATGTTTGAAATACTTGGGAAGGGTTCATATGTGCTTAAAAGTTTGAATATCCGGTTGATCCTCAAGAAAAAAAATTTGTGTTTTGTCTATTTTAGCGGTGATTGATGTGATAAGAAGTTTTGAGAGTTGTTTTGAAAATCTTTTATGAGTGTTGGTTGATCTTAGCTAAATCATGACTAGTTTGAACATCTGGATGCACACACGCACTTAAAGGATCATGAGGAGATGTGAAGCTAATGAAAGTTGTTGAAATTTTAGACATGACATTGTTTTAAATTTTTCTGCGGGTTAACATTTGTTGTAACCTTTGAGGCCATTGTACGAATTCATATTGATTCATTGTTTGGGTGGATCATTGCTAGAGGATAAATTTTTCTAAATTATGTTTTTACTTAAGGACAAGCAAATGTTTAAGTTTGGGGGTATTTGATGAGTGAGTTTTATACCCATAAATTGAGTGCATTTGAGCTTAATCTTTTGGATGTTTTTAAGTGTTTATGTCTATTCATGCATGTTTTATGTTGTTTTGTAGGAATTGGGACAAAAGTTACATGGATCGACGTTTGGGGTGGCTAGATGCGCGTTTTCGGCTTTCTATTTACACAGTAGTCACTTCAGAGCCAATTTGAGTATTTATCCGGACCTTATCTCGGAAAACTCAAAGAATGAAAGTTTTAGATCTACTTCTCCTCTTTCCGGAACATCTTGAATAATCTAAATCGGAGTTCGAACGAAGAAGTTATATCAATTTTCCCAAAGGACGTCGGAGCAGAAAATTTCCAAAAATGGGGCCAGCGCCGGGGCGCCCAAATCATGCCTATTTGCAGCGTGCCGGGCGCTAGGGGAAGACTTCGATGCGTGCCCAGCCAAAACCGGGGAAGAAAAGTTTAATCGCTTGGACGCGTTTTGGGGCAAATTTTGACACCTTTTTGACTCCAAATTGGATTGGGTTTGTTCCTAAGTTAAAAATTAAACTTGTAACCTATAAATATATGATGTAAGGCATAAAATAAAGGGAGATTATATAGATTAGATTAGAGATACACTCCATTAGATTATAACATAACCCTAGTTTTTATTAGTTTTGGAGATTGAAGCAACTTGGGGATCATTGAAGATCAAAAGTAGGAGCAAGAGGGGAACATCAGATTTGCTGACAACAGATTCTATTATCTTCTCTTATCATACTTTTATCTTTTAATGTCTATTCAGTTGTGGATTCTTGATTTTAATTCAATGACTATGAACTAATTCTTTTATTAAGACTACAATTGAACCTTTTATGTCTATAAATTAGTTATTCAATTTATTCCAATTATTTGTGTCAAAGTGAATTGTTTATCTTGCCTTGTGCTTATTGACTAATTATTTGATCAGTAATTACCTTGTTACTCTAGAAGGAATTGAAAGAGGAATTCTAGGGTTAGAACTGGGCATGGTGACATGTGACTTAGTTATTTACACAGTGAATAATTAGGTTTGAATGGAATAGAAATATCTCTTCGCCGCATGTAACACATAAGGAATTGGGATTGGAAAGAGTTTAATTCAATTGTTTTGCATAGGAATATAGCAAGATTAATCTGAATTAAATAGAAGGCAATTGATCACTTTGAAAAGGACTTTTGGCATTTGAGAAATCCTGTTAACAATTCAGTAGGCATAATAATTGGGATAATTGGATAATTGATTTACAGTTCATAATTGGGGATATTGGAGTCTTAATCCTTATTTATCTGAATTCATTCGTTAAAATCTTAGTTTTGTTTATTTGTTTTATTTTAGAATAATCTCTTTTAATTGTTTAATTTAATTTTCTTTATTATAAAAATCACATTTTATGGTTGTTTAAATAAAATTGATTTGGTTAAGAGTTAGTACTTGGTAATTTTTATTAAATAATTCCTCGTGGGAATGATACTTTTCTTATCACTTTATTACTTGTTGACCGTGTATACTTGCACGTATTCATTGATTGCGAAATCGATTAACAACCTTTTGGATTCATTATTTATTATTACATTTTAATATCACACTGCGCGCGTTCTGTGGGACTGGTTCTATTATTTATTATTCTGTTGGGAATAACCTATCTGTGCAGTCTATCGCACGCATAGTGAATCCTTTTGTTATTCCATTCTTTATTATTCTGTTAGAATAACATGTCTATGTGAATTACCACGCGCATGGTGAATGATCCTTTGTATTCATTCCTTATTAAATTGTGGAAATGATCTGTATATGTGAATTACCGCATGATGGGTGAAAATCCATTTGCAGTTTCATATATTCTATTATACTCAATTGGTTAAAGTTTTGGCTTCTATACTCCATGAAATTAGTGGAATATCCTCGATATTTGCGCTTCACCCAGTATCTTTTCATGAAAATATTCTTCCGAGCATTCTTGAATTTTACTTTGCAAAGCGATATCATGTTGACAATTTGGGCGTTATTGAGTTCAGGATAAATTAACTTATAAATCTTTAAAATTTATTCTTGAACATGTTTTATTGAATTGTCATCATCCTCATACTTATTCGGTATAGTCATGACCATTGATGATTACATGAATATCCTTGGCCGTGGAGCGGGGATGATTCGATTTTATTTATTAAGCTGAGTCTCAGCGATAAAAGTGATGAAAAATCTTTTAAATCATAGAAGATAATAGATTTTATTCTTTACTTGACTCTTCTAATGGATTACTTGATCCGCTGCAGTTAAACTTGATGTTTATTATATTTTATCAGTTTAACACCGTTGAAGGCTAATGTTAATTTATTCGCATTATCTTAGTCATAATATTTCTTCTTTTGGGCTAGTTGAGCTCACCCTTTCTTTCACTGTTCCTTGTGAAATGAGAACGTGGTAGCTGGGACTAGTCGGGAACAAGAGTGATGATCCTAGATGGTGCATTAGTAGTCCTCACTATTCTGTGAAATAGTGTGATAATAAATATAATGAGGACTCCATTGAGTGTGGATATTGTCTAGATGACAATATTTGTATTAAAACTCACAGCCTATGTTTTGTCGTATTTTACACGACTTTTATATAATTAAGTTGTATTTGTATTCAGTACCTTGTATCTGGCGATCCAAGATGGGTGATGTATACCTGTTTTGGGGGCATCAAAGTTGGTATCAAAGCTTAGGTATATGATCCCTGGCTGAGATGTGAGACAAGAACTAGGAGGGGAGAGATGGGGAATTCCTTCGCTAGTATGACCTACCTAAGTTTATTTGGTATTTAATTAGTCGGTCAGAGTATAGGGATAATATGTGATATGTTAATTAACCCTTGTTTTGTGACAGTATTTGAGAATGGCATCTGAAAATGCTGAGATAAGGAATGAAGCACATGAGAGCGTTGATTCAGCTCAAGCAAAAGGTAACGACCAACATCACGATAATAATCATACCGGTGGCAATGGCCATCGGAACAATGATAACCATCGTGGGGAAAATTATCATGCCAAGAATGGTAACCACTTCGGTGTCATGGCCAAGATAATAGAAGTGGAAATTTCAAGAAGAGAATGTCATTTATCTCGATTTTGTCGTGCACCAAAGTCAAGTCCAGCTGGAACGGTGGCACCAAAGGCGGATATGGACAAAACAAAGTCGGTGGTTTCAGGAAGAGCGTTTTTCGTGACTTCTCAAAAAGCGAGTAACCTGAACGAAGTTAGCACGTGTTAGTTAATTATAAATTCTTGCGAAGTCTATACCTTATTAGATATCTGCTCTACCCATTCTTTTATCTCTCTTGCTTGCGCTCAACGTTTCAATTTGACTCCGGAGAAATTAGACTTTGACTTATCTGTTGAAACTCCATTGGGAGAAACCTTCATTACATGTGTTATCCAAGTCTTGGATGAAAGTCACAGTTTTGAATGATAATTCTATTGTTAATAAATTTCTTGACGTATTCTTGAAGACTTCTTAGCCTACCCCTAGAGCGTGAAATTGAATTTTGTATTGACCCCAGTACAAAACCCATTTCTAAAACCCTCAAATATTTTCTTCACCCAAAACGAACGTATAATGCGCCAAAGATGTTGGCTTGAGCTATTGAAGATTACGATCGTACCATTCAATATCATCGTGGAAGAGCGAACGTGGTAGCTGACGCATTGAGTAGAAGATCGTATGCGTTTATGAGTGCGATGTTGTTAACACAAAAACCCATTTCGTATAACTTATAAGTGATGAAGATAGAGTAAAAGACTCTAGGGACCCACGTGAAGATAACGAATATAGGATTAGAATAGACTTTAATCGATAAAGTTAAAGCTGTTCAAGCTACACACCCGGAGCTGATGAATATGAAGAATTAAGAAGGTTCAAGAGGGCGTTATTCTAGAAGCAAGAATCGACGAAGAGAGGAAATCTCAACCCTCGATTTAATTGGACCATTTGAAATCCTCGATGAAGTAGGAATTGTGGCTTATAGACTCATTTTACCGCCAAGTATGTCGCGTGTTCATAACGTTTTTAACGTATCGACGTTACGTAAATATGTGGATGACCCGAACCACGTTATTAAATTAGAACTAGACGAGATAGCAGAAGATTTAACATATGAAAAGCTACGTGTTAAAATCTTGGATAAGAAGGATCGTATTCAACACTCAAAGGTTATACCTCAAGAGTTAGAATCTGAAATGAAGTCAAGGTATCCTCACCTATTTGGCATACTAGGTAAGTACGTAAATTTCGAGGGCAAAATTTCATAAGGAGGGGAGATTGTGAGACCCCGAATTTTATGAATAAGATTTAATTTCTCGAAATATTTTTTAAATATTATGGTGTGGATTTGATATAATGTTATAGTTGTGGGTTATATTTATAAATTTTGCAAAGTATGCAAGTTGTTGTAAAATATTCGATTGGTCGGGAAATATTCTTTTTGTCGGGGAATATCCGTACGACGACACAATCATTGGTGGACCCCACAACGGAAGTATTGTCGTAGTTAAAAAATGACAAAATTATCTTTCTATAAAAAATAGCTTGAAAAGTGTTACCGTTAAAAGCTGTTGAACTACTCGGTTAGTAAAAAATGCAGAATCGCGTGATTGCATAGTAAAGACAATCGTATTGGTTATTGATGCTTACATGAGAAGTCACTCAGTTATACTCAATTATTGCTACAGTAATTGCTGCATCATATCTCTCATATTATTGATTCAATTATTGTTATAGTATCATCTGCATAATATGATATATTATTAAATCAATAATTGAGACGACAAAGTTATTCATATTATAATTTGCAATATTGATAATGTCTAGAAGTTCTGTCAAGAAGAGGTTTGGTCACCTAATTACGCGTTAATAAGGAGAAATCCTTATCGGAAAGCTCCCTCTTTCCTGGGAACGACCTGGTTGTTAAATATTATGAGTTATAATATTAATGATGAATAAGTTCGTGTTGATTAAAGATGAAATTGATAGTTCCATTGTGTTGGGATTATTAGTGTTAGTGGAAATCGACATTTGTTTCGATAATAATTGATGTCTGGAGGTTATATTGTTTAATCTGGTATTCGGGGCACTTTTCGTGTCAGAGTACTATTCACGAGTTACTATTCATGAGTTACTATTTACGAGTTACTATTCACGAGTTACTATTCACGGGGTACTATTCACCCGTAAGATATATTTTTTTCGGTCAAAATCATTTTTGGGTACAATATTATTCCATAAGGAGATGTGCTAATTTTTTAGACCGTTGGTTGAAGTTATAATAGTAAATCAATATGGATCACTGGTTTAAAGTTTTAATAGTAAATCAATATGGACCGTTGCTTTAAGTTTTAATAGTAAATCAGTATGGACCGTTGCTTTAAGTTTTAATAGTAAACCAATATGGATAGTCTGCTTAAAAGTAAATAAATCTGGACCGTTCATGAATTAGTTACTATTCATCCATTCTCCTATAAATAGAAGCTCATTCCTTCATTATTTCTTACGAATTCAACATTGAAACTCTAGAGAGAAAACTATAGAGAAAGAAGAAAAGTATACGCTACTTCACTACTCCAATATCCGGTTTCTTCTAAGGTAGGGATATTATTTGTCGATTTTGTAAGGGGTATTCTTTCTTTCTTATTCATGAAGAGAACTTCATTATTCCATTCTTTATTATTTTGTTGGAATAACCAGAGTATCTGTGGATACCCTATACTTGGTGAAATTCTTCTCATTATTCCATTCTTTATTATTATGTTGGAATAATCTGTCTATGCAAAGTCATCGTATACATGGTGAAATTCTTCCATTATTCCATTCTTATTATTACTCGTTGGAATAACTTTTGTTTATCTTAATCTTGCATACATGGTGAAATTCTTCTAATATTCCGTTCTTTATTATTCGCTTAATATATCACTGCATGCGCTTACGTTCTGACCGACTCGGTTCCATTATTTATTATTTTGTCGAAATATCGTATGCGTATGCGCGTTTACGCCGGGACGTGTTCCATTATTTATTATTCATTTGGAATAACTCATCTGCATGCGATCTATCGCACGCGCATGGTGAATCCTTCTGTTATTCCATTCTTTATTATTCTGTTGGAATAACATGTCTATGTGAATTACCACATGCATGGTGAATGATCCTTTGTATTCATTCCTTATTAAATTGTGGAAATGATCTGTATATGTGGATTACCGCATGACGGGTGAAAATCCATTTGCAGTTTCATATATTCTATTATACTCAATTGGTTAAAGTTTTGGCTTCTATACTCCATGAAATTATTTGAATATCCTTGATATTTGCGCTTCATCCAGTATCTTTTCATGGAAATATTCTTCTGAGCATTCTTGAATTTTATTGCACAAAGCAGTATCATGTTGAATCTTTAAAATTTATTCTTGAACTTATTTTATTGAATTGTCATCATCCTCATGCTTATATTATGTTGAAAGTCATCTTTGGCTTACGTGTATAGATGGACTTGGTATGATTATGACCAGGGATTATTCGGTATAATCATGACCGTAATGTGACGAATGATGTGGTAAAAGTCATCATTGGCCTGTAGTTCATTGGTGGACAGTTGTTGGTATGATTATGACTAGGGATTATTCGGTATAGTCATGACCATTGATGATTACATGAATATCCTTGGTTGTGGAGTGGGGATGATTCGATTTTATTTATTAAGCTGAGTCTCAGCGATAAAAGTGATGAAAAACCTTTTAAATCATAGAAGATAGTTTATTTTATTCTCTACTTGACTCGTCTAATGGATTGCTTGATCCGCTGCAGTTAAACTTGATGTTTATTATATTTTATCAGTTTAACACCGTTGAAGGCTAATGTTAATTTATTCTGCATTATCTTAGTCATAATATTTCTTACTGGGCTAGTTGAGCTCACCCTTTCTTTCACTGTTCTCTTGAAAAATGAGAGCGTGGCCGGGGACTAGTCGGGGAACAGAGTGATGATCCTAGATGGTGCATTAGTAGTCCTCACTATTCTGTGAAATAGTGTGATAATAAATGTAATGAGGACTCCATTGAGTGTGGATATTGTCTAGATGACAATATTTATATTAAAACTCACAGCCTATGTTTTGTCGTATTTTACACGACTGTTGTATAATTAAGTTGTATTTGTATTCAGTACCTTGTATCTGGCGACCCAAGATGGGTGATGTATACCTGTTTTGGGGGCGTCACACTTGACAAAGGTGAAGATACCACATGCTTTATTGCTTAAGGCAGAAAATTGAAGTTTAAATCAAGAACTGCATATACTAATGAGACATCAACTACTCCAACACATCAATACAAACTAAGGTTCAACAATGGGTTTATTTTTCTTTATTTTTACTCACGAGGCGATTTTTTGCACTTTCATGGTGGGTGTTTATTGATTTTTTATATGTATATAAGAAAGTCGTTTTATGCTCCATCTCAATTTCCATTTCCATTTAAACGAAAAGTCGTTTACGCTCCATCTCGTCCCCAATAAGAAGCATACCCATGTGTTCCCAAAGTTTGAGTATCTGTATTTTCATAGTCTATGTCTACTTTATACACAATTCCATCTTTAAAAACAACATTTTCTACTCAGCAAACAAGCATGCTAATCTTAACTAACAAGCAAATAGGAACATTGTCGTGCTACCTGGTAACATCTAAACAGCAAGCATGAATTATATTATGTATAAAATTATAACTAAGCTCAAGATATCAACCAAATTCAAAAATTTATCAAATTTCTATTTCATCATTGGCCAAATTAGAATTCAACTAGCTAAAAACCTGGGATCATGCAATGTTATGCAACTAAACACATACTAAGTAAACAAGACAAAAGAAAACTAAAAAAAATTTCATACTAAAATACCCTTACTATGCAACTTAAACATGCAATCAAACTATATGCAACAACTACTCATTACAACCCAATACCCCAAAACTTAAAATAAACAATGACCTCATTGTAATTAAAAGTGAAAGAATACTCCCTTAAGTGGCAATGTCAACTCCGTTCGCCTCCTCATGATCCGATGGTATATCAGGCGATGGCTAAGTTTGAGATATTCTATAGTTAGAGACTGAGTGTGGGCTTCTAACTGTCCGAATGCTTGATTCAAAAATTCTAAAATTTAGCATTTTTTTCTGTGACTGAGCTATGGCGCGACTGCACGGTGTTTGGCTTGTAGTTGAAGCGCATACGCCATGCGACCACATCTTCTCTGGCGACTTCGGTTTTTTTGACTTTTGTTTGATCCTGAATGCTTATAGCAATTGGATTGAACATGAGAGGAGAAACACTAAAACTATTATTAAGATTTACCACTATCTAACATCAACTGAATATGAAAATGTAAATAAGAATTAAACAAGGAGGGAGAAAGATTGGATGGGGTGCCTACTATCGAGCGCTCGGTTTATAGTCCGTTAGCTGGACTCTTTTCTTGACACCGCTATCCAATACCTCTTCGATAAGCTAGGAACCCTCCATCCATTAGAACTGCAATGTGCGTAGGTGGGTTCCCCATCTTGCGTGTCTGTGAATTGAAACAACCTAGCATATTTCCTGTACATGATGTCCCAAATTCTATTGCATAGCCAGGTGCTCCTTCCGTTGTGTCTGTGAATAGATTTTTGCATTGAGGCATGACATATACAACATGATTCTTGTAAGACCCCAACTTTTATAAATAAAGTATCAAAATGTATCATGATCTTCGACATACATTTTGGTGGGGCAATATGAAGAGAGAGATAGCGCTGTTTATCTCAAGGTGTCTAACGTGTAAACGAATCAATGTGGAGCATCAAGTACCAAAAGGTCCATTGCAATCACTTAAAATTCCATAATGGAAGTGGAAGCACATTACCATGGATTTCGTTACCGGTCTTCCCAAGGTTTCTCAAGGCATAGATGCGATTTGGGTCATTGTTGATAGATTGACCAAGTCTGCTCATTTCTTATCGATACGAGAAACTTATACACTTGAACGTCTTGCTCGTATGTATATAAACGAGATGTAAGATTTCATGGTATTCCAGTATCCATAGTTTCTGATCGAGACCCAAGATTCACTTCAAGATTTTGGGTTAGTTTACAAAAAGCTATGGGTACGGATTTATGATTTAGCTCGGCATATCATCCTCAGACGGACGGGCAATCGAAGAGGACGATTCAAACTCTTGAAGATTTATGAAAACTTTGTGTCCTTGACTTCAGGGGAAGTTGGGACAAGTTCTTACCATTGATGGAGTTTTCCTACAACAACAGTTATCAAGCTAGTATTGGCATGGCTCCATTCGAGGCGTTGTATGGAAGAAAGTGTCGCTTCTCCAGATGTCTTTGGGATGAGGTGGGTGAAACAACGTTGTTAGGACCAAAGTTGAAACGTATGACTACTTAAAAAGATTCAAACGATCCCAAGAACGTATAAAAACCTCACAAGATCGACAAAAGAGTTATGCTGATCTTCATCGAAAGGACGTGGAATTCGATATAGGAGATCATGTGTTGTTACGTGTTGCTCCATGGAAAGGAGTTACGAGATTTGGAAAGAGAGGAAAGCTCAATCCTCGATTCATCGGCCCATTTTTAATTCTCAATCGAGTAGGAACTGTGGCCTATAGACTCGCTTTACCGCCAAGTATGTCTCGTGTTCATAACGTTTTTCACATATCCATGTTACGTAAATATATGGAAGGCCCGAACCACATTATTGAGTTAGAACCGGATGAAATAGGGGAATATTTGACGTATGAAGAGGTTCCTGTTCAAATCTTGGATAAGAAGGAACATATTCTACGCTCCAAGGTTATACCTCAAGTCAAAGTTTTGTGAAGAAACCACGATATTGAGGAAATGACTTGGGAGTTAGAATTTGAAATGAAATCAAGGTATCCTTACCTTTTCGACATACCAGGTACGTACCCTAATTTTGAGGGCGAAATTTCATAAGAAGGGGAGGTTGTAAGACCCCAACTTTTATAAATAAAGATGAATTTTCTATAAATATCATTTTTGAATATTATGGAGTAAATTTGATATAATGTTATAGTTGTGGGTAATATTTATAAATTTTGCAAAATACGTAAATTGTTATATAATATTCGATTGGTTGGGAATATTCGTTTTAACAGGAAAATTCAGTACAATGGCACAATCATTGGTGGACCACACAACTAATTATTGTCGATTGAGAAAATGACAAAAATACTTTATGAAAATAACTACGGAAGTTTTCTCAGAACTATTTGAAACACCGGTGTTAAAAAAATAAAGATGTCTGGCGTGGTTGCATAGTAGCACTACGGTATTTGATTATTGATGCTTACGTGAGAAGTCACTCGGTTTTGTTCAATTATTGCTACGATAATTCTTTGCGTAGTATCTCACGTTATTTGATTAAATTATTGTCAATATTTTATATATTATTAAATCAATAATTGATATGACAGAGTTATTAATATTATTATTTACAATATTGACAATGTCTAGAAGTTCTGTCAAGGAGAGGTTTGGTCACCTAATTGCGCGCCAATAGGGAGAAATCCTTATTGGAAAGCTACCTATTTCCTGGGAACGACCTGGTTGTTAAATATTGTGAATTATAATAATGATGATAAATGTTGTTAAAAATATTGGAGGAATTTTTATGAAGTATTTGATATAAATTTTGCTTATTTTATGGACCCCCATTTACCCATTTTTCAAAATAATCGGTAGAAATTTTTAATATAATAATAGCTGGGGCCCACTGTTGGGCCCACATTTAAAAATGTAAATGGGAGATGGCTGATATGTTAGTCACGGGTAATATTATGGTGGGAGTAGTTATATATATATATATATATATATATATATATATATATATATATATATATATATATAATGTAATAATGGGTGGGGTGGAATTCATGGTGGTGCACTTGGGAGTACTATAGTGTATTATATATATATAATATATAGATAGGATTCACAAGATTTACCTGTTGATTCACGGGGGTAATGATCCGTGAGTTTATATATATATAATATATAATATATTATTGCATAGTATCATTCTGTTTTTCTATAAATAGAATGCTTAATTAGAATTGAAAACACACCAGAAATTTCAGAGAATTCTCTTCTATAATCGTGAGCGTATTTCTTTAGATTTTTAAGAAGCTTTGAGCGTAGTGCAAGTTTTCTTCAAGAATATCCTCGCCCTACCAGTCGGAATACTCTTCTTTTACGGTAAGGGGTATTATTTCTTTCGTGTTCTTGAAGAGAGCTATTGTTATTCCATCCCTTATTATTCTGTTGGAACGTCCTGTCTGTGCGAATTACACATGACCTGGTTCCGTTATTTATTATTCTGTTGGAATAATCTGTCTATGCGAAGTACCACATACATGGTGAAATTCTTCTGTTATTTCATTCTTTATTATTCAGTTAGAACATCACATGCATGCATTATTACGCATGACACTCGTTCCATTATTTATTATTCCATTGGAATAACTCGTCTGCATGCGGCTCTATCGTATTCATGGTGATTTTTTCTGTTATTCCATTCTTTATTATTCAGTTGGAATATCCTGTCTGTACGTTTACGCATGACCTAGTTTCATTATTTATTATTCTATTGGAATAACCGGTCTGTGCGGTCTATCGCATGCCTGGTGAATTCTTTTGTTATTCCATTCTTTATTATACTCAGTTGGTTAAAGTTTTGGCTTTTATACTCCATGAAATTAGTGGAATATCCTTGATATTTGTGCTTAATCCAGTATCTTTTCATGGAAATATTCTTCTGAGCATTCTTGAATTTTACTCCACAAAGCAGTATCATGTTGACAATTTGGATGTTATCAGTTCCTGGATAAATTAATTTTTGAACTTGTTTTATTGAATTCTAATATCATTGTCATCATCCTCATGTTTATATTATGTTGAAAGTCATCTGTGGCCTGTAGTGCATAGATGGACTTGGTATGATTATGACCAGGGATTATTCGGTATAATCATGACCGTAATGTTACAAATGATGTGGTAAAAGTCCTCATTGGCCCGTAGTACATTGATGGACCGTTGTTGGCATGATCACGACCATTGATGAATACACGAATATCCTTGGCCCGTAGTGCATAGATAATTTGTGGTTGTGATACTAATGAATATCCTTGGCCGTAGTACAAGAATGATGTGGATTATTTATTAAGCTGAGTCCCAGCGATAAAAGTGATGAAAAACCTTTTAAATCATAGAAGATAGTCGATTTTATTCTCTACTTGACTCTTTTAATGGATTGCTTGTTCCGCTGCAGTTAAACTTGATGTTTGTTATATTTTATCAGTTTAACATTATTGAAGGCTAATGATAATTTATTCTGCATTATCTTAGTCATAATATTTCTTGCTGAGCTAGTTGAGCTCACCCTTTTGCTTTCATTGTTCTCTTCAAGAAATGAGAACGTAGCAGGGACTAGTCGGGGAACGGAGTGACGGCCCAGATGATAGCCTTAGTAGTCCTCACTATTCAATGAAGTAGTGTGATAATAATTATAATGAGGACTTATTCTGAGAGTGGATATTGTCTAGTAGACAATATTTGTATTAAAACTCACAGCTCTTGTTGTATATTTAAGATTGTATTTGTATTTTGTACCATGTAATTGGCGACTCAGAATATGTGATGTATACCTATTTTGGGGGCGTCACAGTTGGTATCAAAGCTTAGGGATATGATCCCTGGCTAAGATGTGAGACTAGAACTAGGAGGGGAGACACGGGGAATTCCTTCGCTAGTATGACTTACATAAGTTTATTTGATATTTAATTGGTCGGTCAGAGTATAGTGATAATATGTTACATGTCAATTAACCCTTCTTTTGTGGCAGTATCTGAAAATGACATCCGAAAATGTTGAGAATAGCAATGGAGCACATGAGACCGTTGAGTCTCCACGGATCAATAATCGAGGATAATGTGCATCGAGGCGACAATCCTCGAACAAACAACAACACCGACCGGATGATGAGCGATGGAATGTTCGAGGCTTTATACAATTCATGCAACATCGGTGAAGAAGCGGCTCTGTCCAAAATCTACAAAGGAAACACTGGAAACTCTCGGACGGTCACCGCTAAACAGTTCAAGGAGCTGGGACCACCGGAGTTTATTGGAGAGCCAAAACCACTTAAGGCGGAAACATGGATAAAGCAGATCACCAAGATATTTGATGTCTTGGGATGCTCCGAAGAGCAAAAGGTGCCCTTTGCCACCTTTATGTTACGAGAAGAGGCAGATTACTGGTAGGAATCGGTAAAACGTACTCAACCTACCGCACTAAAGATGTCTTGGGAGAAGTTCCAAGAACTATTCAACGACAAGTACTTTCCCAAAAGTATTCGTCATATGAAAGAGGTAGAGTTCATCAAGCTGGAGTAGAACAACATGACCGTGTCGCAGTACGAAGCCAAGTTTGCCGAGTTGTCCCGGTTTGCATCCCATTTAGTTGATAATGAGGAAAGAATGACGCGGATGTTTCTAAGAGGTTTGAAACCTGAGATACGTCAATATCTAATTTCTCATAAATTGTGTTTATATTCAGATGTTGTAAATAGGGCTCAGTTATTGGAGCGTGATAATGAGTCAACTCAACCAAGAGAAAACAACCAACAAAATGATAATACAAGTGGTAGTAGTCATCGAATCGGTGACAACAAACGTGGAGGAAATCAACATGCCAGAAATGGTAACCACTTCGGTGGTAATCATGGCCAAGACAATAAGAATGGACATTTCAAGAAGAGGAGATTCAACAATGATGGAAAGACGTCAGCATCAGCACCCGTGGTTAAAGAAGGAGAACGACCACCTATCATATGTTTCAAATGTGGAGGGGAGGGACACATCAGTTCAAACTGCGCGATGCCGTCCAAAGCATGTTATAATTGTGGAAGAGAAGGTCACCTAGCCCGATTTTGTCGTTCAGCTAGGATGGAGGCACCAAAGGCCGTCCCAGAAAGGTCAAAACCGGTAGTGCAAGGGAGAGCATTTGTAGTGACCTCCCAGAAAGCAAGGAACATGAACGAGGTCATTATGGGTAAGCTTATCATAAACTCTAGCGAAGTCTATACCTTATTTGATACCGGTTCTACCCATTCTTTTATTTCTCCTACTTGCGCTCAACGATTAAATTTGACTCTGGAGAAATTAGACTTTGACTTATCTGTGGAAACTCCGTTGGGAGAAACCTTCATTACATCCACTGTTTATAAGTCTTGTTTGGTTCAAATCGGTACCCTCACATTACCTATCGATCTTATTTCATTAAAAATACTTGCATTTGATGTGATTCTAGGGATTGATTGGTTAACTACTCATCATGCAAAAATTGATTATTTTAAATAAGGTTGTTAGCTTTCATATTCCTAACCAACCTATTATGAGAATTCAAGCAACCAAACCATTAAAATCAATCACTACTATCTCAAGCCATAAAGTTATTCGTTTATTAAAAAAGGATGTCAAGCTTTCTTAGCTCATGTCACGGGATCTAAACAAAAATACGCCGATTTTGAATGATATTTCTATTGTTAATAAATTTCTGACGTATTCCACGAAGAACTTCCAGGCCTACCCCAAAAGCGTGAAATTGAATTTTGTATCGACTCTTGAACCCTAGATAAAACCCATTTCCAAAGCCCCATATCGAATGGCTCTATTGAACTTCGAGGAGTTAAAGACCCAACTGCAAGATATGTTAGACATTGGCTTTATTCGTCTAGTACTTCTCCTTGGGTTGTTCTGTTTATTCAAGAAGAAGAAAGATGGGAGTATCACGACTTTGTATTGATTATCGAGAGTTGAATCATGTCACCATCAAAAATAGGTACCCATTGCCACGTATTGATGACTGTTTTGACCAGATTGCAAGGAGCCAAATTCTTTTCAAAGATTGATCTTCGTTTAGGATATCACCAATTGAAGATTAGAACCGATGACATTCCAAAGACGGCTTTCAGAACTCGGTACAGGCATTATGAATTCCTAGTCATATCCTTTGGATTGACTAATGCTCATGTTGCCTTCATGGATATGATGAACCGAGTATTCAAGGAATATTTGGATCACTTTGTGGTCGTCTTTATTAATGACATCCTTATTTAATCTAAAAGCCGTGAAGATCATGAGCAACGCTTGAGGCTGATACTCCAAAAGCTTCGTGAATACAAGCTTTATGCCAAGTTGAAGAAATGCGAGTTCTGGCTTGAGGAAGTAGCATTCCTTGGGCATGTAGTATCAAGTCATGGAATATCTGTTGACCCGGCAAAGATTGAAGTTATTCAAAGCTGGGAGCAACCCAAATCAGTGACCGAAGTACGTAGCTTTCTCGGCTTAGCTAGTTATTATCGGCGATTCGTGGAAGGATTTTCTCAAATAGTTACTCCATTAACTCAGCTGACTTGGAAAGATACAAAATTCGGTTGGAGCAAGGAATGTGAGAAGAGTTTTCAAGAACTCAAGAGGAGACTCATTTCAGCACCTGTTCTGACAATACTATCTGGCTCGGAGGGATTTGTCATCTACAGTGATGCTTCGGGCAAAGGGTTAGGATGTGTTCTCATTCAACATGGGAAAGTCATAGCCTATGCCTCAAGACAACTCAAAGAATATGAGAGGAATTATCCTACTCATGATCTAGAGTTAGCAATTTATTGTCTTCACACTTAAAATTTGGAGGCATTACTTGTACGGAGATAAAGTGGAGATCTTTACGGATCATAAAAGCCTCAAATATTTCTTCACTCAAAAGGAACTCAACATGCGACAACGACGTTGGCTTGAACTATTGAAAGATTATGATTATACCATCCAATACCATCACCGAAAAGCGAGCGTGGTAGTTGACGCATTGAGTAGAAGATCATATCTTGATGCACGAGTGCGATATTATCAACGCAAAGGCCCATTTTGTGTGACTTGCAAAGGATGGAGATAGATTTAAAGACTCCGGGGACCCATATGATGATGGCAAATATACGAGTAGAACCGACTTTAATCGATAAAGTTAAAACTGCTCAAGCTACAGACCTGGAACTGATGCGTATGAGGAAGAAAGTGCAAGAAGGTGTTATGACGGAAGCAAGAATCGATGAAGAAGGAATACTTTGAGTCAATTCCAGACTTTATGTTCCTAACGACCCTGATTTAAAGTATAAAATCATGATGGAGGCGCACAACACACTGTTTGCAATCCATCCTGGGAGTACCAAAATGTATCATGATCTTCGACATACATTTTGGTGGGGCAATATGAAGAGAGAGATAATATTTGTTTATCTCAAGGTGTCTAACGTGTCAACGAGTCAAGGTGGAGAATCAAGTACCAAAAGGTCCATTGCTACCACTTGAAATTCCAGAATGGAAGTGGGAGCACATTACCATGGATTTCGTTACCGGTCTTCCCAAGGTTTCTCAAGGCATAGATGCGATTTGGGTCATTGTTGATAGATTGACCAAGTATGCTCATTTTTTATCGATACGAGAAACTTATACACTTGAACGTCTTTCTCGTATGTATATAAACGAGATTGTAAGATTGCATGGTATGCCAGTATCCATAGTTTCTGATTGAGACCCAAGATTCACTTCAAGATTTTGGGTTAGTTTGCAAAAAGCTATGGGTACGGATTTACGATTTAGCTCGGCATATCATCCTCAGACGGACGGGCAATCGGAGAGGACGATTCAAACTCTTGAAGATCTATTAAGACTCTGTGTCCTTGACTTCAAGGGAAGTTGGGACAAGTTCTTACCATTGGTGGAGTTTTCCTACAACAACAGTTATTAAGCAAGTATTGGCATGGCTCCATTCGAGGCGTTGTATGGAAGAAAGTGTTGTTCTCCAGTATACTGGAATGAGGTGGGTGAAACAACGTTGTTAGGACCGGACTTAGTACGTATGACTACGAAAAAGATTCAAACGATCCGGCAACGTATAAAAACCTCACAAGATCGACAAAAGAGTTATGTTGATCTTCATCATGACCATTGAATTTACAATGGAATATTTTTAGCTTAAGTGCAAGGTGAATTGATCAACATGGTTATAATTATGGTTTATATAAATTCTGAAATGATTATGTATTTCTTTGAGATATGAATGTCTTTGGGCTTTAGTGCAAAGATGACCTGTTGTTGAATATCTTTGGCCCAGTAGTGCAAATATGAATCGTTGATGAATATCTTTGGCCAGAGTGCAAAGATGAATTTATTAGTATGATTATGAGCAGAGGCTGTGATTTGGTATAACCATGATCTTTAATGTTTCCTTGTAAAGATAGGTGATGAAAATTATCTTAAATCTGAATGCGAAAAAAGAATTTAGAACTACAATTATGATTATGAGTTATTCACATGATTGTGGACAGGAACTGTTGATTGATGTTACAGGGTTAAAACATTGTTGGTGGACTTTTAACATGGAGAAGATAATAGACTTTATGGTCTATTTGACTCTTCTAATGGATTGCTCGTTCCGTTGCAACTATGGTTGAAATTTTTTATCATCTACCATATGTTCTAAATCTCTGATTTATTATTGATGAAGGCTATTGAGAATTTAATTATCTTTAGTCATAATATTCTTTACTGAGCTAGTTGTGCTCACCCTTTTGCTTCACAATTCCTTTCAGGTAATAAGAGTATAACTGGGTCGAGCGGGGCTAACAGGGGAATAGAACGGTGGTCTCTAGCTGTGGAGGTTCTCCCTAAATAGTATAGAAAAGTGGGTTATATTTTATACATCATTTAGTAGTTATATTTGGTGAACCAAATAGGGTGAGGCGAACCCAACGTTTGAAAGGGTGTTTTGCCACTATCATACAAGATGTCTAATGACATGCGACTTACGTGTTATCATAAGACAAGGTTGTGCACATCCACTTCTTGCCGAGTATATCTACAAGCACTACCTATATGATCTTGGAGTTTGGTTGAAGTATAATTCTCAATTAGAGAGCGGTGGAGATAATGATATGTCGAGAAGACTCACCATTGGAAAGAATATGATAGTAATCTTCTCGTTTTTCTTTGGGGTTTATTGGGTCAACCAAGTATAATTCTGTGGGCATATGATATCTATCATAACCTAGACGCATGGCCTCCCATGTACGAAGGTTTCCTTCTGCACTTCCCAAAGATTTTAATTTCTAAAACAGTTATTGATTGTACCTTTATGTAAGGTGCCATTGTGACGTACTATCCAAGGTTGGGACATGAGTCACAGTTGGTATATATTTGTATCAAAACTCACAACATATGTGTTGTTATATTTTGCATGATAATTGTAGTAATAAAGTTATAGTTGTTTTTTGTACCATATTTTTGGCGACTCAGAATAAGTTGGTTGGATTGAACCTATTTTGGGGGCGTTACATTTGGTATCAGAGCTTAGGGATATGATCTCTGGCGGAGATCCGAGATTAGAACTAGGAAGGGAGAGACGAGTAATATCCTTCACTAGTGTGTGTCCTACCTAAGCTGAATTTTCTTACTTAAGTTGACAAATTATGATATGTCAATTAACCTTTGTTTTGAGGAAATGACTTGGGAGTTAGAATCTAAAATAAAATCAAGGTATCCTTACCTCTTCGACATACCAGGTACGTACCCTAATTTTGAGGGCAAAATTTCATAAGAAGGGGAGGTTGTAAGACCCCAACTTTTATAAATAAAGATGAATTTTCTATAAATATCATTTTTGAATATTATGGAGTAAATTTGATATAATGTTATAGTTGTGGGTAATATTTATAAATTTTGCAAAGTACGTAAATTGTTATATAATATTCGATTGGTCGGGGAATATTCGTTTTAACAGGGAATATTCGTACAATGGCACAATCATTGGTAGACCCCACAACGAAATTATTGTCGGATTGAGAAAATGACAAAAATACTTTATGAAAATAACGGCGGAAGTTTTTACCGTTAACTGTTGAAACACCCGGTGTTAAAAGTACAGTAATACGCGTGGTTGCATAGTAGCACACGGTATTGATTATTGATGCTTACGTGAGAAGTCACTCAGTTTTGTTCAATTATTGCTACGATAATTCTTTGCGATAGTATCTCACGTTATTTGATTAAATTATTGTCAATATTTTATATATTATTAAATCAATAATTGAGATGACAGAGTTATTAATATTATTATTTACAATATTGACAATGTCTAGAAGTTCTGTCAAGGAGAGGTTTGGTCACCTAATTGCGCTATGATAGGGAGAAATCCTTATTGAAATCCCCTATTTCACAGGAGCGACACGGTTGTTAAATATTGTGAATTATAATAATGATGAT
Organism: Panax ginseng; assembly: GCA_020205605.1. Taxonomy (NCBI): domain Eukaryota; kingdom Viridiplantae; phylum Streptophyta; class Magnoliopsida; order Apiales; family Araliaceae; genus Panax; species Panax ginseng. The sequence goes on from CM035148.1 coordinate 39,627,153, forward strand.
AAATGTTGTTAAAAATATTGGAGGAATTTTTATGAAGTATTTGATATAAATTTTGCTTATTTTATGGACCCCCATTTACCCATTTTTCAAAATAATCGGTAGAAATTTTTAATATAATAATAGCTGGGGCCCACTGTTGGGCCCACATTTGAAAATGTAAATGGGAGATGGCTGATATGTTAGTCACGGGTAATATTATGGTGGGAGTAGTTATATATATATATATATATGATAATGTAATAATGGGTAGGGGTGGAATTCATGGTGGTGCACGGGGGAGTACTATAGTATATTATATATATATATATATATAATATATAGATAGGATTCACAAGATTTACCTGTTGATTCACGGGGGTAATGATCCGTGAGTTTATATATATATAATATATAATATATTATTGCATAGTATCATTCCGTTTTCCTATAAATAGAATGCTTAATTAGAATTGAAAACACACTAGAAATTTCAGAGAATTCTCTTCTATAATCTTGAGCGTATTTCTTTAGAGTTTTAAGAAGCTTTGAGCGTAGTGCAAGTTTTCTTCAAGAATATCCTCACCCTACCAGTCGGAATACTCTTCTTTTACGGTAAGGGGTATTATTTCTTTTGTGTTCTTGAAGAGAGCTATTGTTATTCCATCCCTTATTATTCTACATTTGAACGCGATCACCTGCATGCGAATTACGCATGACCTGGTTCCGTTATTTATTATTCTGTTGGAATAACCTGTCTATGCGAAGTACCGCATACATGGTGAAATTCTTCTGTTATTTCATTCTTTATTATTCAGTTGGAACATCCTGTCTGTGCGTATTACGCATGATCTGGTTCCATTATTTATTATTCTGTTGGAATAACCTGTCTGTGCGGTCTATCGTATTCATGGTGATTTTTTCTGTTATTCCATTCTTTATTATTCAGTTGGAATATCACATGCATGCGTTCTGCGCATGACTGGTTCCATTATTTATTATTCTATTGGAATAACCGGTCTGTGCGGTCTATCGCATGCCTGGTGAATTCTTTTGTTATTCCATTCTTTATTATACTCAGTTGGTTAAAGTTTTGGCTTTTATACTCCATGAAATTAGTTGAATATCCTTGATATTTGTGTTTCATCTAGTATGTTTTCATGGAAATATTCTTCTGAGCATTCTTGAATTTTACTCCACAAAGCAATATCATGTTGACAATTTGGACGTTATCGGTTCCTGGATAAATTAATTCTTGAACTTGTTTTATTGAATTCTAATATCATTGTCATCATCCTCATTTTATATTATGTTGAAAGTCATCATGGCTCATGGTGCATAGATGGACTTGGTATGATTATGACCAGGGATTATTCGGTATAATCATGACCGTAATGTTACAAATGATGTGGTAAAAGTCCTCATTGGCCCGTAGTGAATTGATGGACCGTTGTTGGCATGATCATGACCATTGATGAATACACGAATATCCTTGGCCCGTAGTGCATAGATAATTTGTGGTTGTGATACTAACGAATATCCTTGGCTGTAGTACAAGAATGATGTGGATTATTTATTAAGCTGAGTCCCAGCGATAAAAGTGATGAAAAACCTTTTAAATCATAGAAGATAGTCGATTTTATTCTCTACTTGACTCTTTTAATGGATTGCTTGTTCCACTGCAGTTAAACTTGATGTTTGTTATATTTTATTAGTTTAACATTATTGAAGGCTAATGATAATTTATTCTGCATTATCTTAGTCATAATATTTCTTGTTGAGCTAGTTGAGCTCACCCTTTTGCTTTCATTGTTCTCTTCAAGAAATGAGAACGTAGCAGGGACTAGTCGGGGAACGGAGTGACAGCCCAGATGATAGCCTTAGTAGTCCTCACTATTCAATGAAGTAGTGTGATAATAATTGTAATGAGGACTTATTCTGAGAGTGGATATTGTCTAGTAGACAATATTTGTATTAAAACTCACATCTCTTGTTATATATTTTAGATTGTATTTGTATTCTGTACCATGTAATTGGCGACTCAGAATATGTGATGTATACCTATTTTGGGGGCGTCACAGTTGGTATCAAAGCTTAGGGATATAATCCCTGGCTAAGATGTGAGACTAGAACTATGAGGGGAGAGACGGGGAATTCCTTCGCTAGTATGACTTACCTAAGTTTATTTGATATTTAATTGGTCGGTCAGAGTATAGTGATAATATGTTACATGTCAATTAACCCTTGTTTTGTGGCAGTATCTGAAAATGACATCTGAAAATGTTGAGAATAGCAATGGAGCACATGAGACCGTTGAGTCTCCACAGATCAATAATCAGGATAATGTGCATCAGGAAGGCGACAATCCTCAGGCAAACAACAACACTGACCAGATGATGAACGATGGAATGTTCAGAGGCTTTATACAATTCATGCAACATCAGGCAAGAGCAGTTATTGGAGCGTGATAATGAATCAACTCAACCAAGAGAAAACAGCCGACAAAATGATAATACCAGTGGTAGTAGTCATCGAATCGGTGACAACAAACGTGGAGGGAATCAACATGCCAGAAATGGTAACCACTTCGGTGGTAATCATGGCCAAGACAATAAGAATGGACATTTCAAGAAGAGGAGATTCAACAATGATGGAAAGACGTCGAAGATCGACTTTTCTGTGGTTAAAGAAGGAGAACGACCACCTATCATATGCTTCAAATGCGGAGGGGAGGGATACATCAGTCCAAACTGCGCGATGCCATCCAAAGCATGTTATAATTGTGGAAGAGAAGGTCACCTAGCCCAATTTTGTCGTTCACCGAAGACGAGTTCAGCTAGGATGGAGGCACCAAAGGCCGTCCCAGAAAAGTCAAAACCGGTAGTGCAAGGGAGAGCGTTTGTAGTGACCTCCCAGAAAGCAAGGAACCCGAACGAGGTCATCACGGGTAAGCTTATCATAAACTCTAGCGAAGTCTATACCTTATTTGATACCGGTTCTACCCATTCTTTTATTTCTCCTTCTTGCACTCAACGATTAAATTTGACTCTGGAGAAATTAGACTTTGACTTATCTGTGGAAACTCCGTTGGGAGAAACCTTCATTACATCCACTGTTTTTAAGTCTTGTTTGGTTCAAATCGGTACCCTCACATTACCTGTCGATCTTATTTCATTAAAAATACTTGTATTTGATGTGATTCTAGGGATTGATTGGTTAACTACTCATCATGCAAAAATTGATTATTTTCGTAAGGTTGTTAGCTTTCATATTCCTAACCAACCTATTATGCGAATTCAAGCAACCAAACCATTAAAATCAATCACGGTCATCTCAAGCCATAAAATTATTCGTTTATTGAAAAAAGGATGTCAAGCTTTCTTAGCTCATGTCACGGATCTAAACAAAAATATGTCAGTTTTGAATGATATTTCTATTGTTAATAAATTTCCTGACGTATTCCCTGAAGAACTTCCTGGCCTACCCCAAAAAGCGTGAAATTGAATTTTGTATCGACCTTGAACCCGGTACAAAACCCATTTCCAAAGCCCCATATCGAATGGCTCCTATTGAACTTCAGGAGTTAAAGACCCAACTGCAAGATATGTTAGACATTGGCTTTATTCGTCCTAGTACTTCTCCTTAGGGTGTTCCTGTTCTATTCATGAAGAAGAAAGATGGGAGTATGCGAATTTGTATTGATTATCAGGAGTTGAATCATGTCACCATCAAAAATAGGTACCCACTGCCACGTATTGATGACCTGTTTGACCAGTTGCAATGAGCTAAATTCTTTTCAAAGATTGATCTTCGTTCCGGATATCACTAATTGAAGATTAGAACTGATGACATTCCAAAGACGGCTTTCAAAACTCGGTACAGGCATTATGAATTCCTTGTCATATCCTTTGGATTGACTAATGCTCATGTTGCCTTCATGGATATGATGAACCGAGTATTCAAGGAATATTTGGATCACTTTGTGGTCGTCTTTATTAATGACATCCTTATTTAATCCAAAAGCCGTGAAGATCATGAGCAACACTTGAGGCTGATACTCCAAAAGCTTCGTGAATACAAGCTTTATGCCAAGTTGAAGAAATGCGAGTTCTGGCTTGAGGAAGTAGCATTCCTTGGGCATGTAATATCAAGTCATGGAATATCTGTTGACCCGAAAGATTGAAGTTATTCAAAGTCGGGAGCAACCCAATCGATGATCAAGAAATGCGTAGCTTTCTTTGGCTCGAAGCTAGTTATTATCGGCGATTCGTGGAAGGATTTTCTCGAATAGCTACTCCATTAACTCAGCTGACTTGGAAAGATACAAAATTCGGTTGGAGCAAGGAATGTGAGAAGAGTTTTCAAGAACTCAAGAGGAGACTCATTTCAAAGACTGTTACGACAATACCATCCAGCTCGGAGGGATTTGTCATCTACAGTGATGCTTCGGGCAAAGGGTTAGGATGTGTTCTCATTCAACATGGGAAAGTCATAGCCTATGCCTTAAGACAACTCAAAGAATATGAGAGGAATTATCCTACTCATGATCTAGAGTTGGCAGCTATTGTCTTCACACTTAAAATTTGGAGGCATTACTTGTACGGAGATAAAGTAGAGATCTTTACGGATCATAAAAGCCTCAAATATTTCTTCACTCAAAAGGAACTCAACATGCGACAACGACGTTGGCTTGAACTGTTGAAAGATTATGAGTATACCATCCAATACCATCCTGGAAAAGCGAACGTGGTAGTTGACGCATTGGGTAGAAGATCATATGCGAGTACGAGTGCGATATTATCAACGCAAAGGCCCATTTTGTGTGACTTGCAAAGGATGGAGATAGAGTTAAAGACTCCGGGGACCCATATGATGATGGCAAATATACGAGTAGAACCGACTTTAATCGATAAAGTTAAAAGCGCTTTCGAGCTACTACTGACACAGGCCCGTGCGTATGAGGAAGAAAGTGCAAGAAGGTGTTATGACGGAAGCAAGAATCGATGAAGAATGAATACTTTGAGTCAACTCCAGACTTTATGTTCCTAACGACCCTGATTTAAAGTATAAAATCAAGATGGAGGCGCACAACACACCGTTTGCAATCCATCCTGGGAGTACCAAAATGTATCATGATCTTGACATACATTTTGGTGGGGCAATATGAAGAGAGAGATAGCGGCATTGCTTATCTCAAGGTGTCTAACGTGTCAACGAGTCAAGGTGGAGAATCAAGTACCAAAAGGTCCATTGCAACCACTTGAAATTCCAGAATGGAAGTGGAAGCACATTACCATGGATTTCAATTCTGGTCTTCCCAAGGTTTCTCAAGGCATAGATGCGATTTGGGTCATTGTTGATAGATTGACCAAGTCGCTCATTTTTTTTATCGATCTGAGAAACTTATACACTTGAACGTCTTGCTTGCTAGATATGTATATAAACGAGATTGTAAGATTGCATGGTATGCCAAGATCCATAGTTTACGATTGAGACCCAAGATTCACTTCAAGATTTTGGGTTAGTTTGCAAAAAGCTATGGGTGCGGATTTACGATTTAGTTTCGGCATATCATCCTCGAGACGGATGGGAAATCGGAGAGACGCGATTCAAACTCTTGAAGATCTATTAAGACTCGTGTCCTTGACTTCAAGGGAAGTTGGGACAAGTTCTTACCATTGGTGGAGTTTTCCTACAACAACAGTTATTAAGCAAGTATTGGCATGGCTCCATTCGAGGCGTTGTATGGAAGAAAGCGTCGTTCTCCAGTATGCTGGGATAAGGTGGGTGAAACAACGTTGTTAGGACCGGAGTTAGTACGTATGACTACAAAAATGATTCAAACGATCCGACAACGTATAAAACCTCACAAGATCGACAAAAGAGTTATGTTGATCTTCATCGAAAGGACGTGGAATTCGATATAGGAGATCATGTGTTGTTACGTGTTGCTCCATGGAAAGGAGTTACGAGATTTGGAAAGAGAGAAAGCTTAATCCTCGATTCATCGGCCCATTTTAATTCTCAATCGAGTAGGAATCGTGGCCTATAGACTCGCCACCGCCAAGTATGTCTCGTGTTCATAACGTTTTTCACATATCCATGTTATGTAAATATATGGAAGACCCGAACCACATTATTGAGTTAGAACCGGATGAAATAGGGGAATATTTGACGTATGAAGAGGTTCCTGTTCAAATCTTGGATAAGAAGGAATATATTCTACGCTCCAAGGTTATACCTCAAGTCAAAGTTTTGTGGAGAAACTACGATGTTGAGGAAATGACTTAGGAGTTAGAATCTGAAATGAAATCAAGGTATCCTTACCTCTTCGACATACCAGGTATGTACCCTAATTTCGAGGGTGAAATTTCATAAGAAGGGGAGGTTGTAAGACCCCAACTTTTATAAATAAAGATGAATTTTCTATAAATATCATTTTTGAATATTATGGAGTAAATTTGATATAATGTTATAGTCAGGGTAATATTTATAAATTTTGCAAAATACGTGAGTTGTTATATAATATTCGATTGGTCGGGGAATATTCGTTTTAACGAGGAATATTAAATACAATGGCACAATCATTGGTAGACCCTGTGAAATTATTATCGGATTGAGAAAATGACAAAAATACTTTATGAAAATAATTGTGGAAGTTTTTACTGTTAACTCGTTGAAACACCGGTGTTAAAAATACGATGTCTGGCGTGGTTGCATAGTAGCACACGGTATTGATTATTGATGCTTACGTGAGAAGTCACTCAGTTTTGTTCAATTATTGCTACAGTAATTGCTGCATAGTATCTCACGTTATTTGATTAAATTATTGTCAATATTTTATATATTATTAAATCAATAATTGAGATGACAGAGTTATTAATATTATTATTTACAATATTGACAATGTCTAGAAGTTCTGTTAAGGAGAGGTTTGGTCACCTAATTGTGCGCCAATAGGGAGAAATCCTTATTGGAAATCCCCCTATTTCCTGGGAACGACCTGGTTGTTAAATATTGTGAATTATAATAATGATGATAAATGTTGTTAAAAATATTGGAGGAATTTTTATGAAGTATTTGATATAAATTTTGCTTATTTTATGGACCCCCATTTACCCATTTTTCAAAATAATCGGTAGAAATTTTTAATATAATAATAGCTGGGGCCCACTGGGAGATGGCTGATATGTTAGTCACGGGTAATATTATGGTGGGAGTAGTTATATATATATATATATATATATATATATTTTATAATATATATATATATATATATATATATATATATATATATATATAAAAACATATATATATATATATATATATATATATATATATATATATATATATATATGATAATGTAATAATGAGTGGGGGTGGAATTCATGGTGGTGCACGGGGGAGTACTATAGTGTATTATATATATATATATATAGGATTCACAAGATTTACCTGTTGATTCACGGGGGTAATGACCCGTGAGTTTATATATATATAATATATAATATATTATTGCATAGTATCATTCCATTTTTCTATAAATAGGATGCTTAGTTAGAATTGAAAACACACCAGAAATTTCAGAGAATTCTCTTCTATAATCTTGAGCGTATTTCTTTAGAGTTTTAAGAAGCTTTGAGCGTAGTGCAAGTTTTTTTCAAGAATATCCTCGCTCTACTAGTCGGAATACTCTTCTTTTACGGTAAAGGGTATTATTTCTTTCGTGTTCTTGAAGAGAACTATTGTTATTCCATCCCTTATTATTATGTTGGAAGGTCCTGTCTGTGCGAATTACGCATGACCTAGTTCCGTTATATATTATTCTATTGGAATAACCTGTCTATGCGAAGTACCGCATATATGGTGAAATTCTTTTGTTATTTCATTCTTTATTATTCTGTTGGAACATCACATGCAATGCGTATTACGCATGACACAGTTCCATTATTTATTATTCTGTTGGAATAACTTTTCTGTGCGGATCTATCGCATGCATGGTGAATTCTTCTATTATTCCATTCTTTATTATTCATTTGGAATATCACATGCGTGCGTTTACGCATGACCGGGTTCCATTATTTATTATTCATTGGAATAACTTATGCATGCGGTTCTATCGCATGCCTCGGTGAATTCTTTTGTTATTCCATTCTTTATTATTATCGTAGTTGGTTAAAGTTTTGGCTTGTATACTCCATGAAATTAGTGGAATATCCTTGATATTTGCGGCTTCATCCGAAGATCTTTTCATGGAAATATTCTTCCGAGCATTCTTGAATTTTACTCCACAAAGCGAAGATCATGTTGACAATTTGGGCGTTATCGGTTCTGGATAAATTAATTCTTGAACTTGTTTTATTGAACTCTAATATCATTGTCATCATCCTCATGTTTATATTATGTTGAAAGTCATCATGGCACATGGTGCATAGATGGACTTGGTGTGATTATGACCGAGGATTATTCGGTATAATCATGACCGTAATGTTACAAATGATGTGGTAAAAGTCCTCATTGGCCCGTATTGCATTGATGGACCGTTGTTGGCATGATCACGACCATTGATGAATACACGAATATCCTTGGCCCGTAGTGCATGGATAATTTGTGGTTGTGATACTAATGAATATCTTTGGCCGTAGTGCAAGAATGATGTGGATTATTTATTAAGCTGAGTCCCAGCGATAAAAGTGATGAAAAACCTTTTAAATCATAGAAGATAGTCGATTTTATTCTCTACTTAACTCTTTTAATGGATTGCTTGTTCCGCTGCAGTTAAACTTGATATTTGTTATATTTTATCAGTTTAACATTATTGAAGGCTAATGATAATTTATTCTGCATTATCTTACTCATAATATTTCTTGCTGATCTAGTTGAGCTCACCCTTTTGCTTTCATTGTTCTCTTCAGGAAATGAGAACGTAGCAGGGACTAGTCGGGGAACGGAGTGACGGCCTAGATGATAGCCTTAGTAGTCCTCACTATTCTATGAAGTAGTGTGATAATAATTGTAATGAGGACTTATTCTGAGAGTGGATATTGTCTAGTAAACAATATTTGTATTAAAACTCACAGCTCTTGTTATATATTTAAGATTGTATTTATATTCTGTACCATGTAATTGGCGACTCAGAATAGGTGATGTATACCTATTTTAGGGGCGTTACAGTTCTCTTCTTCTATTATCTCTTCCTCAGCCCACCATGGTTTGTAAGAGGCCTCATAATCGCAGAAATTCTTGCTTTGGATGTGACTACCAAGGGGACATGGGTGTGCAAATTTCCCTAAATTTTTCAACTCTATCTGAGAAGGCACTTGGGGTATTATACAAGTCAGCTCATGATATTCATTTTCCATACCCCCAGTTGTCTCCTCAATGTCCACTCCTTTCAGTTCATTCAGTGGCATGAACACCTCTGGGTCTCCATCAGTTTCATCGTCCATGTCATAACACCAATTATTTTGAGGGTGATTGTTCAAGGCTTTGAGTATTTGATTCATTTGATTCTACAGATTCTGAATTGACCTCTCTTGCTCAATCATCTTCTCCTCAGTTGATGATACAAAACTCGAACCACAAATCCTCCACTCTTGAATTATATTGTTCAGTTTTAAAATACATGTATTGAGGACCATTCATTGAGGAGTTAATGAGTTGTTCCGTCTGTTTGTTAAGATTTTGGCTTGATAACTCCTGACTCATCATCATCTCGTCATGGTCTGCTATACTTTTTGACATGAATTCCTTCAACCTTGAATTTTTCTCTTGTTGCGTTGAAGGTGGATATGAGAAATCTGATGGATGTGTTGGACTTGGGATGCAGTATTGGTTGGGATAGTTATAACTCCATTCATAATCTGGGTGATACCCCCAACCTTGTTAATAATCAGGATAAACATCGTTGTTGAAGTAATCACCCCCAAACTGCACTTGTCCAACCTTGATGTTGCAATGATAACTCGCATGCTCGCCAAAGACCAAGATTTCACATATAACTACTATCTCTCGAGTGCGTTGAAATGCAAGAATATCCAACCTCTCTAAAGTGTTGCAATTTATCTTTGACAATGTAGAAAATACATTGAGTCCCTCGATCTTTCGTGTCCCTTGGTTGAATCATATTTGCATAAGGCCATTGATAAGCAAAAGTCACCCATGGTACCAAAAGAGAGAAATATAAGAAGATAATTAAAACAACAAAAAATGTTTAAATTAAGACTAATTTGATTGAAATTAATGTTGGAAAAATTTATTAAGCTAATTCCCCGGCAACGGCGCCAAAAACGTGTTGGGTAAATTCTAGTTACGCACAACACGCAAGTATACGTGGTCAACAAGTAATAAAGAGTAAGTAAAGTATCGTTCCCATGGAGAATTAACTAACAAAGTTCACCAAGCATTAACCCATAACCATCTTAGTCTTATTTAAGCGAATGATATTATATTTTGTATTTAAACTACGAAATTAAATAAACCTAACTATTTCTAGAGTGAGACTAGATAATGAAGACTTGAGATTACAATTTCATCTATTGACTCATTCAAATCCATACACTTCATGCTAAACCAAACTAATTGTACCGGTTTGTTGGTCGAGAACACTAAAGTAAAGTATAGCCATCTTTCAATGTACCATACCCATATCACATATAATCCACAATTTATAGAATACACATGAACACCCATATTACCTAAACCACTATATGTCTATGTGATTTATAAATTATTAGGGTTTAAGCCCAAATTCTCAATTGACTACGAGCGATGCCTCGGTATATGTCTATCCTAAGCACGAATCATACATTTCATCACCATGTAGAACATACAAACACAAGCTATCAAGATCAAATCTAAACCCATACTTCGTCTTTCAAGTTCATATGGGTTATCACAGTAATTGATGGCCAATCAACTAAGTAAATAAGCATAAATCTTAATAGACAATCTCATACCAATCAATAAGGTTAACAATGAAGTATATCAGATTAAACTAAGCAATAAAATCCATTGCAATCCCAAAATAAAGTTTAACTCATTATAGAATCAAAATCCATAATCCACAATTGATTATACATTGAGAAATAAAGATAAAAGTAAAGAGAAGTTAGGGAATTAGGAATGCAAATTTGAGATTCTCCTCTTGCTCCAATTCTGAATTTCCAATGCTCTTCAATTGCTTCAATCTTCAACTCTAATCTAATCTAGGGTTCTAATCTAATCTAAAAAGAAAGAGCAGAAAAGAAAACAAGAGTATTTTTTTCCCCCAAGGGGTGGAATGTCTCTTACATAATGAAAATATGTCTAATATATAATCCCTAATTGAACCCCCATCTCCGTTACGCTTCAATTGCACTGTTTAATGAAAAGTCAGCTTTGGTCAACACCGAGTCGCGCTTGCCGCATGAGAATTGACTTTGAAGTGGGCGCCTGCCGTCTGAAAAGTCGAAAATCACGTTTTTTGTTTACAGAAATTGCACGGCCATGCAGGAAATCGCACGCCCGCGAGGTTGATTTTCTGCTGCAGTGCGCTCTGATAAAATGGCCATAACCTTTGATCCGGGAAGAGTTACCGGGTTTTCCACCTATCAAATCGAAGATATCGACGAGCTCTACAACTTTGATTTTTTGATGATTGAGAAATTCGGGCCGGATGAAGGTTGAAATTGGGCTGGAAGGGACTGCTATGAAAATGGCTAACCAAAACAGCGAAGTTTGACATCCGTTGCTACAAAGATCATAACTTTTGCATCCGAACTCCGATTAAAATGATTCAAGATGTTCCAGAAAGCTTAGAAGAAGCTCTACAACATAGTTCAAGTTCCAAGCCAAGAACATGAAATGAATACGATAGCCCAAATAATATTCGGATTGCTTTTCTTTGCATTTTCCTTGCTTTTCCTTACCAATAGTCGCTCACACCGCTCCCAAACGTATAACCTACAAAATGAACGCAAAATGCATGAAAAGTAACTAAGACACATAAATATAAGTAACTAATTCAAGTAAAAGATACTAGATAAGTGTATATAAAATCCACTTATCACCTATAATATGTCTAGACCCAACTAGGAAACCATGTTTGGAAGCAGCAAGTCTCATATAAAACCTTTGAAAAATAGGTAGTGAACCAGGTCTTTCATCTAGACCCTCACTACAAAATTTGAAGAACATTCTCTGTGGTTAAAGCTGTTTTGATCTGTCTGGCATAATTCATCGACCTATTATCTTTCTCTCTATATCACCTTGCATATATTGTAAAGCCTTTCTTTTAGCTTTATATAGGGATGATTTACTTAGACTAGAGTTACATTCTTTTGTGCCTTCTTCTTCCATGCCTGCAAATCCCACTTAGGATTATCTCTCAAGTCATGTATATATTTTTTGGCCAAGTATCTACTGTCAACAAGATGATTCTTATCCCGCCCAAAGCATACGTATGGTCCCCCCAAGATTTTATCTTAAAAGTTTGTTCATCCTGTTTGACTGATGCATGAATTCTCCATTTACAGTTTTAAGCTTTACACTTGGCAGTTATTCTTTTTCTGTCGTTTTGAATATACTTTATGTCAAACCCCCCATTTAACAGAAAAATCAACTATTGCTTGTCTAAAAATGTCATGATTTGAAAATTCCATTCCAATCTCAAATTCTATCTTACCCATATCAGTTGCCTCATTAAACTCCATACATCCATCCCCTTCTAAATTTTCTTCATCATCTGACAGAACAAACTTCCTCCTTAATGCATCTTTCCCTTCTCCATCATCACCATCACTCCACCAATCCTCTACAAAGACATCATTCATGTTCACCTTTGGTTCATCTATTTTTTTGTGCCTTCTTCGAATATATCATCATCCCCAGGCCCCTCTAGATCCTCATCCATCCTTGGTGGATGCTCTGCTTCTTCCCCATTATCATTATCAGCTTGTTTTTTAATTTTTTCCTTTGTATATTTTGTTTGTTTTTTAGGCTTTCCAGTTTGTTTCCCTTTTCCTTTGTTTGTTTCTTTCTGCTGCCCTTTATCTGTTTCTTTTTGCTTCCCTTTATCAGTAGTACCACTTTGGTTAATGTTATTAGTTGTTTCACATTGAACACCAAAGTCTTTTTCATTTTCACTTTGGTTCATGTTATCAGTTGTCAAACCACAAATATGCCTAACAGTTTGGTTAATGTTATCATTTTCAACAACTTCTAGCCTAACAACTTGTATGGGACCCCCCATTTCTTGACCATATATATGCACCTCCTCACTCTCTCCATTAACTAAGAAATCAATCATATCAATGACATCTTTGTCATTTTGCATATATAATGCCCCACCCTCCCAAATTTCATATCCCGGTACAAGATAATAAATATTCACATTTGAAACTTGACATAAAGTAGGGGATAAATAACGTTTTAGTCACTGTACTAGGGTCCGGTTTTTATTGTGGTTACCGAAACTTTTTTTGTTACAATCGAATAACTGTACTCTCAAAAAAAATTACAAAATGGTCATTCCGTCCAAAAATTTGACGGAAATGACCCGTTATTTTTGCTGACGTGGCCCGTTATATCCTGACGTGGAGGGTAGAAGGCTTGCCTTTAAAATTTCTTAAAGAAAATATTGCTAACAAATGTTGAACTCTAGACCTCCTCAAACTAGAACCTTATATTCTAATAGAAATCACTGGACCAACTACCTATTATGCTAAAGTTTATGTAACATTAATATTTAAACCACATAGCATCGTTTATATACATGTGAAGATGAGATAATAATAACTGTAATAATAATAATAATTATAATAATTGTAATAATTATTATTATTATAATAATACTAAATTTTAAATAATAATAATTGTAATAATTAAAATGGATAATTAAATTTATAATAATTTTTATAAACATCTGTTTAAATATTAAGATTTTATAAGATAATTTTTAGATGATATTTTTATAATATCAAATTAAAAATTAAGATATAAATTAAACGAGGAAGAGATGATGCATGCTATGATGCACTTCGCAATAATAATTATAGTGTTATATATATATATATATATATATATATATATATATATATATATATATATATTATCCCGGCCGAAAGGAGTCGAGTAGTGTTTCTTGATATTGAAGTAACTTTATAAGGAAATATATACTAGTACAATTGATATATAATAATAAGAAATCTTAGTGAATTTGAGAAGTTTAGCTTGTAGTACTATATAATACTATATTATTGTTTTCATATGTTAGGCTATGGTATTTAATTAGGGAGCTGATCACTTTGGAGTTTAATTTGAAGACATGAGCCCAAAAAAAATTAAAAACTTTTTGATGGGTAAATTATTATTTTTTTATTAAAATTTACAAAAAATTACATTATGTGGCAATTATAAAAAATTATTAAAAAAAATAAAAAATCAAGCATGCTCTCACCTTTAATGAAGATATGAAACATATATTGACACGTAAAAATCTAGAGGAGTGATACTGATATATACATGCAATATTCACACGTAAAAATCTGGAGTCTAGTGTGTGTTTTCAAATTCATTTCGTATATGATTACAGTCAAAATTTGATTGCTCAAAGGTATGGTTTGGTTTATTATTTGGCTAAACATAATTATAGAAATGATCATTTTAGAATCATTTCATATATATATAAACAATTTTAATTATTATTTAAAATTTTAATTATTTAAATTTAGTATTATTATTACAATAATAATTATTATAATTATTATTATTATTATTACAGTTATTATTATTATTACAGTTATTATTATCTCATATTCACATGCATATAAACGATGCTAGGTGGTTTAAATATTAGTGTTACATAAATTTTAGCATAATAGGTAGTTCACTACAAAAAAAAGGCTCATTACAAGAAAATTCTCTATCTGCGACCAACCCTTTCGTTGATCAGCTTTTTCTGGTCATTGATATATATAATAATTGACGGCTATTTGCGGTAGGACTTATTTCAGTCGCTAATCATTATCGAGGACCGCATGCGTCATTGATTAATTCCCTCCCAAAATTTGGTGCAAAATGTTGGCGCGTTTAGTTTTTGCGACCAATCTCTATCAGCGACCGCTAGGTGGTATTTGATGTGTCCACGTCATTAAAATTCGAATGATGACGCAATGCGATCGCGGATGTGATCGTGATCATATTAACATTTACCAATTTGGTCATTCGCTTGACACGGTGAAGAAGAAAAAAAGCGAGGGAGCGTAATAGAGAGAAAGAGGAGAAAGGGGAGAAGAGAAGAAGGAGAAGCCGACCATCGCCACCACCTCACTCCGCCACGTAGACACCAAAGACCGCTTTACTACTTGCCGACTACCGCCTCTCCTCAAACCACTTGTGACCTTTGAATCATCAAGTAAGTTCATTACGCCGCCTTAATCCTTCGTCCTTGTTCCTTTAAATGATAGCAATTGGATTGTTAGGGACTAAGTAGCATAAATGGCTGATGTATTGGAATTAATACAATATATGACTATTTTAATTGCTATGTGAACTGCTGTGATTGGGACTAAGTATGGTTATGTGCTTGTTGTTGTTTTAAGCCATAAGGTCAAAATCAATAAGCTAAGAAATATGTATTATGTGCAAGTATATAAACTTCCCTCTATATGTTTGATAAATTGTCAAGTTAAAGACTAATTTAATTAGTATCTGTGTATACTAACTATTATATGGAGTCCAACTAAAGTAAAAATGCTCCTGTAATGGGGGTAATACCTCAAGAATAGTTTATGCTTGACCTCATCATAGTTCATTATGACTTGTAATCTTGGGTAGTTTAAAAAACTTGGACAAAGCAAATAAGAATGGACTGAAATAGTAAGCTCCCTAATGACTGTTATTTGAGACCAAAACAAAGGTAATGTCTATCATTTGCTTCTAATATGGTTAGTATACTATAACATGATATCTATCACTCCAACCCACTAATGCTTATAATTATGAATCTTAAGCTTGTTATAATTCAAGGAACCAAAATCATTCCTTGTGACACTTTAAAGCTTCACGATAAGAATGTTAATGTCTAAGAGGTGTGGTCATGGATTGTCTAAGAAGTAGCTAAAGTAGGTCATCCGGATGAAAGACGTACCTACTAGATATTATGTAAGTAACCAATTCTTGTTTACTTGTTGCTTTAGAAATGCAAATATTTCATTGCTTGGTACTATTTTGGTGTAATGGTATTAAACCATGTCTATAATGCTCTATGTGAATTATAGTTGTGTGCATTACATTTTGTTGTTGGGATTATATTTTCTTTGAAATTGAATTCACATCCTTTGATTTGGGACTTCATATTATTTGGTAATGTTTTGTGTCTTAGGTGCCTAGAAATGTCCATATATATGCATGCCAGTGCGTGTGGCTGAATCCATATTGTAGGGAAACCACAATGAATTTTTTTAAGTATTATAAGTATAAGTTTAAAAAATGTTCATAAGTATTATAAGTATAAGTTTGTAGGAGAGTGCAGGTGTTGCTTATCAATTGGATATAAATATATTGGTGCTCCAAAGAGAGCTATTATAAAGAAATTTGTTGGTGATGAAATTTAGGCTTGGGGTCATGAGAATACGAGAGGCCACCTTGAGCTTAACTAAGCCTCACGGGGCCAAGCCAAGCTTGGTTGTCGATGTATGTAAAGCTATTGAAATATTAAGCCAAAATAGGCGATGTTAGGGAACCTGATAGTGCAATGTAGAAGGTAACTAGACACACTTGATCAATAAAGAGACTGTTTTTGCGAATTACAGAAAAACAAGGGTATTTTAACACTTATGTATACAAGAATAAAGCTACAAAATGTTATAGAAGCTATAAATTGCTCAACCAAGTTGTGAATATCCCAAAACATAAAAGATTATAGAAAGATTATAGAAACATTTCAATGCATCTGAATTCCAACCAAATATGTATTACTGATATAAAGCTAGAATGAATGAAATACCTTACGTATTCACTTACGATTAACAATAAAAACAAATTTAAAACAAATTAAAATAAAATAACATGATATAATATAACTATTAAACTAAAGTCATATGGTTACAAGTATGCTCAAGTCATATGCTTACAAGTATGCTTAAATGTTAATCATATGCATGCTTACAAGTATGCTCAAGTTATATCGTTACAAGTATGCTCAAGTCATATGATTAATAAGCTCATATTATGCATAGTAGGTGCTTGTGGAATCATGGACCTCTATTGAGATCAGTAGTTGGATGGCACGACAAAAAGTCAAGTGCCCGGATAGAAGCTTCAACCGAATTTAGAATTTGGTTGCCAAGTGTTTTTGGAGTATCGTATAGTCACCGAAATGTATGAATGGTAAGTCGCAAATACGATGTCCATGTTTGAAGTGTAAGAATGTAAATTATATGGACAGAGACATGGTAAACTATCATTTACTTGTTTCTGGGTTCATGAGAAATTACGAAGAATGCTGGTGGGCACATGGGCAGAGAAGAGGTGCTGGCATCACACAAGTACACAATTCGGGCAGTAGTACTCATCGTATGAATGAAATGGTTCATGATATTACAGGGCCATATTTTGATGCCAAAGACTTCTTTAAGTTGTTAGACGAGGGTAGCGAGCCATTGTGGCATGGTTGCACCAAACACACTACATTGTCTGCAGTGGCGACATTACTTAACATCAAGGCTGATCACAACATGAGCCATGAGTGTTTTGAGTAGCTCTTGAAGGCCATTAAGAGTATGTTGCCTGACGGTGAGAAATTACCTGGTAACTATTACTTTTGTAAGAAAATGATGAAGAAGTTGGGTCTTGGATACCAAAAGATCGATGCATGTCCCAACGATTGCATGTTGTTTTATAAGGAAAATGAATAGATGACAAGGTGCACGTTTTGCAGTCATGATCGGTTTAGGCCTAATAAAGAGGTGTGACTACAAAAAATCAAGTATACTGCTTTAAGATTCTAAGGTATTTTCCAATAACACATATTAAAAAGATTGTACATGTGGGGGGCTCTAAGTCTTTGAGAGTTACACAAAGCGATGAATGCAGCTGACAACATCATCACAACACCTGGATGGCGACGAAGGTATAAAATCAATTTGTTGTATATTGTTGTAATATACCAATATTAACATAATTAGTATATATTTGTAACTTGTTTTATTATTTTGTTAATTACGTGAATTGATCAAGGAGGCGGTGATGCTTGGCGTATTCGCTTAAGATTAGTTTTATAGTTATAGTATAAGTTTGTACTTGTATATTCATTCTTAGGATGTTTGAATGTTACTTAAACAAGTTTTGAAATGTTATTATATTTATTCAAAATCATATTGGTTTTGAATGGTTTCTATACTTAGTTTGGTGTATGTGTTGGTGGACGATGGATGTTTATATTGTTGTATGTTGTTCTTTAGGCACGTGTGTTTGGGATAAAAGCAGTACAAAAGCAGTGTGAGTTTTTGGGATTTTGCAAAACAAAGAAGATTCTATTTTTTATTTTTCATGATATCGTCATCATACTGCGTCATTGATAGGTAATAGCTTGACAACGGACTATTTGTGGATTAACAAATGGTCGCAGACGGTCAACGATAACGGTCATTGCCACGTGAAACACGTCAGCTTTGGCCCTGGACCATCTTACTCTTTTAGCTTAGCGACATTTGTCATTTGATTACGCTCATATAGCGATCGCAGAATATATCGGTCGCTAATAGTGGTCGCTAATGTGCATCTCGTGACCCATTTTTTTGTCTGACGACGATTTCAATGACGAAGATCGCGGTCGTTGATGGTTATCTGCTTGATGTGATGCGGTCACGATAAAGCGATCATTGATAAAGCTTTTTCTTGCAGTGGCTTATTTCCGACGGATATATTGTCGACGGAAGACATTCAGTCGGTCTTAGTATATTCCCGATGGAATATTCGGTCGGAATTCATTCCCTCAGAAATAACGTAAACACGACCGAATTCGGTCGAAAATAAGTGAAAGTAAAGGCGCCAAAAAAGCCCGCCAGCGCGAATTATATTCTCGACGGAATACTAATATTTTCGACAGAATGTTCGTCAAAGTTATAGTATCATCGACGGATATAATTCCGACGGAATTCTGTCAGAAATAATTAAATAAAAACAGATCTGTCGATTCATTTCAGACGTTGCTCTTTGTCTCCCTTTCTTTATTTCACTGTTCTCTCTCTCTCAGCCGCGATTAACTCCTCTCGTCCTCTCTCTCAGTCTAACCCTCCTGCCACCACCACACCTCCGTTCTCGGCCGCCACATCCGTTCTCATCCCCTGCCTTACCACCACCACACCGCCGACGACAGGCTTGGCATATATTAAATCAAGGTTCATGTTATTTAAATATTGTTCAAATAATTAATAAGATGTATGTTATGTCTATTTGATAGAGATACTAAAGATACGAGACCGGCATCACTGAGGCGGATGGTGACGCCGTTATCATTGCCCACATCTCAAAAAGAATTATGCCTACCGGTAGACGAGATCTTGATAGAGGCGGTCCCAAGGCGATAGAAGAATCGCCGAGACTACTTTTACGAGATCATCGGCCATTTGGCGATGTCGAGATCCAACATGGGTTGCGATGTGTGCGTACTGGGATGATGCTGCGTTCAAGACCAAGTCAGAGTAGATGAAGAAGAATCGAGGTAAGTTGCGAGTTGTACATACTTCTGGCTAGCAGTCGTTTCAGGAGGTTAAAGCGGTATATATTTATCTTTAGTTTAGTTTAATATTAAACTGCAACATTACGTAATTTAAGTTGATATTATTTAATGTATATGATTTAGGCCATGTAGAGTAGTAGCTTGGTAGACCTCCTACTTATGATGGACTTACGGGATAGAGTCTATCTGTGAAGGGCTCTACTTTGGGTCGACGATGTCTCCAAAGAAGACTAGCTATCTGGGTAATACATTTACTATAATAAATATTATTTATGATAATATTACGTAATTTATATGATGATACCAAGATAACTCACATATACGTATATCAAATTACGAGGAGCGGTTTGAGAAGATCCGCAGACCAACAGTATAGTGGAGTTGCGGTCGCTGCTAGGGCGATCTTGAGACGTTAGATTACACCGTCCCTCCGCTTGAGATTAGTTTATCTCGGGACGAGGAGGCGGCTCTCTGTCGCGTCTCGGGATACTCCCACTAGTATCTTAGCGGGCGATGTCGAGTCTTTGAGGTTACCTTTGTCGGGAGGTATAATATTTTAGTTTATTTCTTGTTTATGAATAAAGAAAATTTGCCATATTATTTATGTTATATTTATTTTTGTAGGCTTTAGCCAGCGTTTGCGTCCGAGAGCCCCTGTGGGACCATCACATACAGACGCTGGCTTAGACGATGCTTTGTTCTAGCGTGTTATGGTTGCGGTGTCGGAGAGGTTTGAGACCAATCCGCTGTTCCATCGTCAGGACCTTCCCACCATTCTCGCCTCCATTAGCTTCAAGCGCAGACGTTCAGCATTGGTGCCCACCGCAAAAATCTGGGTATCCCTCTCAGAGCGATGGGCGCGATATGCGACGCAGATTGTTCGATGATGGTTACCTTGAGTCGAGGGGCAGCGTTTGGGCGATGTTGAGTCGACTCTCATTTGCTTAGGTATACTATTCATTTTAAATTCAAATATATATTCTTCATGTAATTTAATTTTCATTTAGTTATCTTTAACTGAATCATATATATGGACTAATGAGTTGCATTATATTATATCAACAGGGTGATGAGCGGACTAACGATGGTGGCGATTTTCATACTCCAGAGCAGCGTCGACGCCTGCCCGATGATCCTTCTCATACCGGGAGCTCTACTAGTTTTACTTAGTTTACATTGGTTTAATTTGTAATTTACATTATTTTTGATGTATTAATGTAGTTTAAACCTTGGCATTTAGTTTATTTAGCTTAATTAGATGTTTGATATACATTAGTTTAGATTAATGGGATGTTTTTGACCTTTTTTACTTATCATTTAGTTGGTTTTTTACATATTGTCGGCCTTGGTAATTGTAATTAAGTGTTATTGGTTATATTGTTAGCTTGTGTATGTGTATGTCTTTGTTGGAGGTTATATTGTTAGCTTGTGTATGGGTATGTCTTTGTTGGAATACAGTGCAGTGTACAAGATGTGGGTTAAATCCTGGATATTGCAAAAACAAATTAAATATTAAAAAAATAATCATTATTCTCGTGAATAATCTTATTATCGACTAATTCATTCGAAAATAAGAACTTCCCTATTTTGGCATTCTAACACGTGTCATGATTATCACTTAAATAGAATACTATCGAATAGAATATTTTCGAGTTGGACATATAGTACCCTCGATTTGAATATTTAAATCGATGATAAGTCCGTCGAGGTTATGTATCCCTGACCGAAAGGTCGACGAACTTAATTTCGACCTACTTATATATCTGATAGAATTTCCGAATAGAACATTAAATGGAAATAATATAAACCTCGACGGAATATGCTTATTACCGACGGAATATTCCGTCGAAAATAACCTTTTTTGTTGTAGTGGTTGGTCTAATGGTTTTTGTTAGAATATAAAGTTCAAGTTTGGGGAGGTCTGGAGTTCAACACTTGTTAGCAACATTTTCTTTAAGAAAATTTTTAAGGCAAGCCTTCTACCCTCCACGTCAGCAAATAACGGGCCATGTCAGCAAAAATAACGGGTCAATATGCACAGTCAGTATTTCTGTCAAATTTTTGGACGGAATGACCATTTTGTAATTTTTTGAGAGTACAGTTATTCGATTGTAACAAAAAAAGTTTCGGTAACCACAATGAAAATCGGACCCTAGTATAGTGACCAAAACATTATTTATCCCCCATAAAGTAGAGTAGTATTCATGTATACTAAGCAAAGAAAGGTAATCTAACCCAACATTCTCTATTTTTTCTTCACTACCCCCAACATATTTATGTACTGGATCTTGAACAAACTTCCCACCATAATAATGAAAAACAATTATGACAGACATTCTGCATTATACAAATGAAGGAGAAATGTTTGAATAATATACAAAATATTATAACAAGTATCACAAAAAGGGACCAAAAGTCGTTAAGCGGAACACGGGACAATAATAGTAATAAAGAAAGGGGGACCATAGTACTGAGTATAATTTATCCAGGACCAAATATACTAACTAATTCCACAAAAAAACATGCATGCATATACAACAAACAACTCAAAAAGTGAACAAAATAAACATGATATTTATCAGACAATAAGAAAATTACCTAAATCAACACCAAATTAAGTATCACAGACCCCAAGCGAAAGTGGGAACCTAGTAAATCACGAAGATCCACCACGAACACACTAACCCACACCCTATTTCTCTCACCTCTCTAGCCCTAGATATCACCACGATCGCTCGCTTCTCTAGCCCTAGATATCAAATTGAAATGAAATGAAAGAAAACCCTTATCGCATTTGTCGTTTTAAATATATATATGAAGGGTAATTAAGTCTTTAGCCAACTCAAGTCAAGGAGTTAAGATGGAAATCATTTATTCATTTCAACTCAAAAAGTAGAGAGTTTATATGTAGCTTTATTGACTACAGATGGTTAAATGGGAAAGCGCCTAAACCCCATATGGTTATCTGAACTTTACTCAATTTTATTTAATCAACAAATTTAGAACACAGTTCTCTTGGAAACAAGAAATAAACCTAGGTTTATTCTCAAGTATATATATAATGAATTTGATGTTTTAATTTATCTAATGTGAGATTATGAATCTCAATACGCTCCCTTCCTGATCAAAATGTATATGGGTAGCGCGGATCATGTATACTTCTATTACGTCCTTGGGCCATGGTAGTGTGGAGCGTGTGGACCCCTATTACGTCATTGGGCCATAGGTTGCGTGGAGTATATGGACCCCTATTTCGTATTTGGGCCACAACACATGGCCTCTATTACGTCCATGGGTAGGTCTGACAATTTCTCCCGAACCAGACAGGACCTGCATGATTTCAACCTTAATGAGATCCGATTTTTAAACCCCTTATAGGGTTAAGGTCGGGTATGAGATATACCTCTCACCCCGATCCCGACCCGATTATATATATATATATATATATATATATATATATATATATATATATATATAATTTAAAAAATTAGCATTTTGTATATATATAATTATGTACTTATTTAGGTTATTTTATTATAAATTCATAATATTTGTAATATAATATGTTGCTAGTAATAGAAATGTTACATGTTTGATGTTGAATTAAAAATAGTTGTACAAAGTAATATAAAAAAATAGATAAATTTAATTTGGAAAAAAAATATATTTTGGTAAACGGGTAGGGTGGGGGTGTTGTTTTCAAGGGTGGGTCGGATTCGGGGGATAAATTCAAATTGGCGTTCCCCAGAACACACCTGCCCCGTTGCCAAGCCTATCCATGGGCCACAACACAAAAACAAATAACTTCGACTGTGGCACTATGTTAACTTAAAAGCAATTGACGGCAAGCGGAGAGGCCCATCAACTATATAATATGAGTTTTTGGGTGTAATTTATCACATGTGGTATTATGAATCTCAACGCAATAATGGAGTAGTCTAGTCCATGTGAAAAAGACGCGTTAACTATAACAATTCATTAGACGAAAAAGAATAATTCTAGACATGAACATAATAATGGAGTCGTCTAGTTCATCAAAATCTACAGGTTACAAACTTTACATCATGAAAAATTCAAATAGTAATTCCCAATATAACCTCATAATACCCCCGTTAACACTCACCTATACTATCATTCACAAGGGTAGAAAAGGCTAATTGATTTGAGCTACTGTACTCCATGGCAAATGACAGAGTGCAAGAAGTGAGCACGGTTTGATATCTGATATATCAACACTTCAAAGCTCTAACAAACTCTTGTTTTCTTCATGGAGGCATGTAGAACCATAGCCTAAGAACTTTAACAGTTGAGCAAGCCATGAGAGCGACCACCCGGATCGAAGAGGCAAAAAACCTTATATAGGATGCTAGGCTAAGGACTTTTTACACCAGATGATAGTGTAGTCTTTCCATTATGAGAAAGAAAGACCATTTATATATAAATCATACTGACTATAATAAGTTAAATGATAAAGACGGACACTGACAGGAGATGAAAACACACACACACACACACACACACACACACACACACACACACACATATATATATATATATATAGTCCGGATCTTAAGCTCACCCCTTATCCAACTCACTCAAGCTCACCCCCTTTAGCGATGGATCCGTCGACGGTTCGGTTATCTGACCGTTATACTATCTTTTGAGGCCAGACGACAACTTATAACATCGCTAAAAATATAGGCAGCCGGTTGTACCGAATCGTTGTCCGAAATCCGTCGCTAAAGAAAGAAATGCTTCGGATGAGTTAAATAAAGAGTGAGCTTAAGATCCGGACTCTATATATATATATATATATTTGAACCATATATTAAAATATATGACGGCCAATATTAAAAAAGAAGAGAAAAAGAAGACCCGGGTCAACCCAATGGTTTGGTATCTTTGCCAAACAATTGGGCGTAGTGCGTACACACTAGTTATAAACATCTTCTGCCAAACTGTTTGACAAATGAGTATATATGGATCTTTTCGAAGATATGGAGTTTATAAAGAAAACAACTATTAGACAATTTTTTCCTGTTTGTTAGCATCAGTGCTTACTCATGTTCTGACACTGCATATTCAAAACCTTAATATAGTGAATCTAAGTCATTAAAAAAACTCTTAGGTCCCCTATATGCCAGTTGCCGCCATGACCTCTCATTGGAGCATTTTTGTCTGTCTTCTTCTTGGTCCCAAAAATTCTGTTGTGAATGAATTATTTAAACATCTTAGAAGGGCGGCTAGAGAATTTTGTCCTCTACAAGATCACTAATACTTAGAAATTAAATTCTTGCCTTTGACTTATTTGTTTTTAGGTTGTTAGGATTAGCTGATTTGAGGCAGGTGTAGCCATCTGCAATGCGCACACATAGTGACACCAAAAGTGGAGCACTAGAAGAAAATAAACAAAGAACTGCTCTGATTATGTACGTTCGATTACTTGCAGGTTTATAGTCAGCAACGAATCAAAAACTTTTTTTTTTTTTTTTTTGGGGAGGCTAGAATATAATATTGTAAGGCTATACTTGGTCTGTTCAAATTTTGTGAACAATATATACTTTTTGATTGAAATAAGATTTTTTTTTGTATTGAAGTATATATAAGACTCTTTATAGTACATGAAGTGTAGTAAAGAGAGTATAAAATTTGATATTTGAACTCAAAAAATTTGAAGAGTGGTATACTTGTGAATTTGTTCATAATTATTATTAATTTAAAAAAAATTAAATAATTCTTATATTTGGAACATAGGAACTATTTTCTTTTAACGAAATATTTATATATTTTATTTTTTTTCATAAATTTTGGGGGTGTAAATTAAAAACATAAAAAAATTTGAGGCTTAAAAGAAAATTTAAAAAATTATAGGGTAACCCATGTCTTAACTTAGCTTCGTCATTTGAATGGGTAGCATTTAATGCGTTTGGAGGTTCAAATGAATCCCACTAATTATGATGCATTCCATTTAAGTCATAAATGTTTACGTCTATACCCCAAACAGTGCGTTTATGAGTTAAAAGTTGCTTATAAACGAACAAAATTTTCATATGCGTTTGAACCATGTAAATAGACCAAATATTTCATAAACTGATAAACAAATAAGCATTATATAATTACGAAATTTAAATTTA
The DNA here is from genome assembly GCA_020205605.1 of Panax ginseng. Lineage (NCBI taxonomy): Eukaryota > Viridiplantae > Streptophyta > Magnoliopsida > Apiales > Araliaceae > Panax > Panax ginseng. Next base: position 39,652,986 of record CM035148.1, read on the forward strand.
AATAAATAAATAGTTTTGATTTTGAAGAGTAATGGGGATGCAATTGGAGTCGCATAGTGGCCACTAAAACAACTTTTTATGAACATATATAGAAAGATAATTTTTAAGATGGATTTTTATAGGACAGAATCTGGAAGTGGCTTAATTATAAAGATCTCCCTTTTTGTATCAGGAGTAGCACTTGAGTTAAGAGTGGAAAAGATCATGTAAAGTTCTGATTGTGCGCAAGTATTAAATTGCACGCGTGCCGAGTACTGATGATTGAAGTGAATTGAAGGATTAAATACATTTATGCTATCATTTGTTTACATAAAAATGAGAATCAAAAAACATATTTTTTGAAACGTGTTAGTCTTCTGTGTGAAATTAAGAATCTATTGCAACTCTACGTGCTCTAAAACCCAGCGACTCTCCTAACTACAATATTATGAAATGAGAATGGAGGTAAATTTCATAATTCAAAGGAACTAGGAATTCACTCTGTATTTAGAAGCTCTCTGTATTGGTAGTATATTATTGCTCTATGTTGATTGTACGTATAATCACAAGACATGAATTTTAATATTTTAGTGGATAAAATCACTTGCCTGTTTTTATCTCCAACTCTCGGTCAAAATAACATTCAAAATTAAACACGTACTGACTTGGTCAATTGGATAAACTGACTAACAACCAAATAGGTCAAATCTTCCATAGGCGCCCCATTTGGATACCAAAAATCAACCATCTCCCACTCGGTCATGGCGGGGATGACGTAATCATCACATTTGCAAAAAATAGCTCAAACCAAAACTTGAGTTCACCTGCAATGTGAGAGCTCTATATCAAACCCGTTAGGGCCAATATAGAGACATCTACCCTTCTAGAAAAAACAGTGCGAGAGCTCTCATGCCAAACTGAATTAGTTCACGTAGAGGCTACAACTCATATGCTTAGAGTGCCCTAGATATATTTGAATTTTCACTAGGTTAAGTATATTTAATCCCTCGGAGAGCCATACTTAAACATCTTTGGGCCCAAGTCCATTTCGTATCTCACTTATTACTATATCGCTATCGAAACACTATAGTTTGCGGCAATAAGTGCAGGATGAGGTGAAATCAAATTGTCTTAATTCCCTTTGCCCTAATACTACTCGGATATGAATCAACTACTTTTCTAGAATCGGTCCTTATAGTCTCATCAATCCTGACCTTAGGAATTGAAACCAAAGTAGCAACACTAATCCATGTCATTATAGTACAGTCAAAGATCACAAAGAGCACTCGTTGTAGGAATAAGGATCTTATCCTATAAGACTCATACAGCGAGGAAACAAAAATACATTCTCTCTCCTCATTTACATGGTCGATTAACACATATAACACTCTCACAACATACTATTCTATAATATTATTATGCGGAACTCAGTATAGTCACTCCCAGAGTGCCTAACTCGAACATTTTAAATTGCTCGGTTATCAAAGCGCCATATTTAAAATTTCGCATCCGATTATCATGTCACGACAGACAATCTCATCTATACGAGCATATATCATATGGTCATGTCGTACAAATCTTAGTTCAATCACTTCATAAGCGCCTAACTCAAATTTCCAAATTGCTCTCTTTCCCAAGCGCCAACTCTGAAACATCGTATTCTGCTATCAGTACAGGTTAATATAGATGGTGGGATATACTATATTCGATTAATCCAAATTAACCTCATCTTAACACAGCAGGTCAAGGCAACATAATATTTTATTTTTGCTCGCTACTAAGCGCCTATTGATTGCTATCTAAATCATCAATAGCTCTCTACTCAAAGTGCCAATGAATGAACTATCTCAGCCTTCTTTTTAAAGCACCAAGGATGATTGCTAGTGTGAGTGAGCCAATCAACATGTTAACATATATTTAGTGTGTTCATATCCAATATGCATAATAAATATGTGAACTACTATTATTTATCATATGCGCTAAAAAAACACAATCATAAATAGGAACAAATGAATCTCGCATAAATGATAACTGTCTTGAATGAATATCTCTAACACAAGCCAAATAATGAGTTATATACATGAAAACAAGAAAGTACATCAAACCCTACGAAGCCCTAATGAACTAACATGCCTATAAAAGACATTTGTGGGAATCCGTTTCGTCAAAGGATCCTCTACCATAAGGCCAGTGGGCATGTACTCCAATATTACCTTATTATTTGCTATGTTCTCTCTAATAAAGTTCATCCTCAAGTCAATGTGCTTCATCCTGCCATGATACTTGAGGCCCTTAGTGTAATCCAGGGTCGTCGTGTTATCACAATAAATAGTTACAGATTCAAAGCATGAGGGACGACTCCAAGATCCTTGAAGAATCTTCTCAGCCACATGACTTCTTGAACAACTGACGTACATGCTACAAACTCTGACTCTATTGTTAAAAGAGCAACACAAGTCTATTTCTTGTTACACCAATTGATGGTACCAATATGTAACAAGAATGCATATCCCAAGGTCGACTTGCGCATCCCCTGATTACCTCCCCAACTGGTTTCGGAGTAACTAAGCAATCTCAGGTCTGGTCCTCCATAGCACAAAATATAGTCCAAAGTACCTTTCAAATATCACAAGATCTTCTTGATTGCCCTCTAATGAGAAATCTCAAGGTTTGACTGATAACGACCGAGGCCAAGTACACAAAATTTACTCGAACAAGTGATTTATCGGTTAAATTCTTGTATACGAGTAAATGAGCTTCCCGTTTCCTCTAAATACAGATCTAGGGTCACGTGGTCGCTATTATTTACAAAAATTAGAAATTAAACTAGATCTTGACTATTCTAGCTCAACGGTTCTAGTTTTATAACTTTTAAACTGGTTAAAAGCTAGATCTGGCTAGATCTAGTTAGTATACTTCAAATATTGACTATTTACACGACATGAAAGGTTAAAAATGTAGATCTATGCACAACCAAGCAGTGTATATATATAGCCTTTAAATATATTTATATATATATATATATATAATAATAAAGTAGTAAATGAGGGCAGATCTGAAAAAATCTTACAGTATGGCATAAAAACTGCACAATGAACGACTAGAAGCTTTCAAAACTTGATTTCAAATGGTAGAAACTTGATATAATGAAGTTTATATGTATATACTTATTTACAATTGATATTTACAGAGTTTAGATGAAGATTTGGGCTATTTATTTCTAGAACTCTCAAATTTCTCTCTTGAGCCTTCTCTCTCCTTAGAATCTACTAAAAATGAGCTGGGGGGTCTGATATTTAAAGACCCGACCAGCCAAGAGTCTACCTACGGAAGAAGCAGGTAAACCTACAGCTGGGCTAGGTGGGCCCTCCTTCCTCAAAGTTCGTTCCCTCGATTGACGTGCAGTTTGCTGAAACCTTCATATCTTATAATCCGGGAATCCAATGGAGATGTGCCATACCATTCCGGAAAGGTCTTTCTGAGAGGTATACAATGACATAGGGCTTGACCTTTTTCAAATTCGAGAAGATGGGTCCATGACCAGAATAACATCTTCAAGTCTCCGTAGGTTGTCCGTTGAGCCGTCTTGCGCAGTTTGCACTCGAGATTGCTGCGATAGCTCTTTGTGGCCTTATTTGCAGCTGGACGGTTTTTGTTTATGTTGTGTTGTCAATGAAAGTCCAATAATAATCTAGAAGAGAGGTTGAATAGATTATTACAAATTAAAAAATTATCTCAGGCCTTTTGGAATTTTTAGATTTTTAATTTGAAGTGTTAGAAATTAATATGCAAGACAATAAAAATTCAATCACATAATGCACATAGATTTGTCTGGTTCATAACATACATCCCGGGTATATTGCTACGTCCAGTCTCAAGCTCCTCTCCAGGACTTGAGATCCTATTACTACCAGTAATAAATACTCCTTCAAAAGGCGGAGAAGACTTTACAAAGTTTTATAGACAAACTTCTAACTATTCCCAATTAATCTATGTTGAACAACAAGCTCCCAGCTCCCTCCTAAAGCTTAGTTGTATCTTCTTTTGAGTTCAGTTCTATTCTATGATTTGGTCTTGAAACAACAACCTCTTCCTCACCTCACAAGTTCACTAGAGACCCAACTCCCAGCTGATCTCTCTAAGACTCTGGTCTTAGTCGAAGAATTACTCGTTTTTCTCACAGGTGCATAAAATAAACTAACTCTACCCTTTTCCTTTTTACAAATTTTTTTAAAACAATGTGCTTCTTAAATAAGCAGATAAAATTTAGTATAGATTGATGCTTCTATGTAAGCAAATATATAAACTATGCACTGTTATAAAAGTTTAAAAAACTTTTATATTTTGTGTGAAAAATGCTTCTTGAATGCGCAAATAAATCAATGTAAGTTAAGATAATGCTTATGTATAAGCATATATATAATTTAATGCAACTTTATAATGAATGTGTTTATGGAATGTGTATGAAAGCTATATATTTGAACTCTATGGCCATCTTGATAACCTTCCTGTGATATGGCAGCAAGTTCAATTCTTTGGTGTAATATGCCACAGTGGCGTGTCTGATAACCAATTCGGAATCTCCAAAGACTGATAACCGTTTGACACCCATTGATTGGGCCAATTTTAATCCCATTATACAACCTTCATATTCAGCTGTGTTGTTGGTGTTAAAAAATTGCATCTTGGTGGCCATGGGATATTGTTCTCCAGTGATAGATACGAGAACTTCCTCTACTCCCGTGTCTTCCATGTTTACAGCACCGTTGAAGTATAGTTTCCAAAATTAGCCCATATCTTCTCGATGATTTTGATAAACTGTCATTACATCGTCGTCAGGGAAATAGGTTTCCAACGGTTCGAAGTTCCCTAATGGTTCTTCGGCTAGTTGATCTGCAATTTCTTGACCCTTAATGGCTTTTTGTGTTACATAGATGATGTCAAATTATTGGAGGATTAACTGCCACCTTGACAATCGACAATTTAATATGGGCTTGCTGAATAATTATTTTAAAGGATCCATGTGGGATATGAGATAGGTTGTATGCCCATGGAGGTAATGTTGTAACCTCATGGCGGCCTATGCTAATGCACAACACATTTTCTCAATCAAAGTGTACTTCTGTTAACAGTTGTTGAACCTTTTACTAAAGTAATAGATGGGGTTTTCCTTGCCTCTATCATTTTTTTGCCCCATCATACAACCCATAGCGTTGGATTTGATAGATATGTACATGAAAAGTGGAAATTTATCCCTTAGAGGTATCAAAATAGGAGTTTTAATTAATTATTTCTTGATGGCGAGGAAAGCTTTTTGACATTCTTTATTCCACTTTTTGGAGGAATTTTTTCTTAATAACTTTAAGATGGGCTCACAAGTTGTGGTAAGTTGGGAGATAAATTTGCTGATGAAATTAATTCTCCCCAGAAATCCCCATATTTCTTTCTCTCTCTGAGCTGTAGGCATCTCATTGATGACTTTGATCTTGGCTAGATCAAGTTCAATGCCTCAATTGCTTACCAAAAAGCCCAGAAGTTTGCCGGATTTAACCCCAAAAACACACTTGGTTGGGTTCAACTTCAAGTTATATTTGCGAAGTTGGTTGAATAATTTTCTGAGATGGTCGGTGTGGTTATCTTCTATTTTGGATTTCACGATGATATCATCCACATAAACCTCTATCTTTTTGTGCATCATATCATGGAATAGAGCCATCATGGCTCTCTGGTACGTGACACCAACATTGGTAAGGTCAAAAGCTAGCCGCCGATAGCAAAAGGTTCCACATGGAGTGATAAAGGCAGTTTTCTCTCTATCTTCTTCAACAACCATGATTTGAAGATATCCAGCAAAACAATCGCCAAATGAGTATATGTCATACTGGGCTGTGTTATCTATTATAATGTTTATGAAAGGTACCGATGTGACGCCCCCAAAATAGGTATACATCACCCATTCTGAGTCGCCAAATACATGGTACAAAATTCGAATACAACTTAATTATACAAGCGTAGTAAGTGTAAAATACGACAAAACATAAGTTTTGAGAGTTTTAGTACAAATATTGTCTTCTAGACAGTATTCAAACTCAAATGGAGTCCTCAATAAATTTATTATCACACTATTTCACTGAATAGTGAGGACTACTAATGCAAACATCTGGACCAAATCACTCGGTTCCCAGACTAGTCTAGCTATATTCTCATTTCCTGAAGAGAACAATGAAAACAAAGGGTGAGCTCAACTAGCCCAGTAAGAAATATTATGACTAAGATAATGTAGAATAAACAATCGTTAGCCTTCAACAGTGTTAAAATGATAAAATATAATAAACATCAAGTTTAACTACAACGGAACAAGCAATCCATTAGAAGAGTCAAGTAGAACATGATATCTATAAGACCCCAACTTTTTATAAATAAAGATTTAATTTTCTCTAATTATTATTTTGAAATAGTAAGGGGTTGATTTGATTAATGTGGTTACTTATGGGTAAAATGCGGCAATATTTTAAATAAGCAAATGGTTATAAAATATTCATTATTGTTGGGGAATATTCGTTTGGTCGTGGAATATTCTTGCTGTCGGGAAATATTCGTACGACGACGCAGCCTTGTGTGGGCCCCATAACGGAAAGCGATTGGATGAAGAAAACGACAAGTATAAGTTGTTTATAAATAACTTGGCGCAGCTGATTATTCACAGTTATCTTGTTGGAATACCGGTTGGTTAAAACACGATGTCTGCGTTGTTGCCGCGATGAAGCACCAGTATTGCACCAATTCTTGATTCTTACATAAGAAGGCACTTACTCAATAATTATTACGATAATTCTTGCTCGATTATTTTATTTTATTGATTCAATAATTCTTTGCGTTGATATTTTATATTCTTGTTGTTTCAATAATTGTCACTACTGCAAGATTTTTCATTATCGAAGCAATAATTCATATTATCCTGAATAATATTATTAGATAACATTATTGGAAATGTCTAGAAAGTTACATCTAAGGAGAGGTTTGGTCACCTAATTGCGCGCTTGATGAGAGAAATTCTTATTGGAAAGCCCCTCTTTCCTAGGAATTGCACATTTGTCATTATTGTGATTCTGTAATATTATTTGTGAATAATTAATTATTGATTTATATGATGAGAAAAATATTCATTTTATGCGGATATAGATGGAGAAAATTTTAAAAGTGACAATTGTTGAAAATCGATATTTTATCTTTTCTGATAAAATAATATTTTATTATATTATTATAATATAATAATGATGATATTTTTTACAATGAATGTGAGATATATGAGTATATGAGGAGGAAGAATATTTTTGTTGCAAAAGTTATTTAAAACATGTTAAACATGTTGGTGGACCCATTTCTTGGTGAAATTTGATTATAGCACAAAAATCGCCTGGTTTATGGATTTCGGTCAATTTTTGTTTGGAATTTGGAAAAACTTTCTTCTGCAAAGTTGTAGAGAATTGATTTTCCTATAAAACATCACGAGATTCGAATTTTTCTGATAAAGGGCTATTTATTATGAATTATTGAAGTTCTAAAATTCCGAATAATTGATTTTTGCCTTCTTTAGAAAATCGACTATATAGCGATGATCGTAGGCCGTCGCTATAAACCAAAAGACCCCATTAAAAGTTTTAGCGACGATCGTAAATCCGTCGCCATAGAACCCGTCGGTAAAAGTCTATAGCGACGGTCTTTTTGACTTATAGCGACGATTCGCCGAGCAATTGTCTATATGACGCTCGACGACCGCCGCTATAGGCACATGCTTTATATAAACATATAGTTACGATCGATGGCCGAAATGATCGCTATAACCTTTTATATTAAAAAAAATTAATTAATAATGCAAATTTATAACAAACACAAATGCAATATAAAATAAAATATAAAAAATATTATATACATCATTTAAAATTAGTATTTATTATAAGCATTTATTATATACATCATTTAAAATTAGTATGTATTAGGCATCTAAAACATCTCAGATCTCCTAAATTTAAACAAACATAAAAATGTAAAGTATAAATTAGACAAATGTTCACTATAATACGAGAACTAAGTCCATCGGCCAAACTTCAATATTCTCAACACACTAAAGATAATAAATCAACATTAAAGCAAATACGTATGCTTGAGTTGAAATATGCTTGAGCTCCTCTTGTATATGATTCTTTTGACAAACTTGGGAAGACATATGCTTGATCTGAAATAGAAGTTTATTTGTGAATGAATTCCATGATTGATGTTGGGGACAAATCTTTCTCCAAATTGTCAATCATTATGTAATGGTATTTGCCAGGTTTCTTGATCTTATTCATGCAGACTCCTCTTATATCTTGATCTTGGTCACCATGTTTAACACATTTGATAGATCTCCCTACAATTAAAAAAAAACTTTAAACTATAAAAGAGAATGGAAATGCAAAAGGAACTTACAATCCATCATGTTTTAGCATAGTATTAATCATCAACTAATTTCATTCAAGGATAACCTTCATTTATGCATCTTGTACCTAAGAACTTCTGGAATGCTCCATATCCTAAAACAAGAAGAAATCCCTCAAACACTTGAAGATAACACATGCAATGGTAATTGAATATTATACAAAAGTATAGGTAGTCCCAAAATGAAATGCCAAATTAATGTTCTTCAATGCATATATCACAATAGAAATTACACACCTTTGCACCTCCATGTAAGATAGTACGACCAAAATAATGGGTTCTAGTACCCAACGAGAATGTGAAAAGATGAAACACGACTAAAGTGCATTGTAATAAAAGCGAAAACGACCTAGAAAAATTACAACAATTAAGTAAATAAAAGGCTCATTTACACTATTACATATCCATGACAGATTCGGAAATACTCCTCTTTCACCGTAATGAGAGACTCACTCGACTTTTTTCTCATTTTCGGATGGAGGTAGTATGGAAAAAATAAGCAAGACAAATAAAAACGAATTAATGCTCCATGGTGAAATACACAGTAAGCATAAACCTTAAAAACCCCAAACATCATAGAAACAAGTATCAAGTTAAGTCATTAATCCATGATAGAAAGAGCTACACTTTGAGACTCAAATCAATATGAACCCAAATATTAAAAAATGAAATACAAGTATGATCAATGAAAATATTAATGAAATATTGAACCCAAATATTAAAAAATGAAAATGTTCAAATGCTGGTCATATAATTCTAACCAATTAGAAAAATTTTCTTAAATGAAAAATTTTCAAAAAATTCTTTCTACCCCTGAACTTTATCCCTTCAATTTTATTAGAAAGTGTTTTAAAAAAGAGAAAAAAAAGTGGTGTATGAAACTGCAACTCTGAAGCACGTAACAGAAAGTTGCACAACACAAGGGGGAGAAGTTTAATACAACCAATCCCCTTTTCCTACATAAAGAGCACAAAGTTTTATAAATCCCACTTTATTTTAAAACATATACTCCCTCTGTACCAGTTTGAGAGTCATGGTTCAAAACTATGTTTTTAGTACGAAGTCAAAGGCATGCCATTAACACGTTTAGATAATATTACAACGTAATTAAAGAGCATTTTTTACATAGAAGACAAAAAAAGAACCCTCTTAAATTTTATGCAGCCCACTTTAGTGATGCATTTACCTTTTCCTTTTGGGAAGCCCCCACTTTGCTTGTCATGAATTCGTTACTGGATCCTCTTTGTTTTATATACTTGTTAGTTGAGATAGGGTCCAATCATAAAATCATCAATAATTTTTTCCAACTTTTACACAAGATTCTCACCTTCTTTTTATGCTTGCAAAAAGAAATATAGAAAGTAAGGTTGGTGGTTACTTACTTTTCTTCGTGTCTAAACTAATAACCTCGCAAAAGGAAAAACAATTAATATGGACCACTTGAGATACTTAACACAGAATGTTCAGAAGTTAAAATAAAAGGTAGTGTCGAAAATTGATCAAGAATTTCATAGGAATGGCTAACAATTTAAAGCTGATTCAGTAAAGATATATGATGTACTAACTTTGAATTGGTATAGAGGCAACTAGTCTTTGCTTCAATAGCTAAAATGATGCTTGGATCACCACCCCACCGAAAATCAATATCCATTATAATTTGACATTCTTTAAGGCTCAACAACACGGATACTGCTTGTTTGTTAAGTAATTATGCACCTACAAAAGTCAAATACGAGACATGGTGATTCATATAGAGAAGTGTCCCGATGTTAACAACCGAATGGCCATATATGGATGAGTTAACACAAACACAATTACAACTCTGAACTATTAGGTTCATCTTATATGACATCAATTATTATTGAACAACCACTTTTAAATTATTCCTTCACAAAAATATAAGCATAAATAATTGAGAAACTAGTTTTTAAGTAAATGATTAAGTCATTATTACTTCTGCGGGGAGCAATTGGAGCAACAAGCATAAAAACTTGAAAAACAAATACGTGGTGACTACATGTGATTGATACCTTCAATCTTAGGAGGCACATTTCAAGAGACAATTCTTTGAACTTCATCGACGTAATTCACGGAGGTCGATATTCCTCCAATAGAGGTTCAATAGATTCCTTTATTATTGTCGTTCTTTTTAAAAATAATCACATCCAACAGATTACGATGCGAAAGTTATAAACAAGAAACTTGAGGAATCTTTGGCAAACTAGATAAAAAAAATGGCGACTTGATGCCAACGTAGATTACTTATAAAAATGACATCACAAGATGTTAGAGAGGTCCACTATGCACAAAGATGTAACTAACCTATCCAAACTCTGGATAAGGAAGAGTATTATCTGAGCATTGGCAAGAAATTGAAGAGGAGGAGCAAGATAATCCACCTAATCAAAACCCAAATTCGAATAAAGCGAATCAAACGCATCTTTCATAACTAATGGCCTTGTTAATGTATATAAATCATCATAATTGAAGATCCGGAGTACCAAAGTGCCAACCTTTATAATAAGCGACTATCTCAAACCCTAATAACATTAGAGACAACCAAAGAAAGACCTTTATACAAGAATAAAACCTCATTCTAACAAGTCAATTCTCCGAATCATCGGTGTCGGTATGCTTGGAAGCAGCGCGGCGGACGGACGGGAGGAGATCTTTGAGAATCTGCGGCGGCAATGGAAGTCAAGCGACCAAAGAGATTTGTGGGCTTTGAGGAGAGAGAACCCAAGTGAGTCGCTTGGCGTTTTTTGTTCTTGGCCAGGATTTGGATTTTGGACGTAGGAGATGGAAACGTCGCCGTCATCCAGGAGGATAAAATCGTCGTCATCCGGACCCTTGAGCTCCACCATGGACCAGATTGTTTGGGTTCTCCATTTTCACAACCACCGGCGTTCCTCAGTGAGTTTCTTTCGCCCATCAATCGAACGACGGTGCCATTGCTTCAAATTTTAGACACCCAGATATGAAATTAAGCTCAGAGAAATGACGAATGAAATATTTGGGGGAAATATTGGAGCCAAGATACTGAAATAATTTGGGGGAAAGTGGGAGGCTTTTTCTTAAAAAAAAAACCTCTATACCTACGGTTCCGTGTTGACCGTCGCTATAGATACCCTATAGCGATGGTTCTGTGTCGACCATCGCTATAGCTTGTCGCTATATGTTGAATTTCTAGTAGTGTTGGAAGTTTTAATTGTTTTATTCAAGAAAAACGTTTTTTTAATGATTAGTGGGTTGTTAAACATGTTGAAATCTGAATTCAAAGAGGCGTAGGAAATTTGTTATATAAATATAATATTTTATTAAATTTTCTGCTTTGGTTTTCTAAGCATTTTCCTATAAATAGGGTGCTTAGGTTAGAATTAAAAATCACACCAGAAACTGAAGTTTCCTCTCTATTTCTCTCTCTATATATCGAGCGTATTTTTGTGAGTATTTTAGTACTTTGAGTATTGTTATACGGTACAAGTTCTTTCAGCACTATATCCAGTATTCCAGTCAGAAGTACTATCTTTTTGAGGTAAGGGATGTTATTTTATTCAAAAATGATATTATTTCTTCAATATCATTATGCCGAAATATTGGTTTGAACTTTTTATCAAATTTGGAACTTTTTCATGTCGGTATTACTATTCATGAGTTACTATTCATGAGTTACTATCTACGAGTTACTATTTACGAGTTACTATTCATGAGTTACTATTCACGAGTACTATTCACGAAGCATGATGATGTTTTTTGTGAAATTTCTATCTTTTGGTGTCGGAGTTACTATTCACGTATACGACACTATTCACGTATACGACACTATTCACGAATACGACACTATTCACAAAAAAATTAAATTTTCTTTTCTGTGTCCAAGATCGTCTGTTATGATTCCTATCTTTGATTGGATCTATGTTTTGGTCTTCATTCTTGAATTTTACTCCACTCTGGTTATTTATGAAGTATTTTTGAACTTGGATTGTTTAAAGTACGAATCCTTAATATTTGTTCTTTTGTTTCACTGGATTCGTTTTCTTTAAAATATTTTTCATCATCCTCAGTCCTAAATGATGATATTACTGAATATCTTTGGCCTGTAGTGCAAAGATGAATGATTTCTGATGAATATCTTTGGCCCGTAGTGCAAAGATGAACAGGTGTTTAGATGAACATGACCAATTGATGAATATCTTTGGCCCGTAGTGCAAAGATGAACAGGTGTTGAGATGAACATGACCAACTGATGAATATCTTTGGCCTGTAGTGCAAAGATGACTATTTGATTCAAGATGTATATTGATTGATGTTACAGGGATAAAATATCGATGATGGACTTTTAAATTCATAGATGATAGTAGATTTCATTCTCTACTTAACTCTTCTAATGAATTGTTGTTTCCGCTGCAGTTGTTGATCTAAAACTTGTTGTCTATTGTATTCTATCAGATTTTTCTCTTGAAGACACTGGATAATTTGTTGTACATTATCTTAGTCATAATATTCTTTACTCTGGGCTAGTTGAGCTCACCCTTTTCCTTTTTGTTCCATTTTTCTTCTCAGGAGACGAGAATATAAGCGGGAACTAGTCGGTGTGGAATAATGGTTCAAGATGATTGTTTTAATAGTCCTCACTATTTTGTAAAATAGTGTATCAATAATTGTAATGAGGACTTATTTGAGTGTGGATATTGTCTAGAAGACAATATTTGTATTTAAACTCACAGTTTATGTGTTGTCATATTTTGCACGACAATTGTATTAATGAAGTTGTAGTTGTTTCTGTACCATGTATTTGGCGACTCAGAATGGGTTGGATGAAATGGACCTGTTTTGGGGGCGTCATAGTTGGTATCAGAGCTTAGGGATATGATATCTGGTGGAGATCGGGGAATAGAACTAAGAGGGGAGAGACGAGTAAATCCTTCGCTAGTGTGTCCTACCTAAGCTTATTTGTTGGTCGGTCATAATATAGGGGTATTATGTGATTTGTTAATTAGTTTAATTAACCCTTGTTTTATGGAAATATTTAAGAATGTTGACTGAGAATGTTAACAATGGAGTGAATGAGACCGTGCAGACACCTCTAATCATCAACCAGGTTAATGTGATTAGAGATATCTATGTGGTGATTGAGGAATTAAAAGTTGCACTCAAGCTAGTCGCAAAGGTAGCAACTGAGAGTGAGGAAGAAAAGGAACCTGAGGATGATTTATTAGAAGAACTTATTGATCAAAATGTAGAATTTCAAAATCATATTCATGAGTTAGAAGAGCAGGCTGAAGAACGACAGGCGGTCGTGGAACAAAGGGATGCAACAATTCAAAATTGTATTACCCGGTGTGCGATGGTTGAACAGAAACACTCTTTGACAGAGTATACGATATTAAAGCTGGAATCTGAGAATTCAAATGTCAAGGAGCAACTGAAAGAAGAAACAACTGAATGAGTGAGAATGAAAGATGCATGGGTAAAAGCCGCACGACGCGTTGATATTGTGGAAAGAGAAGTCCGGTTTAAAAAAGCTAAAATAGATGATATGTATTTCTCTTTTTCGACAGCAATTTGGAGAATCCAGTATTGAGTTTTGAATTACCCTAACGAGGAATCGAACGAAGTTATCACGGGTTAGTTAATTATAAATTTTTGCGAAGTTTATACCTTACTCGATATCGGTTCTACCCATTCTTTTATCTTTCTTGTTTGCGCTCAACGTTTAAATTTGACTCCGGAGAGATTAGACTTTGACTTATCAGTTGAAACTCCGTTAGGAGAAACCTTCATTACATGTGCTATCAAAGTCTTGGATGAGAGTCACAGTTTTGAATGACATTTCTATTATTAATAAATTTCCTGACGTATTCTTGAAGACTTCTTAGCTTACCCCTAAAACGTGAAATTGAATTTTGTATTGACTCCAGTACAAAACCCATTTCTTCAACCCTTAAATATTTCTTCACATAAAATGATAGTATCATACGCCAAAGACGTTGGCTCGAGCCGTTGAAGATTACGATTATACCATTCAATACCATTGTAGGAAAAACGAACGTGGTAGCTGACGCGTTAAGCAGAAGATCGTATGCGTTTATAAGTGCGAATTAAATATTCGAACCTACGTGAAGATAGTAAATATACGATTAGAATCGACTTTAATCGATAAATTTAAAGTTGCTCAAGCTACAGACCTAGAGTTGATGAATATGAAGAAGAAGATGCAAGAAGTCGTTATTCCAAAAGCGAGAATCGGCGATGTGAGGAAAGCTCAAACCTTCGATTTATTAGTCCTTTTGAAATCTCGGTCGGATAGGAACCTGTGGCCTATAGACACATTTTATCGCCAAGTATGACGCGTGTTCATAACGTTTTTTACGTTTCGATGTTACGTAAATATGTGGACGACCCGAACCACATTATTGAGTTAGAACCGAGACAAGATAGCGGAAGATTTAACGTCTGAGGAGGTACCACAAGATCTTGGATAAGAAGGAGCATGTCTACATGCGTCAATTTCGAGGACGAAATTTCATAAGGAGGGAGGTTGTAAGACCCCAACTTTTTATAAATAAAGATTTAATTTTCTCTAATTATTATTTTGAAATAGTAAGGGTTGATTTGATTAATGTAGTTAGTTATGGGTAAAATCTTGATATTTTAAATAAGCAAGTGGTTATAAAATATTCATTGTTGTCGGGGAATATTCGTTTGGTCGTGGAATATTCTTGTTGTCGGGAAATATTCGTACGACGGCGCAGCCTTGTGTGGGCCCCATAACGAAAAGCGATTGGATGAAGAAAATGACAAGTATAAGTTGTTTATAAATAACGGCGTAGTTGTTACCATTAATCTTCATTGGAATACCCGTGGTTAAAATACGATGTCTACGCGTTGTTGCACAAGATGCTTTGCACCAGTATTGCACCAATTCTTTATGATTCTTACATAAGAAGGCACTACTCAATAATTATTACGATAATTCTTTATTCGGATTTTATTTTATTGATTCAATAATTGTTGCGTTGATATTTTATATTCTTTGTTGTTTCAATAATTGTCACTACACAATATTTTTCATTATCGAAGCAATAATTCATATTATCTGAATAATATTATTAGATAACATTATTGGCAATGTCTAGAAAGTTACATCTAAGGAGTGGTTTGGTCACCTAATTGCGTATTAGTAAGGAGAAATTCTTATTAAAAGCCCCCTCTCCTGAACCTGCTGGTTGTCATTATTGTGATTACAATATTATTTGTGAATAATTAATTATTGATTTATATGATGAGGAAAATATTCATTTTATGTGGATATAGATGGAGAAAATTTTAAAAGTGACAATTGTTGAAAATCGATATTTTATCTTTTCTGATAAAATAATATTTTATTATATTATTATAATATAATAATGATGATATTTTTTACAATGAATGTGTGATATATGAAGAGGAAGAATATTTTTGTTGCAAAAATTGTTTTAAACATGTTAAACATGTTGGTGGACCCATTTCTTGACTGAAATTTGATTATAGCCTGTAAAATCGTCCGTTTATGGATTTCGGTCAATTTTTGTTTGGAATTTGGAAAAACTTTCTTCTGTAAAGTTGTAGAGAATTGATTTTCCTATAAAAATTCGCGAGATTCGAATTTTTCCGATAAAGGGCTATTTATTATGAATTATTGAAGTTCTGAAATTCTAGAATAATTGATTTTTGGAAGTTTTAATTGTTTTATTCAAGAAAAACGTTTTTTAATGATTAGTGGGTTGTTAAACATGTTAAAATCTGAATTCAAAGAGGCGTAGGAAATTTGTTATATAAATATAATATTTTATTAAATTTTCTGCTTTGGTGTTCTAAGCATTTTCCTATAAATAGGGTGCTTAGGTTAGAATTAAAAATTACACCAGAAACTGAAGTTTCCTCTGTATTTCTCTCTCTATATATCTGTAACACCCCCTTTCCAAAATAGAAAGAGAGGTTACTCAAAACACAACAAAACTGAAATGAAAGCTTTATGTCATAAAAGGATGGTCTCATAATAATTAAATATCACAAGATAAACTATAGTAAATATCCCACTAGCTCAAACTATAGCCGAAGGTAATTATTACAATTTCAAATAAACTGACATATCAATCATAACCATAATAACTCTAAATCATTGGAATGAATGGAGCTCTCATCACACTTGCCCATGATTCCCCTGATTACCTGTCGGAAGAAAAACACAGCATGAGCCAAATGCCTAGTACGAATATAGAATACAAATAATGAACCGAAATAACTAATTCAATTAAATGAACTGAAACGAAACGAACAAAACTAACACAACAAAATAATAAATTTGAATCAAATGGTCAAATGGTGTTATTTCATCTGGAGCTCGAAACAAAACAGAAATATACCTCGCCACACAGGCAAGTCAAATAATGCCACACAGGCAAATCAAAATAATGCCACACATGCATAACATACATCGGACCGGCCGGATCCGGATGCATGCAAATCGGAAGGCGTGTTTGGCACAAACATCACCGATCCGCATAACAGAATAGAACAAAAAACTAGGGTCGACCTATACGCCTCCCACAACAAAACACCAAATGGCCAACTCCCACCGGAGCACAAAACGTAGACGCCGTGGACTGATCACACCGCCACGGAAGGTGTCATGCTTCGGTGCCAAGAGGACATGCCTGTGGTACCCCCACAGGTGGTTATAGCTCAGGTATATCCTACGGTATTCTAACAAGGATACCATGTCACAACACATGCGACACAATATCAACAAAAAGGGTTTCTAATATGTACATGTTAAACTAAAATGAATCATCAACTCAAAGTCTCCAAAAATATTAACATGTACTTTCTACGAGAATCAGAATAAATACAAAAGATGATACACTGGATAAAGAGTACAAACACGAGTTCTAAGTATCAATATCAAGACGGAACTATCAAAATAAATTTAGACATGTTGTACTAGTCTAAAGAGTACAAATATGAGTTCCAACTATGAACACCAAAACGAACTATCAAAATAAATTGACAAGAAATAATTATGAGATGCAATACTAAATTTCGAAACGGATAACAAAACGAACAAATTGAAAACAAAAGAGTCTCGCTGAAAAAGTACGGAATCCGTACCTGGATTAAGCAATGTAATACCCAAAATTTAAATAAGATTATGTTAATCTCCTTCAATTCGATCTAATAAAATAAAATAAAATTTATTACAAATTTACCCATTAACAACATAAAATTGTTAAATTTATTATCAAGTAAATTTTATAATTTTATCAACAAGATTAATGAGTTTAAATTAATATATATAACTTCAATTATAATTGTCAATTCTAACTTATAAATTTCATGGTTTAATTATTAAAATAATATATGTATATATATATATATATATCCATTAACTCAACGCTTTGCAAAAGTCATTACACGCAACCAAAATATATATATGAACATGAAATATATATATATATATATATATATATATATATATATATATATATATATATATATATATATATATATAGTAACGAATAACAAGCTCAAAAGTCGCTTCAATCAATTAAGTATACATATATGTATAGCCCGTATATAATAATAATATATAATAAAGATCTAAACATGCAGCCAATCCATATATACTATTTCAAAATTTAACTGAAAATCAAAAGAAACGAAACAAAACAAACACGATAGGCGATGCTCTCTCTCCTTTTTTTTATATCATACGCAACTCTAACAAATACAATAATGGCGGCTGACTCCTCTTTCTCTTTCTTTCAGTCAGTATAAAAATGATGAAGCAATTAGGTTTAGTTTATTTATTAATTATATATTATAATAATCCTCTTAATTAATTGAATAAAAAAAATAATACATTTACACAAATATAAATTAGCCCAAATAATATAACATTAAAATTAACATAATCCATTTACTTATTATAGTCCACAAATTTTACTGATTAATTTGGCCCAAACAAAATAATGGCCCAAATAAGAAAACAGAGTCCAATTAATATGTTTTAAAACAAATATATATATATATATATATATATATATATATTATCATATAATATTTTATTTTTCTTTCGGGTATTACAATATCGAGTAGTATTTTTGTGAGTATTTTAGTACTTTGAGTATTGCTATCTGATTGCAAGTTCTTTCAAAGACTATATCCGATATTCCAAATCGGAAATCTTTGTCTTTTTGAGGTAAGGGATGTTATTTTATTCAAAATGATATTATTTCTTCAATATCATTATGCCGAAATATTGGTTTGAACTTTTTATCAAATTTGGAACTTTTTCATGTCAGAATTACTATTTATGAGTTACTATTCATGAGTTACTATTCATGAGTTACTATTTATGAGTTACTATTCACGAGTACTATTCACAAAGCATGATGATGTTTTTTGTGAAATTTCTATCTTTTGGTGTCGGAGTTACTATTCACGTATACTGGCCTATTTAACGTGATATGACCTTTATTCACGAATACGACACTATTCATAGAAAAATTAAATTTTCTTTTCTGTGTCCAAGATCGTCTATTATGATTCCTATCTTTGATTGGATCTATGTTTTGGTCTTCATTCTTGAATTTTACTCCACTCTGGTTAATTATGAAGTTTTTTTGAACTTGGATTGTTTAAAGTACGAATCCTTAATATTTGTTCTTTTGTTTCACTGGATTCGTTTTCTTTAAAATATTTTTCATCATCCTCAGTCCTAAATGATGATATTACTGAATATCTTTGGCCTGTAGTGCAAAGATGAATGATTTTTGATGAATATCTTTGGCCCGTAGTGCAAAGATGAACATATGTTTAGATGAACATGACCAATTGATGAATATCTTTGGCCCATAGTGCAAAGATGAACAGGTGTTGAGATGAACATGACCAACTGATGAATATCTTTGGCCTGTAATGCAAAGATGACTATTTGATTCAAGATGTATATTGATTGATGTTACAGGGATAAAATATCAATGATGGACTTTTAAATTCATAGATGATAGTAGATTTAATTCTCTACTTAACTCTTCTAATGAATTGTTATTTTCGCTGCAGTTGTTGATCTAAAACTTGTTGTCTATTGTATTCTATCAGATTTTTCCCTGTTGAAGACTAAGGATAATTTGTTGTACATTATCTTAGTCATAATATTCTTTACTGGGCTAGTTGAGCTCACCCTTTTCCTTTTTGTTCCATTATCGAATCATCCCTGTACCACGATTAAGGATATTCATGTAATCATCAATGGTCATGATTATACCGAATAATCCATGGTTATAATCATACCAACAACTGTCCATCAATGCCCTATAGGCCAATGAGGACTTTTACCACATCATTTGTAACATTACGGGTCATGATTATACCGAATGATCCTTGGTCATAATCATACCAATCAATAGTACATCTATGCACGTAAGCCACATATGATTTTTATCACAATATAAGCATGGGGATGATGACAATGATATAAGAATTCAATTAAAAGCAAGCAAAGGATAAATATTTAAAGATTTATAATTTAATTTATCCAGAATTCAATATTGTCCAAATTGTCAACATGATACTGCTTTGTGGAGTAAAATTCAAGAATAATATTGTATCAAAAATAATTTGGACATCAAAGAAATTAATTTTTATCATGAATAATTCCCCAGGTGAATAGTACCTGTGTGAATAGTACCCTGTGAATAGTACTTCAGGAATAGTATCCCGTGAATAGTACTTTGTGAATAGTACTTTATAAATAGTACCCGTGAATAGTACTTTATGAATAGTAACCCCATGAATAGTACTTTGTGAATAGTACCGTGAATACTACTCATGGACAGTACTCCGACATGAAAAACTTAAAATTTAACAAGAATGTGTAGAAAATATCCTTGTGAAACGATACTAGATGAAGCACAAATTTTAAGGATATTCTATTAATTTCACAGAGTATGGAAGCAATACTTTAACAAAATGAGGGTATAATCAGGAATACGAGATGAAATAATAATACTCACATACTACAGAGTATGGAAGAAAATATTATTCCTTATGAATACTGAAAAAAAATAATATCCCTTACCTCGTAAGAAGATTTGGATCTTGGAATAGTGAAGCAGCGACTTCTCTTCTTCTTCTCTCTCTATATCTTCTCTCTCTATAATTGCTCTTATGAGTCTTAGTGAATTGGTGAGAATGAAAGAAGAATGAGCTTCTATTTATAGGAAAATATAATTTCGATAATTGCAGACGTTTTGGGGCTCAAAATATTACAAAGATAATACTTTCATCTTTTCTTTCTTTTTTTTTTATTTAGGCCCGCAAGTATTATCAAACTTGCACCACCTCCCCTAATAGTACATCTTGTGAATCAAGAGTACAATCATGTGAATTAATAGTACAATCATGTGAAAAAAATAAATACAAGATATAGATGCATCATCTATACCTCCATTTTTAATTTAGTCGAGCAAGTATTATCAATCTTGCACCACCTCCCCTAATAGTACATGCATGTGAATCAATAGTACACACATGTGAACAAATAGTTATAAGCATGTGAATTAATAGCAATTAACTGCTCATTTATCCGATTAATTACCCGATTGGTCAATACAACCTCCAGACATCCATTATTATCGAAATAGATGTCAATTTCCACTAACACTAATAATTCCAACACAATAGAAATATCAATTTCATCTTTAATCAACACGAACTTATTCATCATTAATATTATAACTCACAATATTTAACAACCAGATCATTCCCAGGAAAGAGGGGGCTTTTCGATAAGGATTTCTCCCTATTGGTGCGCAATTAGGTGACCAAACCTCTCCTTGACAGAACTTTCTAGACATTGTCAATATTGCAAATAATAATATGAATAATTTTATCGTCTCAATTATTGATTTAATATATAATATAAAATATATGCAGATGATACTGTGACAATAATTGAATCAATAATATGAAAGATATTATGCAGCAATTACTGTAGAAATAATTGAGTATAATTAAGTGACTTCTCACGTAAGCATCAATAATCAATACCGTGTGCTACTATGCATCCACGCCAGATTCAGATTTACTTTACCACCGGGTAGTTCAACGGTTTAACGATAAAACTTTCGTTGTTATTTTTATAAAAGATAATTACGTCATTTTCTAACTACGACAATACTTACTTGTGGGGTCACCAATGATTGTCTTGCCGTCGTTTAATATTCCCCTTAAAACGAATATTCCCAGACCAATCGAATATTATATAACCACTTACTTATTTTGCAAAATTTGTAAATAATACCCACAACTATAACATTATATCAAATCCACACCATAATATTCAAAAATATATTTCGAGAAAAATTAATCTTTATTCATAAAAGTTGGGGTCTTACAACCGGGAAGTCATCTTTGAGGCTGGCTTTGTTTAGATCTCGATAATCCACACAAACTCGGACCTTCCCTCCGGGTTTAGACACAAGAACTACATTGGACAACCATTCAGGGTATGTTGATACCATGATAATGCCTACTTTGAACCGCTTGACTATTTTTTTAACTTTCAAACTCCGTTCGGGCTTCAGTCTTCTTAATTTTTGTTTGACTGACTTGAATCATTCTTTGATGGGAAGTTAATGAACGACTATATCTGTGGACAATCCGATCTTGTCATCATGAAACCGTGCGAATACATCCTTGAACTGGGTTAGGAGTTTAATTAGATCTTTCTTTTGGCTCAGGGCAAGGTCATTCCCGATTTGGATTTCCTTTGGATTTTCTGGAGTTTCGATATTGACAGTGTCCACGTCGGGAGAAATTTCTCTTGAATTCCTCTTTTAAATATTTCTTACCCTTTATCTTTTCGATGTGGTTAGAATTTGATTTGAAAGGGTGAAATTGGCAAAAGAGTTCGACATAAAATGTCGACGATTTGAAAATATTGATTTTTATAGAGCCGCCAGTTGGTAGGAGTGAAATGGTTATACCAACTCAATTGAGTTTATGAAAAGTTTTGCAAAAAGGCCTGTAGAAATTGAGAAGTTTATTTTATTAAAAGTTATTTCTATTTATTACATAGATTGATATATATATATATATATATATATATATATATATATATATATATATATATATATATATATCATACAACAACCTAATTATATTTATGGTAATTCCTAAATTACAGCAATGTGTACACACTGATTAAGGAAGCTACAATTATGGTATATCCTATTATATCTTCTAACACTGTCATATCTTCTAACACTCCCCCTCAAGTTGATGTATAAATGTCTTGCATACCCAACTTGAAATATAGCGGATGAAACATCTTACTACTAAGACCTTTGGTCAAAATATCAGCAAGCTGATTTTCTGTTTTGACAAAAGGTAAGCAAATAAGACCACTAGTTAACTTTTCTTTAATGAAGTGTCTGTCAATCTCAATGTGCTTCATTATATCGTGTTGTACTGGGTCATTCGCAATACTAATGGTTGCCTTATTATCACAAAATAACTGCATATGCCTATTAGTTGTAACACCCAAATCTTCTAACAAGGTTCGAAGCCACATTAGTTCACATATACCCAAGGCAATATCTCGATATTCTGCTTCAACACTAGATTTTGCTACCACAGATTGTTTCTTACTATGCCAAGTAACAAGATTACCTCCAACAATAAGCAGTAACCTGATATAGAACGATGATCCTCTTTAGAGCTTACCCAATTTGAGTCGGAAAAAGTTTCAACTCTCATATGACCATGTGATGCAAACAATAACCCTTTTTCGGGAGAATACTTGAGATACCTCAGAATTCTATAAACAATTTCCATATGACAATGTCGAGGATCATGCATATACTGACTCACTATTCTCACAACATAAGATATATTAGGTCTAGTATGAGAAAGATATATCAATCTTCCCACCAAACCTTGATATCTTTCTTTATCAACCGTAGGTCCTGTGCCACCTACTATATGATGATTAACTTCAATAGGAGAATTAGCAGGCTTACATTCCATCATGCCAATTTCTGTTAAAGATCAAGGACATACTTTCTTTGAGATAAAAAAATCCCACTGGTAGATCTTGCAACTTCAATACCAAGAAAATATTTCAAAGGACCAAGATCTTTGATCTCAAATTCTTTGGCCAAACTTGCTTTAAGATTCATCATCTCTTCTTTATTATCCCCTGTCACCACAATGTCATCAACATAAACAATAAGAATGGTAGTCTTATCGTTTATATGTTTGACAAATAGGGTATGATCTGCTACTTACTCTTTGTACCCAAATCTTATCATTGCTTTATGGAATCTACCAAACCAAGCTTTGAGAGATTGCTTCAACCAGCCTTTCGCAGTTTATAAACCTTATCCTTGGTGGTAAATGAAGTAAAACCAGAGGGTATTTCCATATATACTTTCTCCTCTAAGTCACCATGAAGGAATACATTTTTCACATCCAATTGTTGAATATCCCAGCCGAAGTTTGCTACACATGAGATTATGGTACGAACAGAGTTCATCTTTGCCACATGAAAAAATGTCTCCTTGTAATCAATCCCATGAGTTTGAGTGTACCCTTTTGCAACTAATCTGGCTTTGAATCACTTAACTATCCCATCTGGTTTCTGTTTAACTGTATACACCCATTTTTAACCAACTGATCATTTTCCGTAAGGAAGTGAGACTAGTACCCATGTATCATTCTTTTTCAAGACATTCATCTCCTCTATCATAACCTGTTTCTAATTCTCATCACTCATTTCTTCTTTCCATCCCTGAGGAACATATATTGAAGATAAGAAAGAAATAAAAGAGAGATAGGATGCAGACAATTTACTATAGGCTAAGAAATTAGAGATAAGATGTTGAGTACAAGTTCTAACCCCTTTTCTAAGAGCAATAAGAATATCAATATCATCAGATGAACAAGTAGGATTAGGATTCTCACCATTAGCATTATCAAGATTAGGTTTTGAGCAGGGTTGGAGTAGTGGTGCAAAAATGGTGACCTTATGCTTGCCTCTTCGAACATAGGTTCTCAACTCAGGTTCATTCTGTAACTCCCCCTGTGTAGAATTATCAGGAACATCAATAGGAACAAGGGATGATGGAACATGAAAAAAGGGTAGAATAGAACTTGTAATGTAATTCTCATTTATTTTAATTAATAATGGAATCCAATTCCAAGTAAAAAAAACTCCTTTATTAAAAGAAACACAGATTCTCTTTCCTATTCACAAATAAACTCCTTTATTTTGAATAATATGAAATCTTATTCCATATCTAAATAAACTCCTTTATTTAAGGAAATTAGGATTCTCTTTCCTATTCACAAATAAACTCTTTTATTTTGAATAATACGAAATCTTATTTCATATCTAAATAAACTCTTTTATTTAAGGAAACATGGAATCCAATTTCAACTCCAATTAGTTATTATGGAATCCAATTCCAACTCTAATTAGTTAGCATGAAATATAATTTTAAGATTAAAATAAACCTTTTTATTTTAAGATTAAAATAAACTTTCATTTTAATTATAAAATAATTGCGAATATATATATATATATATATATATATGGGAAATGATCCATATAATACGTTAGCAAGAAGGATTGTTTTAACTAACGCTCATCCAACCATCCAAAAGTAAAGTGAATGGCTGAGATGAGGGCCCAGCCGCTACTCCCTCTAGCGGCCAGTCAAATTTTTTTTGTTGGTCGCTACTCCTTCTAGCGGCCAACAATTTTTTTTGGCTTAATTACATTATCCTGATTATCATCACACATACTACTTATTAATTAGTAAATAAAATAATAAAAAATTATAAGTATAATCAATAATTATCCTTATACTTATTAATAAAATAAGTATGTATAAAGATAATTAATAATTATCGTCTTATGATTTTTAATTATAAATAAGAAATAATGATTGAATTTTATTATATTCCTACCAAATATATAAACTCAATCACTATTTCCTATTTATAATTAAAAATCATAAGACGATAATCGATAATTATTCTTATACATACTTATTTTGTTAATAAAATATAAAGATAAATATAAAGATAATTATTGATTATCCTTATAATTTTTATTATTTTATTTTTGATTAATAAGTAATATATATAAGGATAATTTGTTAATAAGTATAAGGATAAGTATAAAGATACTTACCGATTATCCTTATAATTTTTATTTTTTATTTTCTTGATTAATAAGTAGTATGTATGAGGATAATTAGGATAATGTAATTAAGCCAATTTTTGTTGTTGTTGTATTACTCTCTAGCGGCCAAATCAAAACACTGATCGTTTTATTTGGCCGCTAGAAATGTAACAACCAACAAAAAATTTGGCTAGCCGCCATAGGAGAGTAGCGGTGGGGCACTCATCTCACCCATTCACTCTAATTTTGACTACCGGATGAGCGTTAGTTAAACAAATTCCCGGCTAACGTATTCTATGGATCATTTCCTATATATATATATATATATATATATATATATATATCAAACTGCAGGAAACCAAAGGAATCATATACTATTTTTTCATGAATCATGATAATCGACCACGTGATATCACCTGTTAAGTATATAAATATATATAAGGCATATCCAGGCATATCACCCGTATATAGTAATTTGAATCGGTGATGGTAATCACCGAGGGGCATCCTTGTTTAGTATATATATATATATATATATATATATATATATATATATATATATATATATATATATATATATATATATATATATATAGATTAGTAATCATGTATAAACATAAGCGGTGAATCTCACAGTATCCTTGAGTAACTACAATTAAAAGAAAAAAATAATATGATTCATGATTTTTTGATTTTTTTAAAATAAATTTTATACAACAAATTATGCCAAATTAAATTGTTCTAAACACATATCAATATACATATCAAATCAAAACAATTAATAATTCGCATAAAGGTTTGATTTTGATACCACTGTTAGGTTTATAATATTCATGAATGCAATCAAATTGCACAAAATAAGCGAAAACATGGAAAAATCAGAGTTTTAAAATTTTTACAAACCTTATACCTGGATCATCCTTTATGTATAATTATTAATTAAACGAAAAGATATGAAAAACAAGAATCATACCCTTAAAGATTCGAGCTTCCTCAGGTACAAGTTCACCTCCAAATCCTTTCGCGTTCAACTTGAATCCACTGGGGTTGGTTCCTTCCTTTGATCAACGTTAGCCACCCAAGTGTTTGGTCTCTAGAGGTGATCCACCAAGGAAGAAGAAAAGATTCAAGAAGATGGGTGTTTGGCAAAACTCTAATTTTTCTATCTCATAGAAAAGAGCGTACTCTCCAACAATTGGAATCTCGTATATTGTGAAAAAGTCAACAACCATCTCACCCATAATAAGACTCCTCTTATTTATAGATGTGGGCAACCCTCCTTAACAATTAACGAATTGAGTTTTATTTTAATTAATTAGCCTCCTAATCTTATTAGGAATAAATGAGAGTACTAATATTAAATTAATTTCCAACTCTTTAGAAATTAAAATAATAATAATTGTAATAATATTAATAAGACCCCTCTTATTAATTTATATATTTAATATTTCTAAAATATTAAATAATAAATATTAAGCTATTTAATTTATTCTATCACCATAAATTAAATTAAATACACTTAACATATTATTACGATTATGCCATTAACTTCTTAAATAATTATTCTTCCTTTTATGGTGTGACCCTTTAGTTTCTCCATATTAAACCCATTGTGAATAAATCAATTAGAACAATTCTAATCTTATTTAAATAAATAAATAAAAAATTAATTTATTTAAATAAATAATATTTATTCTACAATAGGGACAAGCCTCCCTAACGATCAACGACTTTCTAGATAATATAGATTTCAACATTAATCATAAAAGAACCTTTGAGTAAATAGTTACCGTACAATTCAATTCTTCCACTGCATAATGTCCCAATTAAATATAAGACATGGAATTGTCACAAGTCTTATTTTATTTAATTATATGTATTTCGACTCTTAAATGCATGACTCCAAATAATGCAAATTAGAAACTCCTTTCTAATTTCATTCTCTTTAACCAAGGACTCTTGGGTTGTCATTTATTGAATCACATAGACATTTCTCTTCTTTTACTAGAAGCGGTAGATTCTTTATTGATCATACATTATCTCCATGTACAACTTATTATACCCAAGCATACCCTTTGATATACCCTAAGGGTCTTAAGGAATAAGTCAAAGTATAACTCATCATACACAAGATACTATGATGATCTCAAGTCTAAGGATCTCTTGTACTACTATAACTATAGGAATTCCTATTGATAGGTAAGTAAAACTCCATTAGGTAATCCTTAGGGAGCCACGTTCAGTGAACTTATTCTCTAATAAGCACCTACATACTTGCTTTAGTGTCTCCACACAAATGATCATGAGATCAATTATCCTCATCCAATGAGCAAGCAACGTATATACCAATCTATCCAAATTCACTAATCCCCAATTTAGTAATCCAACGATTATGAACTATTTTAGTTTTAAGCTTTCTAAGAATTTAGATCTCATTAGAATGATCATCATCATTATTCTAAAAGCATTGCTTAAAACTATAGGTTTATCACATACTATAATACAACATCATGTAGATAATTAAAAGCCTTTAATAAATTAATACTTTTTATTAATAAAATGAATAAGATTGTTACAAAGTATATGCTTTATCATCAAACATGATTGGCTTGTGTGCATACTTCTTTCATATACCTGACCGGGCGTAATGAGAAGAAGTGGATTTGGAATAGAGTTTTTCAAAAAACTGAGATTTCCTAAGGAGTGAGTGCAGAAGTAGTGTCTAAAGCACTGGAGGTATCAACCTGAGGTGTGGTAGTAGTCACATAGGCCTGAGATCCATGTCCACAACTACTACCAAACTTACCCCCTCACCTTTTAGGACATCCATGAAGCTTGAAACAACTATCTTTGGTATGGTTCTTACCCCCACAATAATCAAATTCACGAGATTCCTTCTCAATAGGAGACTGAGTAGTGAAGCCAAACTTAGGAGATGAAGCAACCATGGCGGATCGATAAACATAATTTAAAACCATCACTCGATGCCTACTTTCTTCTTGTTGGACTCTAGCATGAGCCTCTCGTAACGATAAAAAAGGTGTCTGACCAATCAACTGTGCTCGAACTTAATCAAATTCTATATTCAATCCTGTCAGGAAATCCACAACTCTATCTGCACTAACAAACTTCTGATAAGCTGCTGCATCTTCTAGACATTTAGCTGAAAAGACCCGGTAATAATCAAGTTCTTGCCAAAGAGCATTAATTTCTATAAAATACTGAGCCACAGTCTTCTCCCCTTGACTTAGCTTGCAAATCCTTTAACTAATATCATATGCCTTAGACATATCACCAGAAACAGAGAAAGTTTGAAAGATAGCCTCCCAAAGATCATAGGCAGTGTCTAAGAACATGTAATTGTTGGGTAAAATCTAGCTACGCACAACACACAAGTATGCATGGTCAACAAGTAATAAAGTGTAAGTAGAGTATCCTTCCCATGAGAAATTATTAAGAATTTAACATTCACAATTACCAGCTTCCTATTAATCCTAATTTTATTAAACTATTCAATTTCAAGTTTGTAACTAAAAGTATTAAAAATATTAAAATTACTAAACAATCAACAAACCCTAAAAACTGAAATTTCAAATAAATATTGGAGAATTAGGATTACAACTTCACCCTAAGCATCACTCTGACTATTAACCTTTATTCCAGTTTAATTCACTATCCCAATTTATTAATTAAGAACACGAAAGTAGAATTAGCCACCTCTCGATGCACTAACACCATATTAACTTAAATCAACAATTTAGATAGAATTAAGTTAAACACCTTAATTAACTAACTCACTATATCTCTATGTGATTTATAATCAAAGAAGGTTTAAGTGCAAGTTCTCTATTCGATTACATGCGATGTTAAGCATATCTCTACCCTAACATTCATCAAGATTCTGTTCATTCACAAAATTCAAGAACACATGCTATATTAACTAAGTCTAGACTCGTACTTCCTCTCTCGAATCCATATAAGTCCACAAAGTTGTTGATCAGGCAATTCATAAATTCAAGCATAAATTAATATAGATAAACAGAATAATAGCTTATTAAACTGAAAATCAAAGATTACATAACCATTGTTCCACTTAAAGATCCGTTATAAGCCTAAAAAGTAATTTAGTTCATCATCAATGAATTAAAAACTGAATTAATCAAAGAAAACATCATCTCAATTACAAATATAAAACTAAGAAGAAGAATAAATTCAGAACACCTTTCTCTTTAGTCCAATATGCAACTGTTGTGAAAATCCTTCAAGATCTTCTCTCTAATGCATTCTTGCTCCCAAAATCTGTCTTCAATCTTGTTAATTGCCTTCTGTCTCTTTGATCTGGTTCCTTGTTGTGAAATATGTGCTTAGACAAGTATTCTGATTACAATTCCATGACAATATGAGTCCCAAGCCATTGACATCACTTAAACTCCACATTTGCAACATTATAAATCAACTAGGAGACTACTCTGCCCCGTACCCCCGCCCCGGCGGGGGTGTTATCTTGAAAAGGGCCCGCCCCGGCGGGCATGGCTTCTGTCTTTTGAATTTGGACCTCACCTCGGCGAAGTTTTATATAGAAATTGCCTTACTTCAAATGGTATGGCTTCTGCTAATGAACTTGTTTTTCTCCTTTGCTTGCCCAATTTGTTGCCACATTGCACCTTAAATCCACCCTTTTTATCCAAATGCCACTCCACCAATCCTAAACACAAAACAAAGCTAAATAAGTAAAAACAAACAATAAAAACAAGGAATTAACACCGAATAGCTTGAATTAAGAACCAATTTGTGGGTATAAAACCCACTTATCAGTAACTACACCACATACTAAGTTCCATGGAATTAGTGTTAAGGAAGGAACGAGGGTATTGGTTGGGTCAAGTAACATAAGCGTCCAAGAAGTTTAATACAGAAGTCCCTTAGTTGCATACATAAATAACAACTCTACTTAACCATTATCTCTTGGCTTTTGATTTATAAATGTTGCTGATTCTTTGAAAATTTAAAGACCATGTTAGGTAAGAATTTGAAATTGTGGAGTTTATCAATATGAAAAAAAGTCCTATAAAGGTAAAAGGTAAAAACCTTGAGCATTATTGGAATAAGTTTTACTTTCTTCTTATTCCCTCTTTCTCATTATCCCCTTCTTTAGAAAAATATGGTTTAAGATTCCTATGAATCCAATATTGAGATTAATCATTTCTTGGTGTAAATTAAATCAATTGATTGGCTCCTGGCTCTTGTTTGAGGAGTAAAATAAAATATTGACTACTCTACTGCCTTTGGTTTTCAGCACCTCATGTGGGTGGATTGGATCCAACAGCTACCACTATCTTATTACCACGATTTATTTACAACAACTTTTACATGCCTCTAAATATATTTACATTTTAATCGAGTGTGTAAATGATACTTGTTGCTTATATCTTTAATGCCTTTTCATATTTTAACAATTTTACTCTTCCATGTTGTAGGGTCAAGGATTCAAGCAACAAATAACATTCCAGAAGTCGCTCAATTCCAGGTAAGACTGAAAACATTGGTTAAAAAGTAATCATTGTCTCTCTCACTAAACTGATTCTCTTTTTAGAAATCATGTTATAAATGTTACTGATTGTTAGCAAATTTAAAGAGCATTTAGGTGGGATGATGGGCTATTTGAAAAATGAAAATAGTAAGTAAAAAAGGTGGTTGTCAGATTAAGAGTACCCATCTGGTGTTTGATGGACTAGACAGAGTACTAGCCTGTTGTCCTTCCACCGACAGGAGAGGTAGGTGATCACTGCTCTGTGAAGCCAACCTAGCGCTATACATTCCAGAAGTCCCTGAAATCAAAGTACGACTGGAAACATTGTTTAAAAAATAATCATTATCTCTCTCACTAAACTGATTCTCTTTTTAGAAATCATGTTATAAATGTTACTGATTGTTAGCAAATTTAAAGAGCATTTAAGTGGGATGATGGGCTATTTGTAAAATGAAAATAGTAAGTTAAAAAGGTGGTTGTCAGATTGAGAGTACCCATATGGCATTTAATGGACTAGACAGAGTACTAGCCTGTTGTCCTTCCACCTACAAGAGATGTAGGTGATCACTTCTCTGTGAAGCCAGCCTAGCGATGTACCCTCCACTCTAATGGCCAAGATCTGAAGGCTTTCGCCTAAATCCCGTGACCCAACTCCTCACTTGGAATGGGCAAGCCAGTTAATAACCCTGTTGAGCCCTACCGTCAGGACCAACCAATTTTCAACCATCTTAAAGTCCTCATTTGAGTTACAGGCTCGCGCTACCAAGCCCAGCTGATAGTTATGCCTTGGTTCTGACTTATTTTGTCTAAAAATGTTTCCCTAGTAGCTGACGTGGGATAAAAATATGTAGCATTATAAGATCAATTTTTACTCTCTTCTTATGAAACACATCTTAAGACTTGAATGATTCATATAAATTCAAGATGAAACAGTCCTTGAGATTGTCAATTCATGTTATAAAGAATCAGTTATTTGGTTTCTAGTTTTTGTTTCTGGATCAAATGGACTACTTCATTACTTTTTTCCTCAGCTCCTCGACTAGGTGGAATTGTATCTTCTACCAAATGTATATTGCTCGCTATTTGTGTTTAATGCTCACTTGAACAAAATCAGTAATCATTTTAATGGGTTGATTTTTAATATATTGACGACCTGTTGTGAGATTAGGCATTTGCAGATCCTTGACTGTAGAGGGATTAAGAATCTAGGGACATGCATGAAGCTTCCCAAATTGGAGGTGTTGCGTGTGGCGGGAGATGTCTCGATGATGAAGGGTTAGTGACAATTTGGAGCAGATGTTCGGGCTTCGAACTTGGACTTGGAGGGTTGTGTGGTTGCAACAACAAAGAGGGTGGAGGAAGTTATGAGAAACTATGAAAGATTGAGGGAGATAAATTTGAAGGGTGTTATAATGTGAATGTTTTTTCATTTGCTACATGGATTAGGTTTTCAAAGCCATCACCGATGAAAAAATCCCTCCCTGTAATTTTTCTATTAAACAAGCTACAAAAACTTCTATTGAACCATGGCTGTCTACTTAGTGACTAGTAATTTCCAGCGCGAACATAAATTCCTGTTTGGAAGAGAGCTGATTGCATATATGATCTGATATTTTTTTTTTGGAAAAGAAAATCTGTGATGCCCCCCAAAATAGATCTACACAACCCATTCTGAGTCGCCAAATACATGGTACATAATTTAAATACAAACTTCATTTATACAACTATTAATTATCGTGTAAAATACGACAAAACATAAACTGTGAGTTTCATTACAAATATTATCTCGTAGACAATATCCAAACTCAAATAAAATTCTCATTACAATTATTGTCACACTATTTTACAAAATAGTGAGGATTACTAAAATAACCATCTTGGACCATTACTCCACTCCCTGACTAGTCCCAACTACATTCTCGCCTCCTGAGAAAAACAATGGAACCAAAAGGAAAAGTGTGAGCACAACTAGCCTAGTAAAGAATATTATGACTAAGATAATGAAGAACAAATTATCCTTAGTCCACAACAGTGAAAAATTTGATAGAATACAATAGACAAAAAGTTTTAGATCAACAACTACAACGGAACAAGCAATCCATTAGAAGAGTCAAGTAGAGCATGATGTCTACTATCTTCTATGATTTAAAAGTCCATCATCAATATTTTATCTCTGTAACACCAATCAATAAATGTTTTAGATCAACAAATTATCCATGCACTATAGGCCAATGATATTCGTTTGTATCACTAGTGGTTATAATCATGCCAAACATCTGTCCATCTATGCACTACGGGCTAAAGAGGATTTTCATCACAAACCTTTATCTGTAACATTAAAGGTCATGATTATACCAATACATAATTCCTGGTCATAAGCATACCCATCAACAGCCCATCTTTGCACTACGGGCCAAAGATGACGTTCAACACAATATAAGCATGAGGATGATGACAATGATATAAAGAATCAATCAAGTGAGATCAATGATAAATATTAGAGATTTATAATTTAATTTATCCAAAGTTCAAGAATGTCCAAATTATCAACATGATAACTAATTGTGGAGTAAAATTCAAGAATGATATTCATGTATCAAAAATAATTTGAACATAAAAGAAACCAATTTTGTCGTGAATAGTACTCTGTGAATAGTACCCTAAGTAAATAGTACTCTATGAATAATACCTTGTGAATAGTACCCCGAATGAAAATATTAAAATTTAATAATAAGGTTCAGACAAATATTTCAGTGAAACGATACTAGAAGAAACGCAAAACTCAAGGATATTCTACTAATTTCAGGGATTATAGAAGCAATACTTATCAAAGTAAGTGTAGATTTAGGAATATGAAACAAAATAATAGCACTTACATACTATAGAGTATGGAAGAAAATAATATTCCTTACGAATATTGAACGAAAATAATATCCCTTACGAATACGAAAAATTAATATCCCTTACCTTAGTAGGAGACTAAATCTGACTGGTATAGCGGAGATATTCTTGGAGAAATCTTGCACTATTAGTAACACTCAAATTATTCTTATACTAGAAAGAAATATGCACAATATTATAGAAGAAGAATTCTCTGATTCTGGTGTGATTTTTATTTCTTAACTAAGCAACCTATTTATAGGAGAATGGCAGGGCACTATTTAAAAGCTTTACGGGTGAAGAGAAACGAATTCACGGGCAAATTCGGCTAATTTTCTAATTTTTACTATTCATCACCATGCAATAAAATATTTTAATAAAATAAAAACTTTATATATAATATAATATATTTTAATTATAATCTAATAAAATAAATAACTTTATATATATTATAAAATGTATTCTGTTTTATATAAAAAGTTTTCTATTTTATTACAATTATAATAATAATAAAACAAAACTAAGACAACTTTCTACCGGCGATTTTGAAAAATGAGTAAGTGGAGGTCCATGTAATAAGCCAAACTTACAACAAATACTTCATGACAAACCCCTCTATTTATATCAAAATTGAATAAATATTTACCATAAATCACTTATCTTCAGTAAACACATTTTTAATCTTTCAATAATTATTCATCATTAATATTATAACTCACAATATTGACAACCGGATCATTCCCAAGAAAGAGGGGGCTTTCCGATAAGAATTTATACTTATTGACGCGCAATTAAATAACCTAACCCCTTTCCTCGACAGAACTTTTTAGACATTGTCAATAATGCAAATAATAATATGAATAACTGTGTTGTCTCAATTATTGATTTAATAATATAAAATATTATGCTGATAATATTGTGATAATAATTGAATCAATAATATGAGATACTATTCAACAACTACTGTGGCAATTATTAAATAAAACTGAGTGACTTCTTACGTAAGAATCAATAATCAAAGATACTGTGCAATACCGTGTGCTACTGTGCAACCACGCGTAATATTGTACTTTTATCATCGGGTATTTTAACAGTTAACGGTAAGTTTTATCGGTATTTTTTATAAAAAGGTTATTTCGTAAACTTTATATATCCAAGCGATTATCTTGAATTATGTAGGGTCCACTAATGATTTTTTGCCGTGCATTTAATATTCTCGACAAAAAGAATATTCCCCAACGAAACGAATATTTTATGACAACCTCCCCTCCTTATGAAATTTCTTCCTCAAAATTGATGTACGTACTTGGTATGCCGAAGAGGTGAGGATACTTTGTTTCCATTTCAGATTCTAACTCCCAGGTCATTTCTTCAATATCATGGTTTCTCCATAAAACTTTGACTTAAGGTATAACCTTTAAGCGTAGAATATGTTCCTTCTTATCCAAGATCTTGATAGGTACCTCCTCATACGTTAAATTTTTAGCTATCTCATCTGGTTCTAATTCAATAATGTGGTTTTGGTCTTCCACATATTTACGTAACATAGATATATGAAAAATGTTATGAACACGAGACATACTTGGCGATAAGGCGAGTCTATAAGCCACAGTTCTTACTCGGTTTAGGATTTCAAATGGACCAATGAATCAAAGGTTGAGCTTTTCTCTCTTCATCGATTCTTGCTTCTGAAATAACACCTTCTTGTACTTTCTTTTTAATATTTATCAGCTCCGAGTTTGTAGCTTGAATAACTTTAACTTTATCGATTAAAGTCGGTTCTACTCGTATATTTGAAATCTTCACGTGGGTCCCTTGAGTCTTTAACTTTATCTCCATCCTTTGTAAGTTATATAAAATGGGTCTTTGTGTTAATAACATCGTACTCGTACCCACATACGATTTTCTACTCAACGCGTCAGCTACCACGTTCGTTTTTCCAGGATGGTATTGAATGGTATGGTCATAATCTTTCAACAGCTCGAGCTAACATCTTTGGCGCATGTTAAGTTCCTTTTAGGTGAAAAACTATTTGAGGCTTTTGGAGTATATTAGGATTTCATCAATAAAAACAACCACAAAATGATCCAAATATTTCTTGAATATTCGGTTCATCATGTCCGAAGGCAACATGGGCATTGGTCAATCCTAAAGACATAAATAGAATTTAGTAATGCCCGTATCGAGTTTTAAAAGAAGTCTTTGGAATGTCATCCGTTTTAATCTTTAACTAATGATATCCAGAACAAAGATTGATCTTTAAGAAGAATTTAGCACCTTGCAACTGGTCAAATAGGTCATCAATGCGAGGTAACGAGTACCTATTTTTGATAGTGACATGATTCAACTCCCGATAGTTAATGCAAAGTCACATACTCCCATATTTCTTCTTTACAAATAAAATAGGAGCACCCCAAGGAGATGTACTAGGACGAATGAAATTGATGTCTAACAATTCCTGTAGTTGGGTTTTTAACTCTTGAAGTTCAATAGGAGCCATTCGATATGGGGTTTTAGAAATGGGTTTTGTACTGGGTTCAAGGTCAATACGAAATTCGATTTCACGTTCCGAGGGTAGGCCAGGAAGTTCTTCGGGAAATACGTCAGGAAATTCATTAACAACAGAAATATCATTCAAATCTGACGTATTTTTGTTTAAATCCATGACATGGGCTAAGAAATCTTAACATTCGTTTTTAATAAACGAATGGCTTTATGGCTTAATATGACAGTGATTGACTTTAGTGGTTTGGTTACTTGAATTCGTATAACAGGTTGGTTAGGAATATGAAAACTAACAACCTTACGAAAATAATCAATTTTAGCATGATGAGTAGTTAACCAATAAATCCCTAAAATCACATCAAATGCAAGTATCTTCAAAGAGATGAGATCAACAGGCAATCTGAGGGTGCCGATTTGAATCAAACAAGATTTATAAACAGTGGATGTAATGAAGGTTTCTCCCAATGAAGTTTCAACAGATAAGTCAAAGTCTAATTTCTTAGGGGTAAAGTTCAAACGTTGAGCACAATTAGGTGAAATAAAAGAATGGGTGGAACCGGTATCTAATAAGGTATAAACTTCACAAGAATTTATGATTAGCTTACCCGTGATAACTTCATTCGGGTTCCTCACTTTTTGAGAAGTCACGATAAACGCTCTTCCTTGAACCATCGACTTTGACTTGTCCGGGACAACCTTTGGTGTCACCATCCCAGTTGGACTTGACTTCGCTGCATGACAAAATTGAGCTAAGTGACCTTCCTTTCTGTAATTATAACACACTTTGGGTTGCTACGTACAGTTTGGACTGATATGTCCCTCGTGTCCGCATTTGTAGCATACGACCGGTGGTCGTTCTCCTTCCTTAGAAACGGGTGCTGATGCTGCTGCCGATGTCTTTCCTTTGTCATTGTTGAATCTTCTCTTCTTAAAGTTGTTCCCACTTAGTTCACCTCTCCTATTATCGTGGCCATAATTACCACCGAAG
The DNA here is from genome assembly GCA_020205605.1 of Panax ginseng. NCBI lineage: Eukaryota > Viridiplantae > Streptophyta > Magnoliopsida > Apiales > Araliaceae > Panax > Panax ginseng. The sequence continues at coordinate 39,690,582 of CM035148.1, forward strand.
TGGTTACCATTTCTGGCATGATAATTTCCTCTATGATGGTTATCATTGTTCCGATGGCCGTTGCCACCGGTACAATTATTATCGTGTTGTTGGTCGTTGTCTTTTGGTTGTAAAGTCTCATTATCTCGCTCCAATAATTGAACCCTATTCACAACATCTGAATACAAACAAAGTTTATGAGAAATGAGGTATTGAAGAATTTTTGGTTTCAAACCTCTCAGAAAAATTCGTGTCCTTAGCTCTTCATTATCCACCAAATGGGATGCAAACCGGAATAACTCTGCAAACTTGGCCTTGTATTGTGATACAGTCATATTGTTCTGTTCCAGTTTGATGAATTTCACTTCCTTCATATGACGAATACTTTTTGGAAAGTACTTGTCGTTGAAAAATTCCTGAAACTTCACCCAAGACATCATAAGTGCGGAAAGATGAGTACGTTTTACAGATTTCCACCAGTAATCTGCCTCTCCACACAACATAAAGGTGGCGAAAGGAACCTTTTGCTCCTCTGTGCATCCGAAGACATCAAATATCTTAGTGATCTGTTTAATCCAAACTTCTACCTTGAGTGGCTCTGGCTTTCCCAAAAACTCTGACGGTCCCAACTCCTTGAATTGCTTAGCAGTGACCAGCCGTGAGTTACCATTGTTTCCACCTGCATTTTGAACATGAGTCTCTCTCATTTGGTGTTGCATGAATTATAGAAAGCTCCTAAATATCCCATAATATTTAGAGAAAATTAAATCTTTATTCATTAAAAGTTGGGGTCTTACAAAATCTATATACATTTATTTTGTAAGATATGTAAATTGAAATGCTTTTGTGAGCTCAAGGTTGTTTTTATTAGCTTAAATGTCAAATATAGAGAAGATTGTCTCCATTTATATATAAGAATGTTAGCCTCGAGTAGTTTTATTATTTCTCTTACCATAGATGTCATATTATACACACACATGTATATTTTCTGATAAAAATTGGTTTTATCTTAGGCTAGAGCTGCACAACATGGCAGCCCGAGAACAAAACTGCTCGAGTTCAGCATGGAGTTTAATTTGATTAGGAGGGCTTATTTAGACTCAATCCGGGTCTCAAGTGGAAAATTCGTTCTAAACTAGGTTTGGTTTGGTTTGACTTGGGACAAATGTGGTGTAACAAAGTGGAGGAATATTAAAAGGGAATTGTTATTTGTACAAGTAAAATTTGATATTTCTACAAATTTCTTCATGCATGTGAAAGGAAATTTGTAGAAATATCAAATTTTACTTGTAATAACAATATTTTATTAAAATAACCGAATAAAGATTGCTTGTATACTTTCATTATATTTAAATCGGTAATTCTTATTATTTATTTTTTGCTAAATTCGGTAGTTCTTTTGTTCTGTTCTTTCTTTGGACGGATCAAGAAAAGTATACAAAACAACTTTTGAGCCAATGTGATCATTATTCGTTAATTTAATTTCTAATATGGAATTGATATTTCCACAAGGTCTCTTGTGAAAATATCAATTTCTCTTATAAAAATATCAATTCCCTTTCTAATAATACATGACTTTGCCGATGTACACTGCGTCATCCAAGTAATATTTTTAAGTTTTACAGTAACGTCTTCAAAAAGAAAAAGTACTAAATGATATATACTTATACATGAATATCATTGTCATTAATATTTTTTTTATAATTTTTATAATGGCCAAAGGTCTAAAATTACCTTTGAGGTTTTCCTTGAAGTCTTGCATAGAACTAATTTTTTTTTCAAAAGAGTGTTTTTTACGCCTTAGTATCTCAAAAAGAAGAAAAGCTAAACGAATATGGAAGTCATGACCTGCAACAAACTTGCGATATCACAAGCATGCACTATCATTTAGCAAATGCATAACACACATATCTAATCGTTGAATAAATCTATACTTGCAAAATACTATAATTTATCTGGTAAGAAATCCTAGCTTTTCTTACATGGGCCATTCTATTATGTGTTTTAAACTAATAATCAAAAACTGTATTCAAGAGAGACTTAAACTTGTACTTTGGAAAGAAGTGAGATGAAACTGGGTTAATGAAGAAAAAACTTGTTCCACAACTTTCCCTTCCTAAAGTTGGAAAAAGAGGTAGGTATCCCACTAGACAAAAACTCACGTGAGAATAAAAAAAAACACGGATACATGATTATCTGGTTCCTATAATTTGTCCTTTCGACCAAGTTTAGAGAGCACGAGGCAGTAAGAATCCCAATTCGTACTCCTTAGATACTTGAACAATTTCTTCCTCTGCTTGAATTACTTTCTGAGAATGCTTATCCTATAACATTTAATTTAATTATATCTCCTCATTAGCAAACAAGCAGTACAAACGAATTAATATAACTTAGGAGACGTCGATTGATAATAATCCAACGAGCGACTGCTAAAGATCTATTCCTCTCCATCCAATTATCCAAAACACCCACGAATAGTAAAAACACCCACATGACCACAAAATCCAGTAAAGGTAGCTTGGAGGCTGAATGGTTCTTAACAACATTTGGAACTTCAAATCAACATCAACACCATAACCAAACTTGTACTACCAAACTTGGTGTCATGATGCCATACACTGATCAATTTTCTCCGAGAGAAGTGAAACTTTTAAGTTTTCTTGTGATGATGTAACTAATGTTGGTCAGTTAGTGATGGTAGTTTATGTGGTCAATGGGGGAGACAATAAAAGAAAGATAAATGGAGATAGATAGTGGAGGTCAAAGGTAGTGGATGTGACAGGAGGTGGTAGGAGAGAAGATAAAAACTAGAGAGACAGAGATAATGCATGAATTACTGCAGGGATAAAAAAATCCACTAACAAAATATGAATATAGGAATTGTAGCAACATAGAAAAGGTTTGTGGCAATACTACTTTTCAACTATGAAAGCATTGACAACTTAATATTACGCCAAAAGAGTCTCATTTACATAATTTAAGGATGTATTTTTGTGTCATGTTTAACCCCAAAAATAATAAGTTGTTAGTTTAGTAATGTCGTAGCGGTGGTGGTGTGATAATAAAATTATAATGACAAACTTGTGGACATTAAATCATTTTATACTACTACAAATAAAAAGAAGACTCTTTTGTAGAAACAAGAAGTTGACAAATGAGACTCTATTTCTAGTACAAAGGGAGATTAATAGCTTTAATAATTAATAAATCTTATCCTATATTACTAATTATTTTAGGGTTGTCTGTAGACGAATTGCAAGAATCGCCACCCTTCTTATCCCATTACTTGTAACAAAGGCGCTACACACACTAAGAAAGCAAGTGTAGAATGCTTTTACCTTGAACACAAGCAGACCCACAGTTTGACTTTGACATATTGAATTCATCTATGACTTTCTTTAGATCAATCTTCATCTTTTTCGAAGACGACATGTTTTCCGGATGGAAATACTGTTAAAAAAACTGTTAGAACTCTATGTTGTAGAGTAACACAGAAAAAAGTAGAATAACCTTCAACCTCATGACATATACCAATAAAGAAGGATCATTTAAAGGTACATGGAATTGAAAAGACTCACGTTTCATTTATATCTCTTCATTCTAATTTTATTTAGGGGAAAATTTAACAAACCATGCAATGCCATGTTTCAATGTAGTACCATAACATCTCTACCATACAATACATTTTTAGCAACACCATGGGCACTGTAATTTTAGGCAAAAAAAGAGAAGAGGAAATCATACACCTTTGTGCAGAATATTTACAATGCAATCTATCAGATGATTGGTACTAACGAATTTGAAATAACACAGGTAATAATTAAGGGTGACTACACCAAAACATCATAGTCAAGGTCTCAATGTTGGACATGGAAGTTCTTTAATTATAAGCCTCAAATATTCCTACAAATAATTTGCAGGTATGTTTTCCCTGCCTGTTAGTTACATTTAACATAGTGATATAAAGTACCAAAATCCAATGATGTTCCATTAACATAATTACAAGGGCACAAAGTAATATCAGAAACAAATGAGCTAGTTTCCTTTAATTTTCAACTAAGTTCTCCTTTAGAGGTAACAACATAAAGTTTGAGTTACACCAAGTTGTGAGTTGTAACAATCACAACGATCAATAAAATATTCTACTAATGGTGTAAGACGATGTAGCGTACTATATATACTACTCGTGACAAACACAAAGCTATAAGGAGTTGCATTAGATGTAAAACTAAAGTATACAAAACCACCATTTTTTTTACTTTTCGCAGACACATATTTCAGATAAAAAAGTTGTAGCTTTCTAGGAATGGATAAGGCATCAACAAATGCTTTATTTGCAATGAGGCCATGACCTAAGCTCATCCAACAAGGAAACTTTTGTTTAGTGGACTTGCATTTTATACAAGATTCCACAAGTTCACTTCCTTAGACTTTAATTCTTAACGTTCTTGAATTAAGTCCGCATGCGAAATATTACGTTTTCCATACTTAGATTATTATTACATAATCCATCTCACCTCGATATTATAATGTTACATATTTCTTGGAAGTTCAAAAATAATTCTGAAATGGAAAATGATGAATAGTGTTTTTCAGAAAATTTCTCAGAAAGCTTTTATTTTCGTCTTGGAAATTCAAACACTTTAATTCCTTCACATAGTTAAAATACTACGATGATCCGACGTTTCTAGGTTATAAAACGACATACATCTTATTAACACGTAATAATAATAAATAATATTATTTTATTCATTATTTTATTCTTTCAAGTATTTTACAAAGGATCCGAATTTCTCGGTCGTTACATTCTTCCCCCCTTATAAAGATTCTGTCCCCAGAATCTCACCTTATATTACGCAACCAACTAAGAGTAATCCTTCTTTATCTTTTCCCCAATTTCCCACGTTGCTTCTTCGGCATCGTGATTCTTCAATAACACCTTTACCGACGATATGACCTTGTTTCGCAGAACTTGCTCTTTTCTATTGATGATTTGAATCGGCATCTCTTCGTATGTTAAGTCCTTCTCGATTTGAATAGGCTCAAATTCTATTACATGTTTATAGTCTGGTTTGTAAGGACGCAACACATATACGTGAAATACGTTATGTATTCATTCTAAGTCTGGAGGTAATGCTATCATATAAGCTACATCGCCTACCCGTTTTAACACTTCAAAAGGTCCTATAAACCTTGGACTTAATTTCCCCTTCTTTCCAAAGTGTATCTTTCCTTTCCAGGGAGATACCTTCAGAAATACGTATGAGCTTACCTCAAACTCCCTATTTTCTCGATGTAAGTCTGCATACTTCTTCTGCCTGTCTTGAGCTGCTACGAGATGCATCCTTATTAACTTCACTATATCCGATGTTTGCTGCACCAATTATGGGCCTAGCATTCGGCATTCTCCCACTTCATCCCAACACAACGGTGTTCGACACTTCCTTCTATATAAAGCTTCATAATGTGGCATACCTATGCTTGCAATAACTGTTGTTATACACAAACTCTACTAATGGTAGATGATCATCCAAACTACCCTTGAAATCCATGACGCAGGATCTCAACATATCTTCTAACGTCTGAATTGTCCTCTCGCTCTGTCCATCAGTTTGTGGATGATATGTCATACTCAACTTCAACTATGTCCCCAACTACTCTTGCAGACTTCTCCAAAAGTTCGACGTGAATCGTGGGTCACGATCTGACACAATCGAAACTGGTACTCCATGTCTGGAAATAATTTTCTTAACATAAAGTTTAGCTAACCGATCTAAGTTATATTTGACCCGAATTGGCAAAAAGTGAGCCGACTTTGTCAACCGGTCCACTATTACCCAAATCGCATCGTACCCCTTATGAGTAGTCGGAAGTCCCACCACAAAGTCAATGGCGATATGCTCCCACTTCCACTCCGGAATCTCCAATGACTGTAACAAGCCACTTAGTCGTTGATTTATTTAGGAATTAAAATTTGATAACATACAAGGGTAAAGTTACAAATGTAAGTGTTATTATGATTATCTAGAGGGGGTGTCAGTGTATTCTACTCTAAATTTTATGAACCAAATCTGAACAAATCAATACTCAGTTGGACTTGATTCCTCTTCCCCCATTGTTCTCAAAACAAAGACTTGAATAAAATTAAGGATTTATATACTTACTTATTTTTCAGAAGGAAAACAAAAATTAGCCTAATTTCAATCAATCTATAGGTAATGACATGTGGGTTATTAAGCTCAAGCATAAGGTGAGGTATCATCGATGCGATGTGGGACAACACAATAACCTTGATTTTAATCCATTTGTATGTAAGCCACTTGGACTATATATATGGTGTAACAACCCGATATTTTCTATACAAATAAATTAGAAATTTTGCGTATAATTTTTTTATTATTATTAAAATAAATATGGGGAATATGTGTCAAGATAATGTGTATATGTATTTATGTGATATATAAAAATATGAATATTTACAAATACTTTTATTTTAGAATTATTGATCATTATAAATTATATTCTTATCATAATTAATTTTATAGTAGAAATGTTTTATTAATTATTTTCCATGAAGATATAATCATATATTATTTATATAATATATGAAATGATTTTTAGAATTATTATAATAATTATATTTTGATTTTTCATTATAAATATATATCTTTGTATATGTGGACCAATAAGGGTTGGTCAATTATGGTGTTATGTGACAAACCCTTGTATTCATCGTGTGAAACCCTAATTATAAATTTTAGGAACTAATTTTATTTTATTTTAAACCCTAAATAAAAACTTTGTAACCTAATTATACATTAGGTGAGGCAATTAAATAACCTAAGGGTTATAGTAATAAGGAAAGATTAGTATTTAATATGTATACTAACTTAAGTGGATAATCTTGTTATTTCAAGTTATTAATAATTTTAAACCTATTTCTAGTAAACTTAATTAGGTTATGAGCTAAAGTCACATGTATAAGAAATTAAATTCCATAAGATTGGGAATAGAAACCCTAAATAAACAATTAGGGTAATATAAATTAAAATTGTTAAACTATGTTACTTATATAGCCCAACTAATTAAATTAGAAGCCCAAAAGAAATAAAATGCAAGACCAAACCCTAGTCCACTTGATTAAGGGTATTTTAGACTTTTGATTAATCAAATTTGTGCATTAAAATAAAAGCAAAATGGAGGATATAATGGGACAAGGGGGACAGCCACATTAGGCCATTTAAGGCAACCAAATTATGCTAATCAAGTTCCTCAATTAGTAAGTCTTACACACAAGACAAGTGTGTCATGCTCCCATTGGTAGAAAATCTACTTAGCACCTTTAACCACATGATTAGGCTTAATTGGAAGAGATAAGGTGAAGCCTTTTATCCATGGGACAATAAAAGTATGGGGGATAATAGCTAGATACACTAAGTGTATCTATATTTTTGCAAGTATCCTTTTATTTCATTGTTTTTATTTCATTTCTTCTCTCATTCTTCCTCTTATAATTTTCTCCCAAGCTAGCAACTTCAAGAGAGAGAAAAGGGAGAGAGGTTCGGCCATATATATAGAGAGAGAGAGTGCTAGTTTGTTTCATGCATCCTAAGTTAATCACTTACTTTGGTAAATCAAGGAAGGTTGCCATTAAATCAAGGTATAACATAACCTTAATCTACTTCTTCTACTTTGTTTATTTTAGCTTGAGTTTTGTTAAGCTTAAGAACAAATACTCAAGATACCCTAGTCCTACATATCATCATGTATGGAACTAAGTATCTTGAGTGTTAGATCAAAGGCTTAGAGGAAGAATATGAGCATATGTTCTCCAAGGGTGAAAACTCTTGTTTTCTTCCACTAAATCTTCTATAACTCAAGTTTTACAACTTGGATTTGTGATCCGTCGAAGGGGGGTGCTAGATACATGAGTTATCTAGTAAACCCAAGTGATAGAATACAAATCTAGCAAGTTTTGAAATCTTTGGGGCTGTTTTCCCCAAAACAGTCCACTTGGAATGTTAAGGGTTCAAAAACCCTAAAATAGCTTCTGTCCCATTTTTCTTGGGACTGTTTCAGACAGTTTCACGTCTCTTAAAAATCTGGGAAAATTCACAGACGTATCATGAGATGTTATCTACATGTAGGAAAAAGAACAGACACGTTTCGAGTTATAGATTGTGCGTAATGACTATTTCCGTAAAGGACTCCTAAATATTTACCTTCGAATATCTCACTGTGTATACACGGGAAAATTCCACAATTATTACAGTAGGTTCATATATGTTAGGAGAGCAAACCCTGAAAATTTCAGATGTTTCTGAGCAGAACCCAATATATGTAAAATGAAGCAAGATCCGAGTGTTTTGGGAACTTTAAAAATAGTAGATCATTTTCTAAAATTCTAGAAAAATTTGGAGATCCTTGTGGGTTCATATTCTATCAAAATACAGAAGATGAGAATTTTTGGAATCAGTTTGGTATTTTTCCTAAAAATGATTAAGTTGTGAATAAAAGAAAATAAATAGTTAAGTGATGTCTTAAATAAGAAAAATATGATTTTAATGCTTGAATACTCCTAATATATAATATTATGACTATTTTAGGGCATTTTGGTAATTTATAATAAGAAATATTATTTATGACCTTTTATGGATATTAAATATATAGTTTTATAAAGGGTGAACAATTAAAATAAATTATTTATTGATCTAATAAATTATTAAAATGTTATTATGATATTAATAATATTAGAATATGATATTGTTAAGTAAATAAAAATATTAAGATTAAAATTTTATTAAAATATTATTAAATGGTTAATCATATTTGATTTAAAATATTAATAAATGATTAAAGTATTATTAAATGATTAATAATATTAGATTAAAATATTATTAAAAGATTAATAATATTAAATTAAAGTTTTATTGGATGATTAAAATATTATTAAGTAAATAATAATATTCGAGATTAAATAAAATGTTATAACATTAGTAAATGAATAAAATATTATTAAATGATTAATAATATTAGTAAATGAATACAAATATTATAAGTAAGATATTATTAAAGTAATAATATTAATGCATGATTAAAATATTATTAAGATGATTAATAATATTAGTAAAGTATTAAAATATTATTAAGATGTTAATAATATTAGTAAGCGAATAAAAGTATTATTAGCGAACTAATAATACTAAAAGGTGAATTAAATAATATCAAGATTAATAATATTAGTAAATGAATAAAATATTAATACTATTGGTAGATGAATAAAAGTATTATTAATAGTTTAATAATAATTAAATAATAATAGAATTATTTGATATTTAAATCATTTAATAATGATTTCTGTTTTTGAAAATTCATGATAAATTAATAAATGTTTATTAAGTCATTTAAAATATAATATACCGATACTTACTTACGGATATTGAACGTTGGAATAGAGTCTTAGACTAAAAAAATTATCCGATAAAGTCATTTAAGACACCAACATATTTCAAAAATTGATTTGGACTTAGATATTTTGATCAGATAAATTTTGTTTGTGATGCAATATTATTGAACAAATGTGTGATAATGCGATTAGATTATGAAATTTGATTGTGAAATGCAAAGACTATATATGTTATAGTATATTTTTTTTAATCGAACGAATGATCTGATTAATGATAGGTCATGATATAAAAGATTAAACTAAGTTGCGTATTGTAAGCAACGCATCAGGCAAGTATCCTATCTTTGCATTTTTTTTATGCAATGGACATGAGTAAGAATGTTTCGTAATTATATTATTATTATACAGATTATTAACCCTATGTTATATACGCCATTGATTATCAACATGTTAGTATATTGTAATTCGGATATATATTACATTCGATAATTTCTATAAATGATTATACAAGTGTCCCCACTTGATAATCATTGCATTCTTTCCACATGTTGATACACCTTTGTTAAATACCCGTATATATATGTTGAATTATAGATTATTGTTGTACAAGATAAAACCTTATTATTATCCAACCGAATTGCTTTGGTTTGGAACCCCGACAAGTATGAACATCCCTTACACGGAAAAACTTTTATGCGCCCAAGGCGGACAGAGTGAACGATCCTATCGTTCTTGCATGCAGTGTTGATCAATACAGGGTACAACGGGCTGATCACCCACGTGCCGGTAAGTTATGACGGTTTACAGATGAAGTTCTGTTTAACCTTTTCGAAAATGAAAAAATGTTCATAGTATGTCCCCTTAACCCTACTTATAGTCAATACGTAGTTTCAAACATTTTGAAAGAGGGTTGTTATGTTATTATTATCGGTTCAGATTACTTCACAACTATTGATTTGTTGTAGAAGGGTAGTATAAAGAAAACATTTAAATTCTTTCAGCGTATATATATGTGTGTATATATATATATATATAATTGTTATTATTTGGGCACTCAAATGCTCATCCTTGCTAAATTTAAATGTTTTCATTAAGTGTGAACAACTTTGGCTCATTAAGAACAAGGAAAAGAGAAAGGTTCTTTGAATGATTTCAATGTTATCTTATGTAATAGTTTAATATTATTAAGACAATGTTATATATTTATTATCATGTATTGTAAGGAATGATTAAAGGTTACGTGCTTGGGAGCTAGACTTTGATAATTATGTAAGCAAGTTTAATATTTATATTATTGTTATTATTATTAGTATTATTACTCATTCATAGAAAATGGTATCGTGAAGCATGAATTCGGGTTTCAAGTACTGGATTTGGGGCTTTACATATAGATTACTCCAAAAGTGGAGTGAAGGTTAGTATCCCACATACTATTTGGAAATTGGGCCCGAGCTACCCTTTTTGGTCAAGTGCTCCAACTCTAAACAATTTAACTTGATATTTTCATATTTTAATTTTTTTTTTCATGATACGATGGTGGGACTTACTTTTTATTCATATGTAAAAGCAGACATGTGTTTTGGACAGGAATAACAAAATTAATTTGTTCCCATGAACAATTAGACTGTACAATCAATTTGTTCGCGAGAACAAATTCATTTTGTTCTTCCGGTCTAATTTTCATTGTTCGTGGGAACAAATTGATTTTGTTCTTTCGGTCTAATTATTCTGTCCAAAATACTTGTCTGCATATACTTATTGTATGCAAAATAAATACTATATATTTTTTTGGGAGTCAAAGAAAAAAAAAACAAATTTTGAACTGGTCCAAAAAATCTATTCGACTAGACTTATTGAAAAATATAAGTTCCCATAACATATACTACAAATCTACAATAGTACAATGTCTATATGATACTCCACAGTTGAGTCATAACTATACTTCTTCTAAACACACTGTGATAACCCAAATTTTTTAGAAATATTGAAATAAGAATTCAACAAAGAAAATTCTTATTAGATAATATGTTATATGATATTGTAGTGCACAAAGGAATATGTAGGGCTGTTCAAAGCAATTCGGTATTTTCGATTTTCAAGGTGAACTGAACCGGTTCGAACCAACCGATTCGATACAAAAAAATTAGGTTCGGGACCAATTCAGTACAAACCAATTTTCAAGATCTGACTCAGCTTACCAATTTCATAGTCCAAGATGTACTTTAACCGAACCAACAGTACCTTATTCAATCCCTTTTTAAAAAATTATTTTACTTGCTTTGTAGAATTGGATTAAAGTCTCCTTTATTTATAAAATAGAACTATAGAACTAACACAAAAAAAGACATAAAAGAATATTTAGGACTTGAATGAAATTTTAATTGGTAGTCTCCCTATTTATATAAAATAGAGGTAAGACAAGAGAACACAAATTAGACAATGTGGGATATTGGTAAAGACGAGAATACATATTAAAGAACATATATATGGTTGTTTGTAAGTCCTACATTGATTAATAAAAATTTAAGAAAGTTTTCTACCAAGTGAAGGTCAAGTCCTACATTGGTTAATTGGTAAAAATCTAAGGAAGCTTTCCTTATAAAATGAGTACCAAGGGAAGCCTTAATAGTTGGTGGTTTTCAAGTTCCATATTGATTAAATTGGTAAAAGTAAAAAGAAGTCAGATAAACTTAAACTATTTATCAATAAGTTGGGAATGCCCCACAATCTTGTAACTTTAATAACTCCAAAGTCTAGTCTTTGTTGAAATTGGGTATACATACTTTGTTTTAGGCGGATATCAATTAAGGCCAAGAGAATTAAATGATTAATAAAATGGTTTAAGGCCAAGAATTAAACACATTTAAGGAAGTTTTTCTTATAAAAAGACTAACAAGTGAAGGCCTTAATACTTGGTGGTCTCCAAGTCCTACATTGGTTAACTTATAAAAGTCTTAAGGAAGTTTTTCTAAAAAAAACTACCAACCGAGATCTTAATAACCAAGTCCCACATTTGTTAACTTATAAAAGTCTAAGGAAGTTTTTCTTATAAAAGACTACTACAAGTGAGACCTTAATAACCAAGTCCCACATTGGTTAATTGATAAAAGTCTAAAAATGATTTTCTTATAAAAAGACTTTTGGCTTAAAGAAGGCTGGTATGCTTGGGCCGAATTTTAAGGCTGGTATATGGCTGCTTTACCTTGGGTCAAAATTTAGCTTAAAAGTAAGTCTTGGACTACTCTTTTTTGGGTTGGATTTTGGTTTAAACTTTTGCTAAATTTTGGCTTAAAGATTGGGCCGGTTCAAGTCGGTAAAATCTCAGATCTTGATTCTAAGATTGGATCTGGCTAATCGGTTCAGTATACAAGTCCAACCAAGATCTGGATTATTGGTACCCTATTTTGGGTACTTTTGGTATTCAGTCTGGTTCGGTCCAGTATTTTATCGGTGAACACCCCTAGGAATATGTGCTATGCAATATATGATGTTGTGTATAACAAATATATTAGTATTATAAGTAGGCAAAGTGTAGGAGTAATTTATTTAAGAAAATGAGATCCAATATATAAAATATTTATATTGGTATCAAATTAGTAAACTGAATTCATATTTAGATAAAATGGATGAATATATTAAATTATTTATTTAATATATAAATAAATTATTTGAAGATAATTTACGGAAAGGAGGAAAATAAATTTAATTATACAATAAAGAATGTATAATTTAAATGAGTTAATTAAAATAATTCATTAATTAATTATTAATTATTTGAATTAGTGATTCGATTAACAAAAAAGTGTTAATTATATTTTTATGAAGGAGATTAAGTGGTGTGTTGTTAATTTGGTGATTTAAAGTATTGCATACCAAGTGTATGATAAAAGTCTTAATTGAACTAAAATTAACAAGTTCTATTTTTCTAAATGTGGTTCTCAGATAAGATAGATTTTTTATGCTTTATAAGTTGTAAATACAAGTATAAAGTGTAGAAAATTCAAGAGAATATTGCATAAATGAATATTGTGATTGCATGCATATTTGATATTTCACTAGTAGCAAACTTTAAGTAGATTTCCTATATTGAGCTTATATACTTTTTTTTGAAATAATATTCAGTTCTTTGAAAAGAATTGACGTGGTTTGAATGATCCATAACTAAAACCATGTTGTGGCATTATCAGTCATAGTTTTCATCTGAGGTTCAATATACATGAATTAAATAATTTAAAGATTATGTGGCTTGTGTTGAAAAGGAAAAGAAAACAAGAAAGGATTCTTAAGCTTGGACTTATATGTGATTGGTTGTTCACATATGCAGATCATTTGTATACATTAATATTTTGATCTTCCTTCTGAATAGCCTAGTGGGTACTTTTATGCTTTAAAGGTTTTTAGATTACAGACTTGCACATGTTTCAGTTCCATAATGGTTGCAATGGGGGGGGTATTTTTATTGAACACTTTCATTTGGGATATTAACAGAATGGGGTTTAGTGTTGTTGTGTGGTGATATAAGAAAGCAAAATGGGTTAATAACACAAACAAATGGCTATGAAAATGGCATTTTAAAACAAGGCTTACTATTTGTTTGATAAAATTTCCCAATGAACGATTTTGTTTAAAAATAAAAAATTAGACAAAACTAAAGCTTGGGCTATATATATATATATATATATATATATATATATATATATATATATATATGATAATTAAAGAGTTTGGACATACTAAGTTAAAGCGAAAAGAAATTTTAAGCTAAAAAGAAAAGTTTGAATTTAGTATGACAAGCTACTTTAGAACACTGTTTTGGGCAGCTTAAAGAATCCAAAATGGGGAGTTTATAATTTTTAAATATAGTCTCATATGCTATGTATAACATATCTAAAATTTGTTGTAATTCATCATTTAAGCTAGAAGTAATGAAGTCAAGAACTTAGCATGTTGTATGAAAGGCTGCTGCCCATGGCAGCAGCATGTGGGTGAGCCTCCTTTGCACTCTCAATTTTTATGTGATATTGACCCAACATGTTTGGTTGCTATTTTTTTTATATATATATATATATATAATAGGTAAGTATACTACCTATATAATATCCAACATTCAGCCAAATCGAACTAATCAAATGCAAGATATAAATTGTCAAAATACGAGTCAGAGAAGGGTTTATTGCCCAACAGCAGCAGCAGTCAACTGTGGGCAACATCAGGGTTGTTTTGGAAAGCTAGTTTAACGTTGTGTTTGAGTTTTCTAATTAACCCGTAAAGATTAGTTTATAATTTTCTACAATAGGTGAGTACATCACCTATACTATCTCCAAAATTCAACGTAAATAAAGCAGGAATGTGGGAAATAAAAATTTATCAAATCAATGGTCTAGAAGGAGGGGATGCTACCCAATGGCAACAACAATTAGTAATGAACATCATTTGTGGCTGTTCGAATAAGCTAGTTTGGCTTTTGCGCTTTAATTTGGGAACTTACCCATAAAGTTAGTTTCAAAATTTCTAAAGAGGCAAGTACATGAGTTATAAAATATTTAAAATCCAATAAGATTAAATTGGTACTTTAAAAAGATAATAAGAACTATCAATGATGGTTATCCAAGCTTGGGATGACTTGGCTAAATAAGGCTTGGTTGCCGGTGTTGCCTATCTATAAGGGGTTGTTTTGGTATTGTTTGGGAATGTGATGGTTTTCAATAAAGAAACTCACAAAGATGAGTTCATAAAGCAACTTGAAAGTTATAAGGGTGTTCATGTAATATATAACCATATATTGTTTAAAGTGATGATGCATGAATGGTATAAAGGATTATGAGATATATGTTGAGCATGAAACTATGTGTTATATAAAGCATGAAAACTATTAGATTTGCTGGGATGTCGAGCTCAGTCTTGCAAAAATATAATTTTTGCATGTATGATACGCAACATGACTTCTTGTTATCCAGATGGTAAAGATAGAGGCTTGTGTTCAAGAAAGCTGTTTCTTTCAAGTAGGAACTATACTACATCAAAATGACGGTTATTGATGTGTTAATGAGAATTGTGTAAATATTGAGTTATTTGATAAATAAAGAATGTTTCTGTTAAGATTGAAGTGTATTCTTGAAATTAATTTAAGAAAAGTAATGTATTTTAAAAATGATACTATATAAGGAAGGATATGAGTTAAAAAAATGAGTTACATACATTCATATCACTCTGATGAACTAAATTATAAAACAAATATGATTTTGAAATAAAAAAGAATCGTAAAGGTTGCGATTCAGGGAACGAAAGAAAGAAAGACGGGAAGAAAAGTTTTAAAATTATCTCAAATTTTTAGCTATTTTAACATTGAATAATGTTTTAAAGCTATAACAAGGTAGTATTAACGTACAAGATCGGAAAGGGAAATAGTTCGTATTTTGGGGTCGTCGCATACACAGTCTATATATAGTAGTATACCGCTTTGGTTTTGGAAACGTAAACTACAAGAAAGTAAATCAAATACTACTACTGCAATAGTGTCCTTTTTCTCAAGAAAAACGAGAAAAGACTACTAGAATCTTACTAATATCTTAGGAGTAATAATTATAATAGCTAGGGAGTAGAGTAAGGGTAGGTAATAACAAAAGCTTGTGAAAAAGAAAAAAAACATCTCTTAGAGAAGGGGAGAAAGAGAGAGTCATTGATCAGGAGAAGGTTTAAAGTGAGAAAGTGCTTCATAGTGCGCAGTACTACTGTTTACGGATAAACTGGCTACCCACCGATTTCGCTGCAGGACGTTCCCTACCTTACTTTCTTCACCACCTCCGGTAAAACTCTCTCTCTCTCTCTCTCTCTCTCTCTCTATATATATATATATATATATATATATATATATATATATATATATATATATATATATCTATATTGTGTTTTTGTTAATTAGAAAATTTTGATTTTCTTACATGATATAAAATACAAACCACATGATTGTTTATATATATGTATGTTAGGTTGGGTTGGGACATCTCTAATTTTTTTTGTTTTTTAATATCCTTATTTTTATGTATTATATATATATATATATATATATATATATATATATATATATATATATATCGTATATATTAGATCGTATATTAGGATTTTTTTTACCTTAATATTAAACCTTAAAAGACTTGAATTTTATTACTCCCTTAGTCGAACATAGACAGAGTTCCTTTTTCCTTTTTTTTTAATTTATTTCTATAATTTAAAGTTAATGCGAGTTCATCTAAGTTTTTCAAAACAACAATTTTAGATAGTTTAATATTCATGATTGTTTTGATTAAATCAAATTAATTCACATCAATTTTATATTTTAAGATGTATTAAATTGACCTAATGAAAGGCTTTTTATGGAGCGCAAGCATTATCGAGACAAATTCTACTCTTTCATTCTACAAAAAAAGTCCTATTTTGACTTTTTGAAGTTGAAAATCCTAGAATCAAAAATGATATAAATTGATATGATTTTAGTTAGTACAATTGTAAATATCATACACCATCTAAAAGACTAGTAACACACTTCACTGTTTTGAAATTTTGCATTCATTGCATTAATTTACATTTTATGATTTTGTGAAGGGATTGATATTTTCATAAAATTTTCACAAGTTTTCTCTTACACGACTGTGGGTGTGGGTTTCATTTACTATTCATGTGAGTCATCAATTCCCTTTCGTTAATTGATTTAAAAAATAAAAGTAATACTCTTTGTGGAATATAAGGAGCATATATTGTGTACTACACACCTTAGTAATATTAAAAAAATGTCAATAAGAAATAGTATCTTCTTTTAGATGGAGGTAGTGCATTTCTTGTTATTTATTGTGTAAATAGTCTCATTTGAACAAAACAAGTAATCTGGGCTATTAGTTAAATCGACCTAATGTATTTGTTAGAAAATACCGAGTACGCTAATTTGAAAAAATTTCAATTGACTATTTCTCATGAAAGACTTCTTAATGTGAATATGTTATCATGAGAATGTAATTAATTACCTTGTAGAAAATAAGAAAATGGGGGAAGTGGAATCTCCATGATTCCAAGGCAAACTTCCATATTGATGACTTTCATGTATCATTGATTTGAAGCTTGATTTTAACATTATAAGTGACATTTAATAAAAATTGATAATATACAGTTTGAACCTGATTACTCTCAGAGCACAGAAAAAACATATGACAAAGAAAATTTTGTCATTTGTTACTTTATGTGATCAGCCGCAATAGGCAACTTGGATTTATATTAGCTCGCACTAAAATATATATTTGAGGACTTGCTTTATGTCAAATATGGAAAACCCTCCATCCTCAAAAGGATGAGCAAAGTACAATATATTAAGAAACATAAAAATAGAGAAAAGATAGTAAAAAAATTCGAAATTTATCCTTAGTGGCAGATTAAATTAAGTGATGAAAACTTTTATTTTTTTTATATTAATGGACCCCACTAAATGATATTTGCCATTCACTTTATATACTTTATCTCATCCTTTTGGAATAAAAAAAGTTTGTATCTTTAGACATCTTTTTGGATAGGAAGGGAGTATGTTCAATTAAATTCAACAAAAACCTTCTTGTTACTTAAAAGTCATTCATGCGTGTCAGAATAGTGATTCTGAAGTTAAGTTTCATATGATTACTGATTATATAAACTTAAATACTTCTGTATGCATTCTGTTTCTTATAGAACTTTTGTCACATCTGCTATTATGTATTTTACTATAGGTCTTAATCATATATCAAGTATTTAGGCGATGCCGGGTGGAGCGTGTGTGCATGCTTAGAGGTGGCTGTGAGATGCACATATATATGCTTTAAATGGATTTGAACTATTTGTACTGTAGGTCTTAACCATATATACCAAGTATTTAGGTAGTGCTAGGTGAGCTTGTGCGCGTGCTTGAGGGTGGCTACGAGGTGCACATATATATGCTTTAATGTTTCTGAACTTCATGTTTAATTAGTTACATATTCATCAAAGATTTGTGCATCATATCTAGAAATTAAAATTTCATTTTAGAATGGATTCAGGGTATATGTAATGATTATAAAACTCAAACATCACACACCTTGGAGGTGGCTGTGTGATGCATATATATATGCTTTTAATGGATTTGAACTATTTGTATTGTAGGTCTTAACTATATATACCAAGTATTTAGGCAGTGCTAGGTGAGCTTGTGCGCGTGCTTGAGGGTGGCTATGAGGTGCACATATATATGCTTTAATGT
The DNA here is from genome assembly GCA_020205605.1 of Panax ginseng. Taxonomy (NCBI): domain Eukaryota; kingdom Viridiplantae; phylum Streptophyta; class Magnoliopsida; order Apiales; family Araliaceae; genus Panax; species Panax ginseng. The sequence goes on from CM035148.1 coordinate 39,709,220, forward strand.
TTTTGAAATACATGTTTAATTAGTTACGTATTCATCAAAGGTTTGTGCATCATATCTAGAAATTGAAATTTCATTTTAGGATGGAATCAATGTATATTTAATGATTATAAAACTCAAACAGCACACAACTTGTGATCTTTCAAAAGATTTATTGGTAGATAAAATGTGGAATTATACTGTTATCCGGTTTAAATTATTAATTACCAAAATAATATACTAACAAAAAGTATATTACCTAAATAATATTTTTGTGGTTGCTGATTCTTTCTTTAGTAACTATGTTACAGGTGTATTTAGGTAAGAGATAATTGAGAGTAAAAATAGCATAGAGTTTACCGGTTTGGAAAATAGCCATCGAAAATAAAAAAGATGGTTGTCCAATTGAGAGCGGCCCATCTGGTGTTTATGGACTAGCATAGTAGTGGGAAGTTGTCCTTCCACCGACATGAGAGGGAAGTGATCGCTACTCTGTGAAGCCGACCAAGCCTAAGATGCCTCCACTCTCTAAGGGTCAAAAGATCTAGGCCTTCGCCTAAAAGATCGTGACCTAACTACTTACTTGGAATGGGCAAGCCAGTTAATAACCTTGTCCTAAGCCCAACAACCGTCTAGGCCAAGCTAACCTCCAACCATCTCAAAGCCCTCACTTGAGTTACAAGCCTGCGTTACCAAGCCCAGCTAATTTTCTTTCCTTGCTCCTGACTTATAAAGCCTAAATATGTTCATGTCTAGACGATGTGGGATAAAAACCTTGAGAATTATAAGAATAATTTTCGTTTTCTTCTTATGCGCTCTTTATTTTCTTTCTCATTTTCCCCTTCTTTTGGAACATATGGTAATGAATAATGTGAATCCTATATTGAGACTGATCATTTCTTGGTGTGAATTGAATCATTGTCTGGCTTCTAGCTACTGTTTGGGGCATTTTCAGCACTTAAAATATGGAGGGTTTTCATCTGCAGACTCTTATCTAATTATATTGTTCCATCTGTATACTGTTGGTAAAGGGATATTTGTCATGCTAACACTTTCACATATGAACTCAAGATATAAAACTCGACTGGCAAAGGCACTTCTCAGTGATAATATTAGTCATCACCTCATCGGTCTTCTTCTACCTTGAGACAGACAAGTAGTGTTAAGGAAGGAATGATGGTATTGGTTGGGTCAAGTAACATAAGCCTCCAAGAAGTTTAATACAGAAGTCCCTTAGTTGCAGATATAAATAACAACTCTGCTTAACTATCATCTCTTGGCTTTTGATTTATAAATATTGCTGATTCTTTGCAAATTTAAAGACCATGTTAGGTGAGAATTTTAATTTGTGGAGTTTATCGATATGAAAAATAGTCGTAGAAAGGTAAAAGGTAAAAACCTTAAGCATTATTGGAACAAGTTTTGCTTTTTCTCTTATTCCTCTTTCTCATTATCCCTTCTTTAGAAAAATATGGTTTAAGATTCCTATGAATCCAATATTGAGATTAATCATTTCTTGGTGTAAATTGAATTAATTGATTGGCTCCTGGCTCTTGTTTGAGGAGTAAAATAAAATATTGACTACTTTACTGCCTTTGGTTTTCAGCACCTCATGTGGGTGGATTAGATCCATCAACTACCACTATCTCATTACCACGATTTATTTACAGCAACTTTTACATGCCTCTAAATATATTTACATTTTAATCGAGTGTGTAAATGATACTTGCTACTTATATCTTTAATGCCTTTTTATATTTTAACAATTTTACACTTCCAAGTTGTAGGGTAAAGGATTTAAGCAACAAATAACATTCCAGAAGTTCCTCAATTCCGTGTACGAATCGAAAACATTAGTTAAAAAGTAATCATTGTCTCTCTCAATAAATTGATTCTCTTTTTCAAATCACGTTATAAATGTTACTTGATTGTTATCAAATTTAAAGAGCATTTAAGTGGGATGATGGGCTATTTGAAAAATGAAAATAGTAAGTAAAATAGGTGGTTGACAGATTGAGAGTACCCATCTAGTGTTTAATGGACTAGACATAGTACTAGACTATTGTCCTTCCACCGACATGAGAGGTAGGTGATTGCTGCTCTGTGAAGCCAGCCTAGCGTTGTACATTCCAGAAGTCCCTCAATTCCAGGTACGTCTAGAAACATTGGTTAAAAAGTAATCATTCTCTCTCTTACTAAACTGATTCTCTTTTTAGAAATTATGTTATAAATGTTACTGATTGTTAGCAAATTTAAAGAGCATTTAGGAGGGATGATGGGCTATTTGTAAAATGAAAATAGTAAGTAAAAAAAAAAGGTGGTTGTCATATTGAGAGTACCCATCTGGTGTTTGATGGACTAGGTAGAGTACAAGCCTGTTGTCCTTCCATCGACAGGAGAGGTAGGTGATCGATGCTCTGTGAAGCCAGCCTAGCGCTATACCCTCCACTCTAATGGCCAAGAACTCAGGGTTTTCGCCTAATGCCCGTGACCCAACTCCTCACTTGGAATGGGATGCCAGTTAATAACCCTACTGAGCTCTACTGTCAGGACCAAACCAATTTTCAACCCTCTTAAAGCCCTCACTTGAGTTACAGACTCCCGTTACCAAGCCCAGCTGATTGTTATGCCTTAGTTCTGACTTATTTTGTCTAAATATGTTTCCCTAGTAGCTGACGTGGGATAAAAACATGTATCATTTTAAGATAAAGTTTTACTCTCTTCTTATGAAACACATCTTAAGACTTGAAAGACTTATATAAATTTAAGATGAAACAGTCCTTGAGATTGTCAATTCTTGTTATAAAGAATCAGTTGTTTGGTTTCTGGTTTTTGTTTCTGGATCAAATGGACTACTTCACTACTTTCTTTCTTAGCTCCTCGTCTAGGTGGAATTGTATCTACTACCAAATATATATTTCTCGCTATTTGTTATTAGTGCTCACTTCAAAAAAATTAGTAATCATTTTTAATGGGTTGATTTTTAATGTATTGATGACCTGTTGTGAGATTAGACATTTACATATCATTGATTGTGGAGGGATTAAGAATCTAGGGACATGCATGAAGCTTCCCAAATTGGAAGTGTAGCGTATGGCCAGGACAGGTCTCAGTGATGAAGGGTTAGTGACAATTTGGATCAGATGTTTTGGGCTTCTGAAGTTGGACTTCCAGGGTTGTGAGAAACTATAAAAGATTGAGGGAGATTAATTTGAAGGGGTGTTGTAATTTGAAGGGAGATTAATTTGAAGGGGTGTTGTAATGGAAGTCATGACCTGCAACAAACTTGCGTTATATATGGAAGTCATGACTTGCAATATACTACAATTTATCCGGTAAGAAATCCCAGCTTTTCTTACATGGGCCATTCTATTATGTGTTTTAAACTAATAATCAAAAACTGTATTCAAGAGAGACTTGAACTTGTACTTTGGAAAGAAGTGGGATGAAACTTAGTTAATGAAGTAAAAAACTTATACCGCTACTTTCCTTTCCTAAAGTTGGAAAAAGAGGTAGGTATCCCACTAGATAAAAACTCACCTGAGAATAAAAAAAAAGATACGGATACATGATTATCTAATTCCTATAATCTGTCCCTTAGACCAAGTTTAGAGAGCACAAGGCAGTAGGAATCCTAGTCTGTACTCCTTAGATACTTGAACAATTTCTTCCTCTGCTTGAAGTACTTTCTGAGAATGCTTATCCTATAGCATTTAATTTAATTATAGCTCCTCATTAGCAAACAAGTAATATAAACGAATTAATATAACTTGGGAGACGTCGAATGTATGTCCTTACCTTATGCAGAGGCTATTCAAGTTAATTACAATAGCATCATTTTAGAAAATTACACGTGTTTCACGGATGATTAGTAAACTATCAGAATAATTCTGGAGTCTGGATACAAATATACTTGTGTCATGCTATGGACAAAATTTGGACGAGGAAACCTGAAAATTAAATGCTTTATAAGATGAACACCAATGCTACAAGGGCAAATCTGAAACTAGTTATATAAGAAACCTATATTAATGATTCGATGAGTTTGTATTCTGTACCAGCTACCAAACATGAAAGATATCCAACAACAGTCGGCATTAAAAATTATCCTCAATTTTTGCCATATAATTTACCAACAGGTAAATTTAGAGTTTCACCAAAACTTAATTGCTGAAAATATAAAATAAATTCGCATACTCAGCTTTTTGTGTAGAGTTTTAGATAGGTGCTTAATCTTTGTTGTAAGTTGTGCCACAGCAAAACAACAAAAGCATAGACTTCAATGGTTATTATTATTAGTATCATTTGTTTTGATAAATAGGCTTCAATAATAGTTACAATGAAGATGGATGGTACAATATATAAAGATCAAGTTGTCCTCCAAAACAACTTAGCAAAAGAAAATGTCAAGTCATCGAGACTTGCTCCAATAAAGACGCTATAAGATTGATCTTATCCCGCAGCAATTGATAATAATCCAACGAGCGACTGCTAAAGATCTCCCTCACTATCCAATTATCCAAAACACCCACGAATAGTAAAACACCCACATGATCACAAAATCCAATAAAGGTAGCTTGGAGGCTGAATGGTTCTTAACAACATTTGGAACTTCAAATCAACATCAACACCATAACCCTGGGTTTGATGGACATAAATTAGGTACAGATTGTGTACTACCAAACTGGGTTTCATGATGCCATACACTGATCAATTTTCTCCGAGAGAAGTGAAACTTTTGGATTTTCTTGTGATGATGTAAGTAATGTTGGTCAGTTAGTGATGGTGGTTTATGTGGTCAATGGGAGAGATCGTAAAAGAAAGATAAATGGAGATGGAGACAGATAGTGGAGGTCAAAGGTAGTGGATGTGGCAGGAGGTGGTAGGAGAGAAGATAAAAAGTAGAGAGACAGAGATAATGCATGAATTACTGTAGGGATAAAACAGTCCACTAACAAAATATGAATATAGGAATTGTAGCAACATAGAAAAGGTTTGTGGCAATATTACTTTTCAACAATGAAAGAATTAGACAACTTTATATTCCCACAAAAGAGTCTCTTTTACATAATTTAAGGATGTATTTTTGTGCCATGTTTAACCCCAAAAATATTAAGTTGTTAGTTTAGTAATGTTGTAGCGGTGGTGGTGTGATAATAAAATTACAATGACAAACTTGTGGACATTAAATCATTTTATACTACTACAAATAAAAAGAAGACTCTTTTGTAGAAACAAGAAGCTGACAAATAAGACTTTGTTTCTAGTACAAAGGGAGATTAATAACTTTAATAATTAATAAATCTTACTTATCCGATATTACTAATTATTTTAGGGTTGAGAATGCTTTTACCTTGAATGCGAGCAAACCCACAGTCTGACTCTGACATTTTTGAATTCATCTCTAACTTTGTTTAGATCAATCTTCATCTTTTCTGAAGACGACATGTTGTCCGGATGGAAATACTGTTAAAAAAACTGTTAGAATCTATGTTGTAGAGTAACAAAGAAAAAAGTAGAATAACCTTCAACCTCATGACATATACCAATAAAGAAGGATCATTTAAAGGTACATGGAGTTGAAAAGACTCACGTTTCATTTATATCTTTTCATTCTAATTTTATTTAGGGGAAATGGAACAAACCATGCAATGCCATATTTCAATGTAGTACCATAACATCTCTTCCATACAATACATTTTTAGCAACACCATGGGCACTATAATTTTAGGCAAAAAAAGAGAAGAGGAAATCATACACCTTTGTGCAGAATATTTACAATGTGATCTATTAGATGATTGGTACTGTTAACGCCAAGATCTTCTGCCACGTCCCAATCACGTAAGACGCCCTGATCCTGCACAGTAAACACGGTAAACACCACAAGCTTGGCGAATACCGTTCGTGGGGATAGCTCAAAGAGAGTCGATATCGTGTTCACAAGGTTAACAATGGAGGAATGTAATGTCTAGTGTCTAGAGAGAGATAATAATTCTCCGTTGTGTGTCTGTGAGAATATGAATATGAAAGCGTATGAGAACGTACCTCCTTGTGAAGGCTTCCTCGCTAGGCTATACTCTCTTTGCCTGGATTACTGTGCCACCCACTATTACCTGACACACCCCCCTGATCTGATGGGTTCTGCCGACTGCATGTAGCCTATCCACTGCTTTTGGCCATCGTTTTTCTCTCACGTGAGTAATATGATCCCATCCACATTAATGCATGGCAGGAGTTTTGGTCAACCGTCATGCTTTTTCATCATTGCAAGTCAAAGTAATAGATATTAAAATGTCTAATGGGTCGATCCACTGAACCGACCCGGTCTTATAGGTTAAAAAGGGAAATAATATGTTGACTGGGCCCAGTGACTTTCACAATTCAATAATAAAAGCCCAATAGATTAATTAAATGAGTAGGCCTAATTTACCTGGCCCAAAGAGAGGAAATATCATGACCCAACATTGCCCCCTAGTTTTTTGTTGAACAGAATGTTTAATAGAAAATTATAAATGGTCCATGATAATTTACTAAAGGTTCATAGTAAGAAATAATTGAAGTGTGCCCAGTTGCTGTTCACGAGATGAAATGAGAAGAGAACGGAGGCCCAAATCAGAAAGGCCCTGTCTATTAAATATCTGGACCCGGAACCGGACGCTTCCCATTCAAATTCTAAATCATTACTAACATTTAATGTGCCGGCCTTGAACACCGTTTAACCGTCAGTATAAAAGATAACTTTACCAAATTTGACAGTTTTACCTGCCCATTTAAAATTCGAGCGCCTTTTGAATTTTCTGCTCCTCTGAACTCTCTTTCTTCCTCTGCAAACCGTCAAAAATGGCTTCCCAAGACTCTGAACAAGGTTCACCCATACTGGTGACACCGATCACCGTCGTTCCACCAAACCCTAACCCTCGTGAAGGGACTTCGACCTTGAATCCCAAGGGGTCGAAAACTGACAAGAACCCCATCCCAAAAACTCCCAAAACCCGCTCCGAATACTACAGGAGCACGGATCGCTTCTCGCATGCCAATACTCCGTCTATCGTGACTGAGGCTGAGTTAAAGAGGATTCGATCCCGGTACCACATTCCGGATACCCATGCGGTTTGGGTTCCCAGATCCGGCGAAAAGATGTACCAACGGCCAGAGGGTTGGACGACCGTCCCTGTGACCTTACTCGAGAAGGGGGTTCGTTTCCCTATGCACATTTTCATAGTGACTATACTGGGGTTCTTGGGCGTGGGGTTCGTCCAATTGGTACCAAACTCTTATATTCATATTTTGGCCTTCGTGGCCTTCTGCCATGAACTGGGCGTTGAGCCTTCTTTGGACTTCTTCTTCACCGTATACAAGATAGTCCAATCTAGAGAGAAGGGGTTCAAGGCCCTTAGCAAACATTCCCCGAAGTCAGGAGAAAAGTTCGAGAGGCGGTCGTTGGTGAACACTCCTTCGAGCAATAGGGGATGGCACGAGAAGTGGTTCTTCGTCAAAGGTCCCGAAATTTCTTCTCTACCTAACTGGGCCACTGACGAGAAGATCTCTGCTGACTTCGGAGACATTTCTGAAGAAACGGAAATTGAAATGATGGAACTTTTCGATAATTTCCCTAAGGAGGAGTGGAAATATGGACTCCTCTAGAAGCAGGCATGGTTATATGACCATAAATGTAAGTATCGGTCTATTTAATATATATATATATATATATATATATATATATATATATATATTTGAAAATGTTTTTATAATGTGGATTTTAACACAGGACTGTTTGGTTCATGCAGTATCTTTGATCAGACCGAGCTCCTTAGAAATAAAGGAGTTCGAAGATTTTTTGTCCGGGAAGTCTTCGGAAGCTGTTGAGAATCATGATGTGAGTTACTCTGAAGCCGAGCCGAACCCTTAAAATACATACTAACGAATTCAATGCAAAAAACGAGAAATCGATGAGGTTCCTATACCGGAAGAGACCCTCCGTCCTCGTCAGAAGAGGAGGGCCACTAGAAAACCCAGATCAGCACCTTTTCCTAGCCCTTCCGAAGCCACCCCAGAAATTGAGCCAACCACAACATCAATTCCTCGACGAGGAGTCTTACTCGATCGTCCTGATGGAAGAAGTATCCTTCGGACCAAAAAACTGAAAACCAAGATAACGCCCTTAACCGCCGAAGAACTCGGTGGTGCCACAGAGCTTCCATCATCCCACCCTTCATGCCACCAGAAAATACAAATAGCAAAAAAGGGTGAAAGCGGGATTTAAACAGTTCCAACGCCGCTGTCGGGAAGAGGAAACGTACACCTAACAGCCATCCAAGTTCTGCTTCGGCCCCATCTCCTCAGGAGCCGATTCCCAATAAATCTCCTTCTCCCGAGACTATATATGCGGGCCCTACTCCTCCTGAACAGCCAGCTACTTCTCCGGAAAGGTCGAGACACTCTCCCGAATGACCCGGTCCTTCAGTCAGGGTTATCATGCCGAGGCCATGGGGTCTCCGACTCTGTGGCCTAGATTTAATCTGTAATTTCCCTTCGACCTCTTGGGGCTTTCGTCCTAACGCCGACGACCACCATCGCTCGATGATCATACGATTTTAAATCTACTCGATGAAGGGATGAGCTATCTGGCTAAGGTAAATAACAATTTCTTTATCTTCTGTTTCTCTGTTCTTGTTTGGATATCTGAACTCTGACTTGAACACTTTGAAAATATGCAGGCTAACGCTGTTTTCGGACGTTTGCATCCGAGGCACATAAATGGGGAGGCCGAGGATGATTTCATGAGGCAAGAGATAAATATGCTGAAATCAACCTTGGATCAAGAAAGGGTCGATCGTGAAGACGCCCTTCATACCATCAACGGCCTTCAAAGAGACTTTGATTGGGCTAGGATGGACTTGAAGACGTCTAACGACGAGCTAAGGGCCACGAGGGATGGGCTGGCTGCGTCCGAGGCTAGCCAACAAGTTTTAACTGATATGAATGCCGACCTAATTGAAGAAAACCTACTCCTGAAGGCCAAAAATGAGGAGTTTTCTTCGGCCAACCGAAGCTTGGCGATTCAGCTCGGCGAGGCTCAGGCGAAGGTCCAGGACGAAGAGCGAAGACATAAGGCTAAGCGCCATAAACTTCGTCACAAAATAAAGGTGCTTGAGGGACGGGGTCCTCTTTTGACCAAAGAGCTGCGGAAGCAGATTCAGGCGGACTACAGGGACTCGGACGAACTTAATGCCGAAATCATGAAGATCTATTCGGAGGGGTATGAAGACTGCCGAGAGCGAGGTAAAGAAAAGCTATCTGCCGCTCAGCTGGATCCGGCCCTTCTTAACTCCGAGGACGAAGGTGGTACGTGAATGTCCCTCCTGCTTTTGTTCTAACTATGTAAAAATTTAACTATTTAAACTGTTTATGTTTTTTGGGATTGTTTTTGAGACTTCATGCATGGATTTTGATATTGTATCTATATTGGCGTAGTTAGTCTATGAACGAATTAAATGAATGAATGTTCTATTTTATTGATGAATTTTAAATTTTCTTGATTGTGCACTCTACTTTGGTTAGTTTCTCGTTAATAATTTGGTATCAATGAATCGAACCCAAATAGTAAATCAGCTAAGGCATATAACGGTTAATTTATAAAATGAACTGAATTGAATTTTATGGACAGAATTTAACTTAACTGAATTGAATGGACAGAACTCAACACTTAAATAAAATAAAGTAATATATACTCATCGGTTCAGAAGTGTGAGATCGGTCATGTGTGAGGTGGATTCGACCGATCCTCCTTGCACCATTGTGATCTTAGAACAAACAGGATTAGGATCAATAGTGACCATTGACTTACCACCCTTGGTAAAATCAATATAGGATCATAAGGACCTTTGTCTACCACTGTGTGTAGAGCAACAACAAATGGGCTGCCATCGAATGGCCAGCGAGTCCTACCGTACCTCCTTACACCATCGTGACCTTAGGACAAATAGGACCAGGATCAATAGTGACCATTGACTTACCACCCTTGGTAAAATCAATATAGGATTATAAGGACCTTTGTCTACCACTCGGGGTAGAACAACAAATGGGCTGCCATCGAATAGCCAGCGAGTCCTACCATACCTCCTTACACCATCGTGACCTTAGGACAAATAGGACCAGGATCAATAGTGACCATTGACTTACCACCCTTGGTAAAATCAATATAGGATCATAAGGACCTTTGTCTACCACTCGGGGTAGAACAACAAATGGGCTGCCATCGAATGGCCAGCGAGTCCCACCATACCTCCTTACACCATCGTGACCTTAGGACAAATAGGACCAGGATCAATTGTGAAAAAGTGACTTTTTATTGATAATGGACAATCATATACAGACTTCCGATAAATTGACTTGATCTCTATTGAAAGTATTTTTGAAGCCTGCCAGCATGCCAAGTGTTCTTGATCTCGGAACCATCTAATGCCTTTAACCGATAAGTGCTCGACTTTGATACTTCGATCACTTCATACGGCCCTTCTCAGTTTGGCATTAACTTTCCCGTGTTTTGAGGTGTAGAAGCTTCGGCTTCTCTGAGGACGAAGTCTCCTACTTCGAATCTGCGAAGTTTGACTCCTTTGTTGTAATGTTTAGCTACTCTTCGTTGATAAGCAGCCAATTTGAGTAAAGCCACCTCTCTGATTTCTTCTAGCAGATCCAAATTGGCCTTCAGTCCTTCGTCATTGTAGATCTCTTTGAATTGACTGACCCGAAGACTTGGAGATCCGATTTTGACTGGGACTAAGGCATCGCATCAGAGGCAAATTAAAAAGTGAATCCCCTGTGGTTGTCCTCGGTGTAGTCCGGTAAGCCCACAGCACGCTGAGCAACTCTTCCACTATGGGTGAGCCACCGAAGTCTTCTTATGCTGAATCCCCAGCTCCTTTAAAAATCCTTCAAATTTTGATCCCACGAACTGGCGTCCGTTGTCCGATATCAACACTTTAGGAATCCCGAAGCGAAATACTACGGACTCTTTTATGAATTTCAAACATTCTTGTTCCGTTATTAACCGAAGTGGCTTCGCCTCTACCCACTTAGTCATATAATCAATAGCAACTATGACAAAGCTAACCTGACCTTTAGCTTTAGGCAACGGACCCAATATATCTACCCCCCAGACAGCGAAGGGTATAGGAGATAAAATCGAGTATAGCTCTTCCGGTGGCTGATGTGGGATCGGACTGTTGAGCTGGCACTTTTCACATTTTTTGATATACTCTGTAGCTTCCTTGAAAATTGTAGGCCAATAGTATCCCTGTCGAAGTACTTTATAAGCCAAAGACTTGGCAGCCATATGATCACCGCAAATACCCTCGTGAACTTCCCGAAGAGCATACTCCGCCTCGGATGGGACCAGGCACTCCAGCAATGGTGAGGAAAATGCCAATCGATAAAGATCCCCGTCAATAAGAATAAAATTGGCACTTTTGTACTTGATCTTCTTTGCCAACATCTGATCCGAAGGAAGGACGCCATCTGCCAAATACTCGATGTAGGGAGTCAACCAGCAGTTAGATCGCTCAATACAAATCACTACTTCATGCTGAATACTCGGCTGCTGTAAAACTTCCAAGTAAACTGATCCATTGAAAACATCTGCATCCGTAGTGGCCAGCTTCGATAGTGCATCGACAATGGAATTATCGCTACGCTCTATGCTCTTAAATTCATATAAAGTGAAATATTGAAGTCGGTCTTTTAATTCTGCCAGATACTTGATCATCCGGGTCCCACGAGCTTCATAATCTCCCGACAACTGTTTGACGACCAACTGAGAGTCACTGTACATTATCAACTTCTGGACTTCTAGACTCTTTGCCAATCGAACACCCGCTAACACTGCTTCATATTCAGCTTCGTTGTTCGTCGCTTTAAATCCGAATCTGATAGCCTGCTGAACTTTGAATCCGTCCGGACTTGTCAAGATAATTCCTGCCCCACTAACAATCATGATAGAGGAACCGTCTACATATAGAGTCCAAGCATTCTGACCCTGCTAAAGAACCGCGACTGCTCGATCGGACGTTTCAGCCTCTGGCAACTCGACGTCTGCTTCGGTAAACGAACATTCTATCATAAAATCGGCCAATGCCTAAACTTTGATAGCGGTTCGGGGATGGTATTCGATGAAAAACTGGGACAACTCCATAGTCCATGCTGCTAGTCTCCCTGAAACTTCTGGCTTGCCCATCACCTTCTTCAATGGTTGATCCGTGTAGACGACCAAGAGCCTACCTTAAAAATATTGCCGAAGCATTCTACTAGAAATTATTAAAGCAAAGGCAAATTTCTCAATATTCGGATACCTGGTTTCAGCATCTCGCAGGACATGACTGACATAATAGACCGGATCTTTTTGCTTCCACCGACCTCCCGAAACCAACACTGCTCCAACCGCTAACGAACTTGCTACAAGGTATAGATATAAGGTCTCTGTTGGGGCGGGCTTCACCAATAAAGGAGCAGAAGAAAGATATGTCTTTATGCCTTGGAAGGCGTCTTCACACTCCGAAGTCCACTGGAACGTCTTCGCATTCTTCGGCCCTTTCAATGTATCAAAGAAAGGAAGGCATCTCTCCGCAGATTTGGCGACGAATCTTCTTAAAGCTGCAATCCTACCAGTCAAACGTTGGACGTCTTTGAATGACTGAGGAGTCTTCATATCAAGAATAGCCTGGATCTTCTCTGGATTGGCCTCGATGCCCCTTTGACTGACCTTATAGCCCAAAAATTTTCCTGCACCGAGGCCGAAAGTGCATTTGGCCAGATTGAGTCTCAGTTGACGATGACGGACAATCTGAAAGCATTCCTCTAGATCGTCCAAATGATTCTGAACCTGCATGCTCTTCACGATCATGTCATCTACATATACCTCCATATTCCTCCCCAGCTGCCTGTCGAAGATGAAGTTCATCATTCTCTGGTAGGTGGCTCCAGCATTTATAAGGCCAAAAGTCATCTTCTTGTAGGCGTACACCGAACGGTGTATAATGAACACTGTCTTTGGAATGTCCTCTTTACGCATGGATATTTGGTGATAACCTGAAAAAGAATCCATAAAGCTTAGTAATGCATACCCCGAAGTGGCATCGATGAGCTGATCGATATGGGGCAGAGGATAAAAGTCCTTTGGACAAGCTTTATTGAGATCGGTGTAGTCGATGCAAACCCGCCATTTTCCATTCTGCTTCTGCACCAACACCACATTCGCCAACCACTCGGGATAATCAATTTCATAGATGAAGTCGGCAGCTAACAGCTTCGCGATTTCCTCATCAATGATCCTCTCGTCGCTCGCAGCGCAAAGATCCTCCTTTTCTACCGAATCGGCTTCTTCGAGGGACCTACATCCAAATCGTGTTTTCACTATATTACGGGCTTAACTCTGGGCATGTCCTTTGGTTCCCATGCAAAGATATCCGCATAGCAGCGTAAGAGTTCCATAAGGTTTGTCCGAAGAGGCTCTGGTAGACCCGAACCGATCCTCACAGTCTTGTCTGGCTTTCGGATGATCAACTCGATCTCCTCCGTCCCACCTGCAGGGATCACCAACGGTTTCGAACTGCTCTCGGTGTAGGGCTAGATCTCAATCGCCACCGTTTGTTTCTGTTTGCTGACCCCCACTCCGGAGGAAATAACAAAGATTCCTAAGAACATCGTCGGGCCAGATCTAAGTCCCCCGCCACCTCTCCTACTCCATGCGCCGTGGAGAACTTGATTTTGAAATGAGGGATGGAGGTCACAGCTTGGAGAGCAGTCAAGGTACGCCTTCCCAGTATAGAGTTGTAAGCCAAATCTACATGCACAACATAGAATTTACACATTATTTCTACCTGTTGGGGTGCTGTGCCGAAGATAACCAGGAGTTCAATAGTGCCTGCAACTTTGACCGGATCGTTCTGAAGCCGTATAAAGGAGCCTCCTGTCCGACCTCCATTTTCTGCCCATCAGGATGCATCCTCTGATAGGCATGGGCATATAAAATATCCACCAAAGACCCATTGTCTATCATCATGCGTTTCACGTCCACCGAGCCCACTTGCGCTGTGATCACCAAGGCTCCCTCGTGTGGCTCGATGGGCTCCGAAGGATAATCTGCGTTCGTAAATGATATGACGGTCCCTGGGAATGGTCTGTCAATCTTCAGGGGAGCGTCTGTCACAGACATGACCGAATCCAGATAAGCCCTTCTCTTCTTCCCTATCAACTTCCTTACAGATCCACCGGTTATTACATCGATGACATGCCTTGGCGGTGGTACTGGAGCATTTTGGATGGATGGAGCCATTTGAACCGTCTGAATAGTACGGTTGATATTCTGCTGATCACATTGGTCGTTCGCGGCCACATACTGCACCAACAAGCCATCTTTAATCTTCTTCTCCATGAAATCTTTTAAATTTCAACACTCGTTAGTGTCATGGCCCGCGGCTTGATGATAGCCACAATACTTATGAGAGTTACCCTATCCCGTTCTATAGTTATCACGAGGTGGCTCGAAGAAAGGCTGGTTTCTGATTTGATCTAAGATCACTGATCTGTCTGTGTTCAGTTTGGTGTAGACCTTATTCACCTTCGGGGCTGAAACAGGGGGATGACTGCTTCCTTGCCGCCAGGAGTTATTGTATTTCTTCGAACTTCCCTCTGGCCGATCATTATACCCCCCCATTCTCCTTTGATCAACTTCGGCCTTGGGAACTACTATCTCCTTCAACTGGTCTGAAGAAGGATGTTTCAGGCTGTTCATAGCTTCTTCCACAATAATATAGCCTTCTGCCTTGTCAAAGGCTTCGGCCAAGCTCTTCGGATGGTGGAACATCAACTTCTTCACCAACTTCTCGGACTTTACGGATCCAAATTTCCATTCGGAACAAACCTACGACACTGAGGTCATTGAGGTCGACACCGACCGATCGCTTCTCTGAACCTCTTTACATCTCGGCCCAAAGATTCGCTAGTAAATCTGCGGATCATGCGGAGAGAACCCATAGGCTTTCCTCTTCTTCTACACTCCCAAAACGGGCATGGAACTTATCACAAAGCTTCGGTCCAAGAGGATATCGAATCGATGGCAAAGTTCCCAACCACCGCCTCGCATCTCTTTTCTCGTGGTCGTAACAAAAAGTGTGGCACTTGGCGATCGGTGAAATCATAATAGTCCATTAGCGATCGAGCGCTGGCTATGGTCATAAGGATCCCCGGACCCATCGTAACTTTCCATGCGAGGCAATTTTTTGGTGATATCTGCCTTCTCTTTGAGAATATCTGAGGAAAAAGGGGATGCCTTCTTTCCCAGAGCGTCCTTCACCGGACCTTACCTTAGCTAACCGCTTTTGAGCTCTTTTCACTCCTTCACTGTAAAAAATCAACGCCTTGCCGCCGTGGAGAGACTCTTTCTCGTGGGCGACATTCTATTTCGAGAGGATCGACCTCCTCCTGCCGATCCCACTGCCCTGGTGGGACTTCTTGATCTACTCCGGTGTACAACTCTGTCCTTATGATGAGAATGGTCACGTTGATAGTCCCTTACTCTGATTTTGGGCATGATCTCCCTCGACCTGCTCCTTTGTTTGCCGTCGTCTCGATGCTGAGAGGCAACGACCATTAGTGCCTTCTTCGAGGCTACGGGAGTTCTGCTCCTCGATCTCCTCCTACTACGAGAACGATCCCTAAATACATGCGCGGAATGCTCCGGCTCCTTACCCTCTCGCCGGGGCATCTCCTTATGCCTACTCCGCCTTTCGGACTGAACATGGCTAGATGCTTCGTCCCATAATTCCGCCACCCAAAGCATCTGTTCAGCTATATCTTCTCTCTGCTTCAACAGAACCTCCAAGGCTTTATCTCGCTTGTCGACCACCTTCGCCAACTTGGCGGCTCTATCTACTTCTACGATAAGTCATGGTCGGTGAGCCTTCCGCCTGCCCTTGACCATGATCAGGCTCCTTATCCGCACCGAAAACCAATCTTCGTCTGGCCCCACCATGGATCTTCGGACGGAGATCTCTTGAATTATGCTTAGAGGTCGTGCTCTCGTGAGCACTTTTAGAAGGACCCAGACGATCCTTTACCGAAACACGAGGCAGTGACGAGCTAATAGCCATCGCCTGCCCTTCTGGCGTATCATCCCTACTCCTCATCATCTTCCGAAGTAGGTTAAACGATTGTGATTGAAAATTTCAATGACACTAGAACTCAAAAGCCCTCCTTCTAGCGCCAATGTTAACGCCAAGATCTTCTGCCATGTCCCAATCATGTAAGACGCCCTGATCCTGCACAGTAAACACGGTAAACACCACAAGCTTGACGGCTGTTCCGTCGGGGGATAGCTCAGGCGTGAGAGTCAGTATACGTGTTCACAAGGTTAACAATGGAGGAATGTAATGTCTAGTGTCTAGAGAGAGATAATAATTCTCCGTTGTGTGTCTGTGAGAATATGAATATGAAAGTGTATGAGAACGTACCTCCTTGTGAAGGCTTCCTCGCTAGGCTATACTCTCTTTGCCTGGATTACTGTGCCACCCACTATTACCTGACACACCCCCCTGATCTGATGGGTTCTGTTGACTGCATGTAGCCTATCCACTGCTTTTGGCCACTGTTTTCTACCGCCGACCGGCTATGATCCCATCCACATTAATGCATGGCAGGAGTTTTGGTCAACCGTCATGCTTTTTCATCATTGCAAGTCAAAGTAATAGATATTAAAATGTCTAATGGGTCGATCCACTGAACCGACCCGGTCTTATAGGTTAAAAAGGGAAATAATATGGTGACTGGGTCCAGTGACTTTCACAATTCAATAATAAAGGCCCAATAGATTAATTAAATGAGTAGGCCCAATTTACCTGGCCCAAAGAGAGGAAATATCATGACCCAACAGGTACTAACAAATTTTAAATAGCACAGGTAATAATTAAGGGTGACTACACCAAAACATCATAGTCAAGGTCTCAATGTTTGGACATGGAAGTTCTTTAATTATAAGCCTCAAATATTCCTACAAATAAATTGCGTGTACGTTTTTCTTACTTTGTTAGTTACATTTAACATAGTGATATAAAGTAGCATGAATCCAATGATGTTCCATTAACATAATTACAAGGGCATCAAGTAATATCGAAAACAAATGAGCTAGTTTCCTTTTCAACTAAGTTCTCCTTTGGAGGTGACAACATAAAGTTTGGAGTTACACCAAGTCGCCCAAAAACATCAAGTTTGTGAGTTCAGAACAATCACAACGATCAATAAAATATTCTACTAATGGTGTAAGACGATTTAGAGTACTGCATATACTACTTGTGACAAACACAAAGCTATAAAGAATTGCATTAGATGTAAAACTAAAGTATACAAACCACCATTTTTTTACTTTCAGCATACACATAATTCAGATAAAAAGTTCTAGCTTTCCAGGAATGGATAAGGCATGATCAAATGCTTTATTTAAACTAAAGATAAATTTTTGTTGTTTTTGTTATTTTAAACAATCAGGAATGGATCATGCATCAGCAAATGCTCATCCAACAAGGAAACTTTTGTTGCTTGCAAACAAGAAAATAAATTTCAATACACTATGCTTGTATGCCTACTGACAATAATCTCACCACCAGCAGAAAAAAAGGCATGTTAAATTTGATTGAAATTTATTTGCTGGATTGCACTAACAAGGAAGACCAACTTCAGAAATCTTGGAGCATCCTTATCAAACCTTTTAAATATGTATTGTATCTATAACTTTTGAAATGAAAATAAAATTATGTAGAATTTTACAAACTGTAACCAATATAGCATTGCACACTATAAGCAAAAAATTATCAAAAAGTTGTCATATCTCAGACTCACTACCAAGAGACTCTACAATTGCAAATTAGCACAGAAAACAATAGTCAGTAGCAGGACTAAAGTGTTGTTTGTTTACCTCTAATTGCCTCTTAATGGACTGTCTCTTATTCACTAAGAGGCATGATGCTGTTTGTTTGTTTTTTTGTTACCTCTTAATGCCTCTTAATCGGCAAGACAGAAAATGAAATCTTAATAATTAAGAGGTACCTCTTATGTAAGACCCCAAATTTTATGAAATAGAAGTATTCAATTTTTCTATTTAGTAAATAGTTAAATTAAAAAGTTTAAAGTTATGGGTGAAATTATTATTTTTTTTCAAAATAAGCAAGTGGTTATAAAATATTCATTGTTGTCGGGGAATATTCGTTTGGTCGTGGAATATTCTTGTTGTTGGGGAATATTTATACGACGGCGCAGCCATTTGTGGGCCCCATAACAGAATAACTGTCGGATGAAAAAATAACAAATTTGAGTTTTTATAAATAACGGCGTAATCTTTACCGCTATACCAGTTGGAATACTCTTCTTTTCAAGGTAAGAGATGTTATTTTTGTTCAATATTCGCTTGAAATAATATTTCCTTCCATACTCTGTAGTATGTAAGTAATATTATTTCGTTTCAAATTTCGAATTCTATATTCGTTATGTTAAAGTTTTGGCTTCTAAACTCCATGAAATTAGTAGAATATCCTTGATATTTGCGCTTCATCTAGTATCTTTTCATGGAAATATTATTCTGAGCATTCTTGATAAGTTTTAACTTTTTCATGCCAGAGTACTATTCATGGGGTTACTATTCCCGAAGTATTATTCACGGGATACTATTCACTCGAGTACTATTAACCCGGGGTACTATTCATGATAAAAACTGATTCGTTTTCCGTCCAAATTATTTTTGGTACAATATTATTCTTGAATTTACTCCACAAAACAGTATCATGTTGACAATTTGGACGTTATTGATTTCTGGATAAATTAAATTATAAATATTTAAAAATTTATCCTTGAACTTGTTTTATTGAATTCTTATATCATTGTCATCATCCTCATGTTTATATTATGTTGAAAGTCATCTGTGGCCTGTAGTGCATAGATGGACTTGGTATGATTATGACCAGGGATTATTCGGTATAATCATGACCGTAATGTTACAAATGATGTGGTAAAGTCCTCATTGGCCCGTAGTGCATTGATGGACAGTTGTTAGCATGATCATGACCATTGATGAATACACGAATATCCTTGGCCCGTAGTGAATAGATATTTTGTGGTCGTGATACTAATGAATATCCTTGACCGTAGTGAAGGGATGATGTGGATTATTTATTAATCTGAGTCTCAGCGATAAAAGTGATGAAAAACCTTTTAAATCATAGAAGATAGTGGATTTATTCTCTACTTGACTCTTCTAATGGATTGCTTGTTCCGCTGCAGTTAAACTTGATGTTTGTTATATTTTATCAGTTTAACACTGTTGAAGGCTAACGATAAATTATTCTGCATTATCTTAGTCATAATATTTCTTACTAGGCTAGTTGAGCTCACCCTTTTGCTTTCATTGTCCTCTTCAGGAAATGAGAACGTAGCCGGGACTAGTCGGGGAACGGAGTGACGGTCCAGATGATAGCATTAGTAGTCCTCACTATTCTATGAAATAGTGTGATAATAATTGTATTGAGGACTCCATTTGAGTTGAATACTGTCTAGAAGACAATATTCGTTTTAAAACTCTCAGTTTATGTTTTGTCGTATTTTACACGACAGTTGTATTATTAAGTTGTATTTGAATTTCGTACCATGTATTTTGCGACTCAAGATGGGTGATGTATACCTATTTTGGGGGCGTCACATCTTAATGAAATTATTTTGATAATTTTTTTTATATATAAATATATTCAACAATATTATGCACTCATTTTTATTAAATTGAATATTTAAAATTATTAAATAAAATTTTACCATTTAAAATGGTAAAATAGTGTCATTAAGAGATAACTTACTTTTTAGTTATCAAACAATTTTTTAGATTCAGACCTCATAACCATTCAGATGATCTAATTTATTAAGACATCATAATCATTTAGATCTTAATTTCCAGGTTTATCAAACACAACCTAAGATAAATACTCAAAGTTAAAGTTGTTCCCTTATTATATTCAAAAAATCATACATAGCTTCAAACAGGATATATAACCAAACAATCAAGGAAATGAAACGAATGCAATCTTTTTAAAACAAATTGTGTGTGGACTTATACAGCATATAGTAGGAAGAACAATCATTTTTCTTTGCATTTAAATCTTATGAACCATAAAATACATAACCTTTTTTATGAGGAAATGTATCAAGGGTAAAAATAAAATCTAACCTATAACTAAGTACATTCAGAAATACACCATCTATTGTAATTCCAGTAAAGGTCAGACCAACGAGTTACTTCTGGTTATCAATCATTAGAAAGTAATGAACAAGCACATGAGGAATGTCACTATTGATAATAAAATTCATTTTATCAGGAAAATAAAGTCATACATATTTTTTCTAATTAAATTTATCAAAGATTAAAATTTACGTGATATATATTCAAATATATTTTTTAGTAATTAAAAAGTAAAATTTTAATACCCATAAAAGTACAAATTAATGCAATAAAATTATAATTATTTTTTCCAAATATTAAAATTTACGTAAAACAAACTTATTATTATATAACAAATCTTATTATTCAAATAAAAAAGTATTAAAAATTATATTAATTAATTTTCAAATGTATTAAACTAAAAATAATATTTATAGTAAAAATGAAAAATGTTTTTACTCAAAAAAAGAAAAAATATATTTAAAAAAACAACTTTTTAGAAGATAGAGGTAGTAATAAATATTATTATATTTTCTTTTTATTCAACATTGCACAAAAACAATGTTAACCGTATACTAAAAAAGTGTAATCAAAATCATAAATATCCCAAATTCTGACATATACTCAAGAAAATTCAACATATAAAAATCATAATATGAAACAAATAATTCAAATAATAATTTTTGTTGTTAAACACCAAAAACTAAATTATCAACATATTCAATCACTCTAATTAGAATAGCTCCATTAATAATTTAATTTAATTTAATTTTTTTAATATTTGTATCACTTATCCAAAAATATATGTTAATTAAACTAATTTTCTTTTTTCTATTTTACCAACAATTTAAATGAGATTTATAAGTTACCAACAATTTAAATGAGATACTCCTACTTACAAATGAAACTATAATTAAAATGTATTGTATTAAAAAAAGGATAATTAAACACATTATAAAAGGAATTAAAATTTGATAACATACAAGGGTAAAGTTACAAATGTAAGTGTTATTATGATTATCTAGAGGGGGTGTCAGTGTATTTTACTCTAAATTTTATGAATCAAATCTGAATAACTCAATACTCAGTTGGACTTTATTCCTCTTCCCCCACTATTCTCAAAACAAAGAGTTGAATAAAATTAAGGATTTATATGCTTACTTATTTTTCAGAAGGAAAACAAAAATCAGCCTAATTTCAATCAATCCATAGGCGATGACACGTGAGTCATTAAGCTCAAGCATAAGGTGAGGTATCATCGATGCGGAGTGGGACAACACAATAACCTTGATTTTAATCCATTTGTATGTAGGATCCACTTGGACTATATATATGGATTATTCCAAAAGTGGAGTGAAGGTTAGTATCCCACATCGGCTATTTGGAAATTGGAACTGAGCTCCCCCTTTCGATCGGTCAAGTGCTCCAACTCTAAACAATTTAACTTGATATTTTCATATTTTAATTTTTTCACAATACAATGGCGGGACTTACATTTTATTCATATGTAAAAGCAGACATATGTTTTGGACAGGAAAAACAAAATTAATTTGTTCCTGTGAACAATTAGACTGTACAATCAATTTGTTCACGAGAACAAATTCATTTTGTTCTTCCGGTCTAATTTTCATTGTTCGTGGGAACAAATTGATTTTGTTCTTCTGGTCCAATTTTTATGTCCAAAATATTTGTCCGCATATACTTATTGTATGTAAAATAAATATTATAAATTTTTTGGGAGTTAAAGCAAAAAAAAAAAAAAAAAGAAGCAAATTTTGGACCGATCTAAAAAAAAATGTCCGACTAGACTTATTGAAAAATATAAGTTCCCAAAACATATACTACAAGTCTACAATGGTACAATGTCTATATAATACTCCACAGTTGAGTCATAACTATACTTCTTCTAAACACACAGTCTATATATAATAGTATACCGCTTTTGTTTTGGAAACGTAAACTACAAGAAAGTAAATCAAATACTACTACTGCAGTAGTGTCCTTTTTCTCAAGAAAAACGAGAAAAGACTACTAGAATCTTACTAATATCTTAGGAGTAATAATTATAATAGCTAGGGAGTAGAGTAAGGGTAGGTAATAACAAAAGTTTGTTAAAAAGAAACAAAACGTCTCTTGGAGAAGGGGAGAGAGAGTCATTGATCGGGAGAAGGTTTAGAGTGAGAAAGTGCTTCGCAGTGCGCAATACTACTGCTTACGGATAAACCGGCCGCCCACCGGTTTCGCTGTAGGACGTTCCCTACCGTACTTTCTTCGCCACCTCTGGTAAAACTCTTTCCCTCTCTCTCTCTCTATATATATATATATCTTGTTGTGTTTGTTAATTAAAAATTTCTGATTTTCTTACGCAGTATAAAATACAAACCCCTTGATTATATATATATATATATATATATATATATATATATATATATATATATATATATATATATATATATATTAAGATCGTATATTAGGATTTTTTACCTTAATATTAAAACTTAAAAGACTTGAATTTTATTACTCCCTCAGTCCCACATAGACATAGTTCCTTTTTCCTTTTTTTTAATTTATTTCTATAATTTAAAGTTAATGCGAGTTCATCTAAGTTTTTCAAAACAACAATTTTAGATAGTTTAATATTCATGATTGTTTTGATTAAATCAAATTAATTCACATCAATTATATATTTTAAGATGTATTAAATTGACCTAATGGAAGGCTTTTTATGGAGCGGAAGCATTATCGAGACAAATTCTACTCTTTCATTCTACAAAAAGTCCTGTTTTGACTTTTTGAAGTTGTTTAATCATAGAATCAAAAATGATATAAATTTATATGATTTTATTTAGTACAATTGTAAATATCATACACCATCTAAAAAACTAGTAACACTCTTCACTGTTTTGAAATTTTGCATTCATTGCATTAATTTACATTTTATGATTTTGTGAAGGGATTGATATTTTCATAAAATTTTCACAAGTTTTCTCTTATACGACTGTGGGTGTGAGTTTCATTTACTATTTATGTGAGTCATCAATTCCCTATTGTGAATTGATTTAAAAAATAAATGTAATACTCTTTTGTGGAATATAAGGAGCATATATTGTGTTCTACACACCTTAGTAATATTAAAAAAAATGTCAATAAGAAATAGTATATTCTTTTAGATGGAGGTAGTGTATTGCTTGTTAATTATTTAGTGTGTAAATAGTCTCTGTGATACCCCAGATTTTATGAATAAAGATTTAATTTTCTCGAAATAATTTTTTAAATATTATGGTGTGGATTTGATATAATGTTATAGTTGTGGATAATTTTTATAAATTTTGCAAAGTACGCAAGTTGTTATATAATATTCGATTGGTCGGGGAATATTCGTTTTAACAGGGAATATTCGTACAACGGCACAATCATTGGTGGACCCTACAACGGAATTATTGTCGGATTGAGAAAATGACAAAAATATTTTATTAAAAATAACAGCGGAAGTTTTACTGTTAAAACTGTTGAACTACTCGGTAGTAAAAGTACAGTAATACATGTGGTTGCATAGTAGCACACAGTATTGATTATTGATGCTTATGTGATAAGTCACTCAGTTTTGTTTTATTGGTATTATTAATGTAATAAAACAGAATACTTTTATAAAGTTATTCTATAAATAGAATATATTATATTCTATTATGCATAGTGTTACATAGTGTTTTGCATAGTAAAATCTTTTTATATAAAATGTAATACTTTTTTATAAAGTTATTCTATAAATAGAATATATTATATTCTATTATGCATAGTATTTTATAGTGTCTGCATAGTATTTTGCATAGTAAAATCTTTTTATATAAAACAGAATACTTTTATAAAGTTATTCTATAAATAGAATATATTATATTTTATTATGCATAGTGTTGCATAGTGCCTGCATAGTATTTTGCATAGTAAAATCTTTTTATATAAAACATAATACTTTTATAAAGTTATCTATTTTATTAGACAATAATTAGAATATATTATATTTTATTATTCATAGTGTTTGCATAGTGCCTGCATAGTGTTTGCATAGTAAAATCTTTTATAAAGTTATTCGTTTTATTAGATTATAAATAGAATATATTATATTTTATTTAAAAAATTTTGCTTTAAATATGGACCGTCAGATTAAAGTAAATCAATCTGGACCGTTCATGAGTTAGTTACTATGCAGTCCATTTTTCTATAAATAGAAGCTCATTCCTTCATTATTTCTTATGAATTCACTGAAACTCTAGAGAGAGAAACTATAGAGAGAAAGAAGAAAAGTGTTCTGCTACTTCACTACTTCTATATCCAGTACTCTTCTTTCTAAGGTAGGGAATATTATTTGTTGTACTCGTAGGGAGTATTATTTCTTTTGTATTCATGAAGAGAACTTCTGTTATTCCATTCTTTATTATTCTGTTGGAATAACTAGTATACGCGGGCTACTCTATACTTGGTGAAATTCTTCTGTTATTCCATTCTTTATTATTATGTTGAATAACTTTGTCTATGCAAAATCTTTGCATACATGGTGAAATTCTTCTAATATTCCATTATTTATTATTCTGTTGGAATATCCTGTCTGTGTGTTTTACGCCGGACCTGGTTCCGTTATTTATTATTCTGTTGGAATATCATGTCTGTGCATTTTACGCCGGACCTGGTTTCGTTATTTATTATTACATTGAATATCGTGTCGGTCTTAATTTACTTTGACCGACCGATTCCGTTATTATTATTCTATTGGAATAACCTGTCTATGCAAAGTACCGCATGCATGGTGATTTCTTTTGTTATTCCATTCTTTATTATACTCAGTTGGTTAAAGTTTTGACTTCTATACTCCATGAAATTAGTGGAATATCCTTGATATTTGCGCTTCATCCAGTATCTTTTCATGAAAATATTCTTCTGAGCATTCTTGAATTTTTACTCCACAAAGCAGTATCATGTTGACAATTTGGACGTTATTGGTTCCTGGATAAATTAATTCTTGAACTTGTTTTATTGAATTATTATGTCATTGTCATCATCCTCATGTTTATATTATGTTGAAAGTCATCATGGCTTGTGAGTGCATAGATGGACTTGGTATGATTATGACCAGGGATTATTCGGTATAATCATGACCGTAATGTTACAAATGATGTGGAAAAAGTCCTCATTGGCCCGTAGTGCATTGATGGACAGTTTTTGGTATGATTATGGCTATGGATTCTCTTCGGCCAAGGGTACAAAGATGAATTATTTTATGGCATGATCAGGATCATTGATGAAAATACGATTATCTTTGGCCCGTAGTGCATGGATAATTCGTGGTCGTGATGATGCTAAAAGAATATCCTTGGCTCAGAGTGCGGGGATGATTTAATGATGTGGATTATTTATTAAGTTTGAGTCTCAAATGATAAAAGTGATGAAAAACCTTTTTAAATCATAGAAGATAGTAGATTTTATTCTCTACTTGACTCTTCTAATGGATTGCTTGTTCATTGCAGCTTAAACTTGATGTTTGTTATATTGTATCGCTTTAACATCATTGAAGGCTAACGATAATATATTCTGCATTATCTTAGTCATAATATTTCTTACTGGGCTAGTTGAGCTCACCCTTTTCTTTTACTGTTCTCTTCAGGAAATGAGAACGTAGCTGGGACTAGTCGAGGAACAGAGTGATGGTCCTAGATGTTTGCATTAGTAGTCCTCACAATTCTGTGAAATAATGTGATAATAATTGTAATGAGGACTCCTTTTGAGTTTGTATACTCTCTAGTAGACAATATTTGTATTCAAACTCACAGTTTATGTTTTGTCGTATTGTACATGACAGTTGTATTATTAAGTTGTATTTGAATTATATACCATGTATCTGGCGACTCAAGATGGGTGATGTATACCCTATTTTGGGGGCGTCACAGTCTCATTTGAACAAAACAAGTAAACTGGGCTATTAGTTAAATCGACCTAGTGTATTTGTTAGAAAATACTGTGTACACTAATTTGAAATATTTTCAATTGACTATTTCTCATAAAAGACTTCTTAATATGAATATGTTATCATGGGAATATAATTAGAAAATAAGAAAATGGGGGAAGTGTAATCTCCATGATTCCAAGGCAAACTTGCATACTGATAACATGTATCATTTGATTTGAAGCTTGATTTTAACATTATAAGCGACATTTAATAAAGTTTGATAATATATAGTTTGAACCTAATTACTTTTAGAGCACAGAAAAAACATATGACAAAGAAATTTTTGTCATTTATTACTTCAGGTGATCAGTCGCAATAGGCAACTTGGATTTATATTAGCCCGCACTAAAACATAAATTTATGGGCTAGCTTTATGTCAAATTTGGCAATCCCTCCATCCCCAAAAGGATGAGCAAAGTACAATATATTAAGAAACATAAAAATAGAGGAAAGATAGTAAAAAAAATTCAAAATTTATCCTTAGTGGCATATTAAATTAAGTGAGAAATACTTTTATTTATTTTATATTAATTGACCCCACTAAATTAAATTTGCCCTTCACTTTATATACTTTATCTCATCCTTTTGGGATAAAAAAAAGTTTGTATCTTCAGTCATCTTTTCGGATAGGGAGGGAGTATGGTCAATTAAATTCAATAAAGCCTTCTTGTTATTTAAAAGCCATTCATGCGTGTCAGAATAGTGATTCTGAAGTTAAGTTTCATATGATTACTGATTATATAAACTTAAATACTTCTGTATGCATTCTGTTTCTTGTAAAACTTTTGTCACATCTGCTATTATGTATTTTATTGTAGGTCTTAATCATATATCAAGTATTTAGGCAGGGCCGGGTGGAGTGTGTGTGCATGCTTGGAGGTGGCTGTGAGATGCACATATATATGCTTTTAATGGATTTGAACTATTTGTACTGTAGATCTTAACCATATATACCAAGTATTTAGGCAGTGCTAGGTGAGCTTGTACGCGTGCTTGAGGGTGGCTACGAGGTGCACATATATATATGTTTTAATGTTTCTGAACTTCATTTTTAATTAGTTACGTCTTCATCAAAGGTTTGTCCATCATATCTAGAAATTGAAATTTCATTTTAGGATGGATTCAGGGTATATGTAATGATTATAAAAATCAAATAGCACACACCTTGGAGGTGGCATTGAGATGCACATATATATGCTTTTAATGGATTTGAACTATTTGTACTGTAGGTCTTAACCATATATACCAAGTATTTAGGCAGTGCTAGGTGAGCTTGTGCGCTTGCTTGAGGGTGGCTACGAGGTGCATATATATATGCTTTAAAGTTTCTGAACTGCATATTTAATTAGGTACGTATTCATCAAAGGTTTGTGCATCATATCTAGAAATATAATTTCTTTTTAGGAAGGATTCGTGGTATATGTAATGATTATAAAACTCAAACAAACACACACCTTGTGATCTTTCAAAAGGTTTATTGGTAGATAAAATGTGGAAGTATCTTGCATCCGGTTTAAATTATTAATTACCAAAATAATATACTAACAAAAAGTATATTACCTAAATAATATTTTTGTGGTTGTCATCGAAAATAAAAAGATGGTTGTCCAATTGAGAGCGGCCCATCCGGGTGTTTATGGACTAAGCGGAGTAGTGGCATGTTGTCCTTCCACCGACGGAGAGGGAAGTGATCGTTGCTCTGTGAAAGCCACCTAGCGCTATGCCCTCCAGTCTAAGGGTCAAGAGATCCGTGCCTTCGCTTAAAGCCCGTGTGAACCAACTCCTTACTTGGAATGGGCAAGCCGCTTAATAACCTTGTGCTAAGCCCAACCGCCTAGGCCAAGCCAACCTCCAACCATCTCAAAGCCCTCACTTGAGTTACAAGCCCGCGTTACAAAGCCCAAATGATTTTCATTCTTTACTCCCCGACTTATAAAGTCTAAATATATTCATGTCTAGACGATGTGGGATAAAAACCTTGAGAATTGTAAGAACAAGTTTAGCTTTCTTCTTATCGCTTCTCTTTTTTTTTCTCATTTTCCCTTTCTTTTTTTGAAACATATGGTAATAAATAATGTGTATCCTATATTGAGACCGATCATTTCTTGGTGTGAATTAAATCATTGTCTTGCTTCTAGTCATTGTTTGGGGCATTTTCAAACTTAAAATGTGGAGGGTTTTCATTTCAAATACCACAATCTCATCATTCCCATTTATAGATGTCTTCCACTTTAATGCTTTTGCATATTTAAAAGTTTAAGCTCTTCAATGTTGTATGAGATATGGCTAAACACTTAACTAATTATATTGTTCCATCTCAGATATGGTTGGTAAAGGGATTTTGTTATGCTAACACTTTCACATATGAACTCAAGATATAAAACTCGATTGGCAAAGGCACTTCTCAAAGATAATATTAGTCATCACCTCATCGATCTTGTTCTACCTTGAGATGCATTTAGTAGTGTCAAGGAAGGAACGAGGGTATTGGTTGGGTCAAGTAACATAAACCTCCAAGAAGTTTAATGTAGAAGTCCCTTAGTTGCGGATATAAATAACAACTCTACATAACTAGCATCTCTTGGCTTTTGATTTATAAATGTTGCTGATTCTTTGCAAATTTAAAGACCATGTTAGGTTAGAATTTTAAATTGTGGAGTTAATCAATATGAAAAATAGTCTTAGAAAGGTAAAAGCTAAAAACCTTAAGTATTATTGGAACAAGTTTTGCTTTCTTCTTATTCCCTCTTTCTCATTATCACATTCTTTAGAAAAATATGGTTTAAGATTCCTATGAATCCAATATTGAGATTAATCATTTCTTGGTGTAAATTGAATCAATTGATTGGCTCCTGGCTCTTGTTTGAGGAGTAAAATAAAATATTGACTACTCTACCGCTTTTGGTTTTCAGCACCTCGTGTGGGTGGATTAGATCCAACAGATACTATTATCTCATTACCACGATTTATTTACAGCAACTTTTACATGCCTCTAAATATATTTACATTTTAATCGAGTGTGTAAATGCTATTTACTGCTTATATCTTTAATGCCTTTTCATATTTTAACAATTTTACTCTTCCATGTTGTAGGGTCAAAGATTCAAGTAACAAATAACATTCCAGAAGTCCCTCAATTCCAGGTATGATTGAAAATATTGGTTAAAAAGTAATCATTGTCTCTCTCACTAAAATGATTCTCTTTTTAGAAATCACGTTACAAATGTTACTCATTGTTAGCAAATTTAAAGAGCATTTAGGTGGGATGATGGGCAATTCGAAATTTATCCTTAGTGGCAGATTACATTAAGTGATGAATACTTTTATTTATTTTATATTAATGGACCCCACTAAATGATATTTGCCCTTCACTTTATATACTTTATCTCATCCTTTCGGGATAAAAAAAAGTTTGTATCTTTAGTCATCTTTTTGGATTGGGAGGGAGTATGTTCAATTAAATTCAATAAAGCCTTCTTTTTATTTAAAAGCCATTCATTCGTTTCAGAATAGTGATTCTGAAGTTAAGTTTCATATGATTACTGATTATATAAACTTAAATACTTCTGTATATATTCTGATTCTTGTAAAACTTTTGTCACGTCTGTTATTATGTATTTTACTTTAGGTCTTAATCATATATCAAGTATTTAGGAAGGGCCGGGTGGAGTGTGTGTGCATGCTAGGAGGTGGCTGTGAGATGCACATATATATGCTTTTAATCGATTTGAACTATTTGTAATGTAGATCTTAACCATATATACCAAGTATTTAGGCAGTGCTAGGTGAGCTTGTTCGCGTGCTTGAGGGTGGCTACGAGGTGCACATATATATATGTTTTAATTTTTCTGAACTGCATGTTTAATTAGTTACATATTCATCAAAGGTTTGTGCATCATATCTAGAAATTGAAATTTCATTTTAGGATGGAATCAGGGTATATGTAATGATTATAAAACTCAAACTGCACACACCTTGGAGTTGGCAGTGAGATGCACACATATATACTTTTAATGGATTTGAACTATTTGTATTATAGGTCTTAACCATATATACCAAGTATTTAGGCAGTGCTAGGTGAGTTTGTGCGCGTGCTTGAGGGTGGCTACGAGGTGCATATATATATGCTTTAAAGTTTCTCGAATCGCATATTTAATTAGGTACGTATTCATCAAAGGTTTGTGCATCATATCTAGAAATATAATTTCTTTTTAGGAAGGATTCGTGGTATATGTAATGATTATAAAACTCAAACAAAGACACACTTGTGATCTTTCAAAAGGTTTATTGGTAGATAAAATGTGGAAGTATATTTATAATCCGGTTTAAATTATTAATTACCAAAATAATATACTAACAAAAAGTATATTACCTAAATAATATTTTTGTGGTTGTCATCAAAAATAAAAAGATGGTTGTCCAATTGAGAGCGGCCCATCTGGTGTTTATGGACTAGCGGAGTAGTGGCATGTTGTCCTTCCACCGACAGGAGAGGGAAGTGATCGTTGCTCTGTGAAGCCAGCCTAGCGCTATGCCCTCCAGTCTAAGGGTCAAGAGATCCAGGCCTTCGCCTAAAGCCCGTGAACCAACTCCTTACTTGGAATGGGCAAGCCAGTTAATAACCTTGTGCTAAGCCCAACCGTCTAGGCCAAGCCAACCTCCAACCATCTCAAAGCCCTCACTTGAGTTACAAGCCCGCGTTACAAAGCCCAGCTGATTTTCATTCTTTACTCCTGACTTATAAAGTCTAAATATATTCATGTCTAGATTTGTGGGATAAAAACCTTGAGAATTGTAAGAACAAGTTTAGCTTTCTTCTTATGCGCTCTTCTTTTTTCTTTCTCATTTTCCTTTCTTTTGGAACATATGGTAATAAATAATGTGTATCCTATATTGAGATTGATCATTTCTTGGTGTGAATTAAATCATTGTCTTGCTTCTAGTCATTGTTTTTGGGCATTTTCAAAGACTTAAAATGTTGAGGGTTTTCATTTGTACCGCCACAATCTCATCATTCCCATTTATAGATGTCTTCCACTTTAATGCTTTTGCATATTTAAAAGTTTAAGCTCTTCAATGTTGTACAGATATGGCTAAACACTTAACTAATTATATTGTTCCATCCATGATACTGGGTTGGTAAAGGGATTTTGTTTATGCTAACACTTTCACATATGAACTCAAGATATAAAACTCGACCGGCAAAGGCACTTCTCGGTGATAATATTAGTCATCACCTCATCGATCTTGTTCTACCTTGAGATGATTTAGTAGTGTCAAGGAAGGAACGAGGGTATTGGTTGGGTCAAGTAACATAAACCTCCAAGAAGTTTAATGTAGAAGTCCCTTAGTTGCGGATATAAATAACAACTCTACATAACTAGCATCTCTTGGCTTTTGATTTATAAATGTTGCTGATTCTTTGCAAATTTAAAGACCATGTTAGGTTAGAATTTTAAATTGTGGAGTTAATCAATATGAAAAATAGTCTTAGAAAGGTAAAAGCTAAAAACCTTAAGTATTATTGGAACAAGTTTTGCTTTCTTCTTATTCCCTCTTTCTCATTATCACGTTCTTTAGAAAAATATGGTTTAAGATTCCTATGAATCCAATATTGAGATTAATCATTTCTTGGTGTAAATTGAATCAATTGATTGGCTCCTGGCTCTTGTTTGAGGAGTAAAATAAAAATTGACTACTCTCTACCGCTTTTGGTTTTCAAAGACGTGTGGGTGGATTAGATCCAATAAATTTACTATTATCTCATTACCACGATTTATTTACAAAGAACTTTTACATGCCTCTAAATATATTTACATTTTAATCGAGTGTGTAAATGTTATTTCTTCGCTTATATCTTTAATGCCTTTTCATATTTTAACAATTTTACTCTTCCATGTTGTAGGGTCAAGGATTCAAGTAACAAATAACATTCCAGAAGTCCCTCAATTCCAGATACGATTGAAAATATTGGTTAAAAAGTAATCATTGTCTCTCTCACTAAAATGATTCTCTTTTTAGAAATCACGTTACAAATGTTACTCATTGTTAGCAAATTTAAAGAGCATTTAGGTGGGATGATGGGCAATTCAAATTTATCCTTAGTGGCGATTACATTAAGTGATGAATACTTTTATTTATTTTATATTAATGGACCCCACTAAATGATATTTGCCCTTCACTTTATATACTTTATCTCATCCTTTCTGGATAAAAAAAATTTGTATCTTTAGTCATCTTTTTTGGATTGGGAGGAGTATGTTCAATTAAATTCAATAAAGCCTTCTTTTTATTTAAAAGCCATTCATTCGTTTTTGAATAGTGATTACGAAGTTAAGTTTCATATGATTCTTGATTATATACACTTAAATACTTCAGATACATTCTCGATTCTTGTAAAACTTTTGTCACGTCTCATTATTATGTATTTTACTTTAGGTCTTAATCATATATCAAGTATTTAGGAAGAAGTAGGGTGGAGTGTGTGTGCATGCTAGAGGTGGTGGTCGTGAGATGCACATATATATGCTTTTAATCGATTTGAACTATTTGTAATGTAGATCTTAACCATATATACCAAGTATTTAGGCAGTGCTAGGTGAGCTTGTGCGCGTGCTTGAGGGTGGCTACGAGGTGCACATATATATATGTTTTAATGTTTCTGAACTTCATTTTTAATTAGTTTCGTATTCATCAAAGGTTTGTCCATCATATCTAGAAATTGAAATTTCATTTTAGGATGGATTCAGGGTATATGTAATGATTATAAAAATCAAACAGCACACACCTTGGAGGTGGCATTGAGATGCACATATATATGCTTTTAATGGATTTGAACTATTTGTACTGTAGGTCTTAACCATATATACCAAGTATTTAGGCAGTGCTAGGTGATCTTGTGCGCTTGCTTGAGGGTGGCTACGAGGTGCATATATATATGCTTTAAAGTTTCTGAACTGCATATTTAATTAGGTACGTATTCATCAAAGGTTTGTGCATCATATCTAGAAATATAATTTCTTTTTAGGAAGGATTCAAGGTATATGTAATGATTATAAAACTCAAACAGCACACACCTTGTGATCTTTCAAAAGGTTTATTGGTAGATAAAATGTGGAAGTATACTGCAATCCGGTTTAAATTATTAATTACCAAAATAATATACTAACAAAAAGTATATTACCTAAATAATATTTTTGTGGTTGTCATCGAAAATAAAAAGATGGTTGTCCAATTGAGAGCGGCCCATCCGGTGTTTATGGACTAAGCGGAGTAGTGGCATGTTGTCCTTCCAATCGGCTGCAGAGAGAGGAAGTGATCGTTGCTCTGTGAAGCCACCTAGCGCTATGCCCTCCAAATTCTAAGGGTCAAGAGATCCGTGCCTTCGCCTAAAGCCCGTGAACCAACTCCTTACTTGGGATGGGCAAGCCAGTTAATAACCTTGTGCTAAGCCCAACCATCTAGGCCAAGCCAACCTCCAACCATCTCAAAGCCCTCACTTGAGTTACAAGCCCGCGTTACAAAGCCCAGCTGATTTTCATTCTTTACTCCTGACTTATAAAGTCTAAATATATTCATGTCTAGACGATGTGGGATAAAAACCTTGAGAATTGTAAGAACAAGTTTAGCTTTCTTCTTATGCGCTCTTCTTTTCTTTCTCATTTTCCCTTTCTTTTGGAACATATGGTAATAAATAATGTGTATCCTATATTGAGATTGATCATTTCTTGGTGTGAATTAAATCATTGTCTTGCTTCTAGCTGTTGTTTGGGGCATTTTCAGCACTTAAAATGTGGAGGGTTTTCATTTGCGTATACCACAATCTCATCATTCCCATTTATAGATGTCTTCCACTTTAATGCTTTTGCATATTTAAAAGTTTAAGCTCTTCAATGTTGTATGAGATATGGCTAAACACTTAACTAATTATATTGTTCCATCTCAGATACTGGTTGGTAAAGGGATTTTTGTTATGCTAACACTTTCACATATGAACTCAAGATATAAAACTCGATTGGCAAAGGCACTTCTCAAATGATAATATTAGTCATCACCTCATCGATCTTGTTCTACCTTGAGATGCATTTAGTAGTGTCAAGGAAGGAACGAGGGTATTGGTTGGGTCAAGTAACATAAACCTCCAAGAAGTTTAATGTAGAAGTCCCTTAGTTACGGATATAAATAACAACTCTACATAACTATCATCTCTTGGCTTTTGATTTATAAATGTTCTTTTCTTCTTTGCAAATTTAAAGACCATGTTAGGTTAGAATTTTAAATTGTGGAGTTAATCAATATGAAAAATAGTCTTAGAAAGGTAAAAGCTAAAAACCTTAAGTATTATTGGAACAAGTTTTGCTTTCTTCTTATTCCCTCTTTCTCATTATCACATTCTTTAGAAAAATATGGTTTAAGATTCCTATGAATCCAATATTGAGATTAATCATTTCTTGGTGTAAATTGAATTAATTGATTGGCTCCTGGCTCTTGTTTGGGGAGTAAAATAAAATATTGACTACTCTATCGCTTTTGGTTTTAAGCACCTCGTGTGGGTGGATTAGATCCAACAGCTACTATTATCTCATTAGCACGGTTTATTTACAGCAACTTTTACATGCCTCTAAATATATTTACATTTTAATCGAGTGTGTAAATGCTATTTCTTTGCTTATATCTTTAATGCCTTTTCATATTTTAACAATTTTACTCTTCCATGTTGTAGGGTCAAGGATTCAAGTAACAAATAACATTCCAGAAGTCCCTCAATTCCAGGTACGATTGAAAATATTGGTTAAAAAGTAATCATTGTCTCTCTCACTAAAATGATTCTCTTTTTAGAAATCACGTTACAAATGTTACTCATTGTTAGCAAATTTAAAGAGCATTTAGGTGGGATGATGGGCAATTCGAAATTTATCCTTAGTGGCAGATTACATTAAGTGATGAATACTTTTATTTATTTTATATTAATGGACCCCACTAAATGATATTTGCCCTTCACTTTATATACTTTATCTCATCCTTTCGGGATAAAAATTTTTTGTATCTTTAGTCATCTTTTTGGATTGGGAGGGAGTATGTTCAATTAAATTCAATAAAGCCTTCTTTTTATTTAAAAGCCATTCATTCGTTTCAGAATAGTGATTCTGAAGTTAAGTTTCATATGATTACTGATTATATAAACTTAAATACTTCTGAATACATTCTCGATTCTTGTAAAACTTTTGTCACGTCTCATTATTATGTATTTTACTTTAGGTCTTAATCATATATCAAGTATTTAGGAAGGGTAGAGGGTGGAGTGTGTGTGCATGCTAGAGGTGGTTGTGAGATGCACATATATATGCTTTTTTTAATCGATTTGAACTATTTGTAATGTAGATCTTAACCATATATACCAAGTATTTAGGCAGTGCTAGGTGAGCTTGTGCGCGTGCTTGAGGGTGGCTACGAGGTGCACATATATATATATATATATGTTTTAATTTTTCTGAACTGCATGTTTAATTAGTTACATATTCATCAAAGGTTTGTGCATCATATCTAGAAATTGAAATTTCATTTTAGGATGGATTCAAGGTATATGTAATGATTATAAAACTCAAACTGCACACACCTTGGAGTTGGCAGTGAGATGCACACATATATACTTTTAATGGATTTAAACTATTTGTATTATAGGTCTTAACCATATATACCAAGTATTTAGGCAGTGCTAGGTGAGTTTGTGCGCGTGCTTGAGGGTGGCTACGAGGTGCATATATATATGCTTTAAAGTTTCTGAACTGCATATTTAATTAGGTACGTATTCATCAAAGGTTTGTGCATCATATCTAGAAATATGATTTCTTTTTAGGAAGGATTCAGGGTATATGTAATGATTATAAAACTCAAACAGCACACACCTTGTGATCTTTCAAAAGGTTTATTGGTAGATAAAATGTGGAAGTATACTGCAATCCGGTTTAAATTATTAATTACCAAAATAATATACTAACAAAAAGTATATTACCTAAATAATATTTTTGTGGTTGTCATCAAAAATAAAAAGATGGTTGTCCAATTGAGAGCGGCCCATCTGGTGTTTATGGACTAAGCGGAGTAGTAGCATGTTGTCCTTCCACCGAAGCGCGGAGAGGGAAGTGATCGTTGCTCTGTGAAGCCAGCCTAGCGCTATGCCCTCCATCTAAGGGTCAAGAGATCCCAGCCTTCGCCTAAAGCCCGTGAACCAACTCCTTACTTGGAATGGGCAAGCCAGTTAATAACCTTGTGCTAAGCCCAACCGTCTAGGCCAAGCCAACCTCCAACCATCTCAAAGCCCTCACTTGAGTTACAAGCCCGCGTTACAAAGCCCAGCTGATTTTCATTCTTTACTCCTGACTTATAAAGTCTAAATATATTCATGTCTAGAGCGATGTGGGATAAAAACCTTGAGAATTGTAAGAACAAGTTTAGCTTTCTTCTTATGCTTTCTTCTTTTCTTTCTCATTTTCCCTTTCTTTTGGAACATATGGTAATAAATAATGTGTATCCTATATTGAGATTGATCATTTCTTGGTGTGAATTAAATCATTGTCTTGCTTCTAGCTGTTGTTTGGGGCATTTTCAGCACTTAAAATGTGGAGGGTTTTCATTTGCAGCCGCCACAATCTCATCATTCCCATTTATAGATGTCTTCCACTTTAATGCTTTTGCATATTTAAAAGTTTAAGCTCTTCAATGTTGTACAGATATGGCTAAACACTTAACTAATTATATTGTTCCATCTGTATACGGTTGGTAAAGGGATTTTTGTTATGCTAACACTTTCACATATGAACTCAAGATATAAAACTCGACTGGCAAAGGCACTTCTCAGTGATAATATTAGTCATCACCTCATCGATCTTGTTCTACCTTGAGATGCATTTAGTAGTGTCAAGGAAGGAACGAGGGTATTGGTTGGGTCAAGTAACATAAACCTCCAAGAAGTTTAATGTAGAAGTCCCTTAGTTGCGGA
Source organism: Panax ginseng (assembly GCA_020205605.1). Lineage (NCBI taxonomy): Eukaryota > Viridiplantae > Streptophyta > Magnoliopsida > Apiales > Araliaceae > Panax > Panax ginseng. Next base: position 39,746,438 of record CM035148.1, read on the forward strand.
TATAAATAACAACTCTACATAACTAGCATCTCTTGGCTTTTGATTTATAAATGTTGCTGATTCTTTGCAAATTTAAAGACCATGTTAGGTTAGAATTTTAAATTGTGGAGTTAATCAATATGAAAAATAGTCTTAGAAAGGTAAAAGCTAAAAACCTTAAGTATTATTGGAACAAGTTTTGCTTTTTCTTTTTCCTCTTCTTTCTCATTATCACGTTCTTTTAGAAAAATATGGTTTAAGATTCCTATGAATCCAATATTGAGATTAATCATTTCTTGGTGTAAATTGAATCAATTGATTGGCTCTCGGCTCTTGTTTGAGGAGTAAAATAAAAATTGACTACTCTACCGCTTTTGGTTTTCAAAGACCTCGTGTGGGTGGATTAGATCCAATGACTACTATTATCTCATTACCACGATTTATTTACAAAGAACTTTTACATGCCTCTAAATATATTTACATTTTAATCGAGTGTGTAAATGCTATTTCTTCGCTTATATCTTTAATGCCTTTTCATATTTTAACAATTTTACTCTTCCATGTTGTAGGTCAAGGATTCAAGTAACAAATAACATTCCGTAAGTCCCTCAATTCCGAGATCGATTGAAAATATTGGTTAAAAAGTAATCATTGTCTCTCTCTCACTAAAATGATTCTCTTTTTAGAAATCACGTTACAAATGTTACTCATTGTTAGCAAATTTAAAAGAGCATTTAGGTGGGATGATGGGCAATTCAAATTTATCCTTAGTGGCGATTACATTAAGTGATGAATACTTTTATTTATTTTATATTAATGGACCCCACTAAATGATATTTGCCCTTCACTTTATATACTTTATCTCATCCTTTCGGGATAAAAAAAAAATTTGTATCTTTAGTCATCTTTTTTGGATTGGGAGGAGTATGTTCAATTAAATTCAATAAAGCCTTCTTTTTATTTAAAAGCCATTCATTCGCTTCGAATAGTGATTCGAAGTTAAGTTTCATATGATTACTTATATATACACTTAAATACTTCATACATTCTCGATTCTTGTAAAACTTTTGTCACGTCATTATTATGTATTTTACTTTAGGTCTTAATCATATATCAAGTATTTAGGAAGGGTAGAGTGGGAGTGTGTGTGTGCATGCTAGGAGGTGGTCAGAGATGCACATATATATGCTTTTAATCGATTTGAACTATTTGTAATGTAGATCTTAACCATATATACCAAGTATTTAGGCAGTGCTAGGTGAGCTTGTGCGCGTGCTTGAGTGTGGCTACGAGGTGCACATATATATATATATATATGTTTTAATGTTTCTGAACTTCATTTTTAATTAGTTACATATTCATCAAAGGTTTGTGCATCATATCTAGAAATTGAAATTTCATTTTAGGATGGATTCAGGTATATGTAATGATTATAAAACTCAAACATCACACACACCTTGGAGTTGGCGTTGAGATGCACATATATATATACTTTTAATGGATTTGAACTATTTGTATTATAGGTCTTAACCATATATACCAAGTATTTAGGCGGTCTTTAGGTGAGTTTGTGCTTGCGCGTTTGAGGGTGGCTACTGAGGTGCATATATATATGCTTTAAAGTTTTGAATCGCATATTTAATTAGGTACGTATTCATCAAAGGTTTGTGCATCATATCTAGAAATATAATTTCTTTTTAGGAAGGATTCAAGGTATATGTAATGATTATAAAACTCAAACAGCACACACCTTGTGATCTTTCAAAAGGTTTATTGGTAGATAAAATGTGGAAGTATACTGCAATCCGGTTTAAATTATTAATTACCAAAATAATATACTAACAAAAAGTATATTACCTAAATAATATTTTTGTGGTTGTCATCGAAAATAAAAAGATGGTTGTCCAATTGAGAGCGGCCCATCTGGTGTTTATGGACTAGCGGAGTAGTGGCATGTTGTCCTTCCACCGAAGCGGAGAGAGAGTGAGTGATCGTTGCTCTGTGAAGCCAGCCTAGCGCTATGCCCTCCAGTCTAAGGGTCAAGAGATCCAGGCCTTCGCCTAAAGCCCGTGAACCAACTCCTTACTTGGGATGGGCAAGCCAGTTAATAACCTTGTGCTAAGCCCAACCATCTAGGCCAAGCCAACCTCCAACCATCTCAAAGCCCTCACTTGAGTTACAAGCCCGCGTTACAAAGCCCAGCTGATTTTCATTCTTTACTCCTGACTTATAAAGTCTAAATATATTCATGTCTAGACGATGTGGGATAAAAACCTTGAGAATTGTAAGAACAAGTTTAGCTTTCTTCTTATGCGCTCTTCTTTTCTTTCTCATTTTCCCTTTCTTTTGGAACATATGGTAATAAATAATGTGTATCCTATATTGAGATTGATCATTTCTTGGTGTGAATTAAATCATTGTCTTGCTTCTAGCTGTTGTTTGGGGCATTTTCAGCACTTAAAATGTGGAGGGTTTTCATTTGCAGCCGCCACAATCTCATCATTCCCATTTATAAATGTCTTCCACTTTAATGCTTTTGCATATTTAAAAGTTTAAGCTCTTCAATGTTGTACAGATATGGCTAAACACTTAACTAATTATATTGTTCCATCTGTATACGGTTGGTAAAGGGATTTTTGTTATGCTAACACTTTCACATATGAACTCAAGATATAAAACTCGAATGGCAAAGGCACTTCTCAGTGATAATATTAGTCATCACCTCATCGATCTTGTTCTACCTTGAGACAGACGAGTAGTGTCAAGGAAGGAACGAGGGTATTGGTTGGGTCAAGTAACATAAACCTCCAAGAAGTTTAATGTAGAAGTCCCTTAGTTACGGATATAAATAACAACTCTACATAACTATCATCTCTTGGCTTTTGATTTATAAATGTTGCTGATTCTTTGCAAATTTAAAGACCATGTTAGGTTAGAATTTTAAATTGTGGAGTTAATCAATATGAAAAATAGTCTTAGAAAGGTAAAAGCTAAAAACCTTAAGTATTATTGGAACAAGTTTTGCTTTCTTCTTATTCCCTCTTTCTCATTATCACATTCTTTAGAAAAATATGGTTTAAGATTCCTATGAATCCAATATTGAGATTAATCATTTCTTGGTGTAAATTGAATTAATTGATTGGCTCCTGGCTCTTGTTTGAGGATTAAAATAAAATATTGACTACTCTACCGCTTTTGGTTTTCAGCACCTCGTGTGGGTGGATTAGATCCAACAGCTACTATTATCTCATTACCACGGTTTATTTACAGCAACTTTTACATGCCTCTAAATATATTTACATTTTAATCGAGTGTGTAAATGCTATTTACTGCTTATATCTTTAATGCCTTTTCATATTTTAACAATTTTACTCTTCCATGTTGTAGGGTCAAGGATTCAAGTAACAAATAACATTCCAGAAGTCCCTCAATTCCAGGTACGATTGAAAATATTGGTTAAAAAGTAATCATTGTCTCTCTCACTAAAATGATTCTCTTTTTAGAAATCACGTTACAAATGTTACTCATTGTTAGCAAATTTAAAGAGCATTTAGGTGGGATGATGGGCAATTCGAAATTTATCCTTAGTGGCAGATTACATTAAGTGATGAATACTTTTATTTATTTTATATTAATGGACCCCACTAAATGATATTTGCCCTTCACTTTATATACTTTATCTCATCCTTTCGGGATAAAAAAAAATTTGTATCTTTAGTCATCTTTTTGGATTGGGAGGGAGTATGTTCAATTAAATTCAATAAAGCCTTCTTTTTATTTAAAAGCCATTCATTCGTTTCAGAATAGTGATTCTGAAGTTAAGTTTCATATGATTACTGATTATATAAACTTAAATACTTCTGAATACATTCTGATTCTTGTAAAACTTTTGTCACGTCTGTTATTATGTATTTTACTTTAGGTCTTAATCATATATCAAGTATTTAGGAAGGGCCGGGTGGAGTGTGTGTGCATGCTAGGAGGTGGCTGTGAGATGCACATATATATGCTTTTAATCGATTTGAACTATTTGTAATGTAGATCTTAACCATATATACCAAGTATTTAGGCAGTGCTAGGTGAGCTTGTGCGCGTGCTTGAGTGTGGCTACGAGGTGCACATATATATATATGTTTTAATTTTTCTGAACTGCATGTTTAATTAGTTACATATTCATCAAAGGTTTGTGCATCATATCTAGAAATTGAAATTTCATTTTAGGATGGATTCAAGGTATATGTAATGATTATAAAACTCAAACTGCACACACCTTGGAGTTGGCAGTGAGATGCACACATATATACTTTTAATGGATTTAAACTATTTGTATTATAGGTCTTAACCATATATACCAAGTATTTAGGCAGTGCTAGGTGAGTTTGTGCGCGTGCTTGAGGGTGGCTACGAGGTGCATATATATATGCTTTAAAGTTTTTGAACTGCATATTTAATTAGGTACGTATTCATCAAAGGTTTGTGCATCATATCTAGAAATATAATTTCTTTTTAGGAAGGATTCAAGGTATATGTAATGATTATAAAACTCAAACAGCACACACCTTGTGATCTTTCAAAAGGTTTATTGGTAGATAAAATGTGGAAGTATACTGCAATCCGGTTTAAATTATTAATTACCAAAATAATATACTAACAAAAAGTATATTACCTAAATAATATTTTTGTGGTTGTCATCGAAAATAAAAAGATGGTTGTCCAATTGAGAGCGGCCCATCTGGTGTTTATGGACTAGCGGAGTAGTGGCATGTTGTCCTTCCACCGACAGGAGAGGGAAGTGATCGTTGCTCTGTGAAGCCAGCCTAGCGCTATGCCCTCCAGTCTAAGGGTCAAGAGATCCAGGCCTTCGCCTAAAGCCCGTGAACCAACTCCTTACTTGGAATGGGCAAGCCAGTTAATAACCTTGTGCTAAGCCCAACCGTCTAGGCCAAGCCAACCTCCAACCATCTCAAAGCCCTCACTTGAGTTACAAGCCCGCGTTACAAAGCCCAGCTGATTTTCATTCTTTACTCCTGACTTATAAAGTCTAAATATATTCATGTCTAGACGATGTGGGATAAAAACCTTGAGAATTGTAAGAACAAGTTTAGCTTTCTTCTTATGCGCTCTTCTTTTCTTTCTCATTTTCCCTTTCTTTTGGAACATATGGTAATAAATAATGTGTATCCTATATTGAGATTGATCATTTCTTGGTGTGAATTAAATCATTGTCTTGCTTCTAGTCACATTGTTTGGGGCATTTTCAAAGACTTAAAATGTGGAGGGTTTTCATTTAACGTATACAATCTCATCATTCCCATTTATAGATGTCTTCCACTTTAATGCTTTTGCATATTTAAAAGTTTAAGCTCTTCAATGTTGTACAGATATGGCTAAACACTTAACTAATTATATTGTTCCATCTGTATACGGTTGGTAAAGGGATTTTTGTTATGCTAACACTTTCACATATGAACTCAAGATATAAAACTCGACTGGCAAAGGCACTTCTCAGTGATAATATTAGTCATCACCTCATCGATCTTGTTCCTACCTTGAGATGCAGACGAGTAGTGTCAAGGAAGGAACGAGGGTATTGGTTGGGTCAAGTAACATAAACCTCCAAGAAGTTTAATGTAGAAGTCCCTTAGTTGCGGATATAAATAACAACTCTACATAACTAGCATCTCTTGGCTTTTGATTTATAAATGTTGCTGATTCTTTGCAAATTTAAAGACCATGTTAGGTTAGAATTTTAAATTGTGGAGTTAATCAATATGAAAAATAGTCTTAGAAAGGTAAAAGCTAAAAACCTTAAGTATTATTGGAACAAGTTTTGCTTTCTTCTTATTCCCTCTTTCTCATTATCACGTTCTTTAGAAAAAATATGGTTTAAGATTCCTATGAATCCAATATTGAGATTAATCATTTCTTGGTGTAAATTGAATCAATTGATTGGCTCTCGGCTCTTGTTTGAGGAGTAAAATAAAATATTGACTACTCTCTACCGCTTTTGGTTTTCAAACCTCGTGTGGGTGGATTAGATCCAATGACTACTATTATTATCTCATTACCACGATTTATTTACAAAGAACTTTTACATGCCTCTAAATATATTTACATTTTAATCGAGTGTGTAAATGCTATTTATCGCTTATATCTTTAATGCCTTTTCATATTTTAACAATTTTACTCTTCCATGTTGTAGGGTCAAGGATTCAAGTAACAAATAACATTCCAGAAGTCCCTCAATTCCAGGTACGATTGAAAATATTGGTTAAAAAGTAATCATTGTCTCTCTCACTAAAATGATTCTCTTTTTAGAAATCACGTTACAAATGTTACTCATTGTTAGCAAATTTAAAGAGCATTTAGGTGGGATGATGGGCAATTCGAAATTTATCCTTAGTGGCAGATTACATTAAGTGATGAATACTTTTATTTATTTTATATTAATGGACCCCACTAAATGATATTTGCCCTTCACTTTATATACTTTATCTCATCCTTTCGGGATAAAAAAAAGTTTGTATCTTTAGTCATCTTTTTGGATTGGGAGGGAGTATGTTCAATTAAATTCAATAAAGCCTTCTTTTTTTTATTAAAAGCCATTCATTCGCTTTGAATAGTGATTCTAAGTTAAGTTTCATATGATTCTTGATTATATAAACTTAAATACTTATGTATACATTCTCGATTCTTGTAAAACTTTTGTCACGTCTCATTATTATGTATTTTACTTTAGGTCTTAATCATATATCAAGTATTTAGGAAGGTAGGATTGGAGTGTGTGTGTGTGCATGCTAGAGGTGGTTTGTGAGATGCACATATATATGCTTTTAATCGATTTGAACTATTTGTAATGTAGATCTTAACCATATATACCAAGTATTTAGGCAAAGGTTAGGTGAGCTTGTCTTGCATGTGCTTGAGGGTGGCTACGAGGTGCACATATATATATATTTTTTTAATTTTTCTGAACTGCATGTTTAATTAGTTACATATTCATCAAAGGTTTGTGCATCATATCTAGAAATTGAAATTTCATTTTAGGATGGATTCAGGGTATATGTAATGATTATAAAACTCAAACTGCACACACCTTGGAGTTGGCAGTGAGATGCACACATATATACTTTTAATGGATTTGAACTATTTGTATTATAGGTCTTAACCATATATACCAAGTATTTAGGCAGTGCTAGGTGAGTTTGTGCGCGTGTTTGAGGGTGGCTACGAGGTGCATATATATATGCTTTAAAGTTTTTGAACTGCATATTTAATTAGGTACGTATTCATCAAAGGTTTGTGCATCATATCTAGAAATATAATTTCTTTTTAGGAAGGATTCAAGGTATATGTAATGATTATAAAACTCAAACAGCACACACCTTGTGATCTTTCAAAAGGTTTATTGGTAGATAAAATGTGGAAGTATACTGCAATCCGGTTTAAATTATTAATTACCAAAATAATATACTAACAAAAAGTATATTACCTAAATAATATTTTTGTGGTTGTCATCGAAAATAAAAAGATGGTTGTCCAATTGAGAGCGGCCCATCTGGTGTTTATGGACTAATGGGAGTAGTGGCATGTTGTCCTTCCACCGACAGGAGAGGGAAGTGATCGTTGCTTTGTGAAGCCAGCCTAGCGCTATGCCCTCCAGTCTAAGGGTCAAGAGATCCAGGCCTTCGCCTAAAGCCCGTGAACCAACTCCTTACTTGGAATGGGCAAGCCAGTTAATAACCTTGTGCTAAGCCCAACCGTCTAGGCCAAGCCAACCTCCAACCATCTCAAAGCCCTCACTTGAGTTACAAGCCCGCGTTACAAAGCCCAGCTGATTTTCATTCTTTACTCCTGACTTATAAAGTCTAAATATATTCATGTCTAGACGATGTGGGATAAAAACCTTGAGAATTGTAAGAACAAGTTTAGCTTTCTTCTTATGCGCTCTTCTTTTCTTTCTCATTTTCCCTTTCTTTTGGAACATATGGTAATAAATAATGTGTATCCTATATTGAGATTGATCATTTCTTGGTGTGAATTAAATCATTGTCTTGTTTCTAGCTGTTGTTTGGGGCATTTTCAGCACTTAAAATGTGGAGGGTTTTCATTTGCAGCCGCCACAATCTCATCATTCCCATTTATAGATGTCTTCCACTTTAATGCTTTTGCATATTTAAAAGTTTAAGCTCTTCAATGTTGTACAGATATGGCTAAACACTTAACTAATTATATTGTTCCATCTGTATACGGTTGGTAAAGGGATTTTTGTTATGCTAACACTTTCACATATGAACTCAAGATATAAAACTCGACTGGCAAAGGCACTTCTCAGTGATAATATTAGTCATCACCTCATCGATCTTGTTCTACCTTGAGACAGACGAGTAGTGTCAAGGAAGGAACGAGGGTATTGGTTGGGTCAAGTAACATAAACCTCCAAGAAGTTTAATGTAGAAGTCCCTTAGTTGCGGATATAAATAACAACTCTACATAACTAGCATCTCTTGGCTTTTGATTTATAAATGTTGCTGATTCTTTGCAAATTTAAAGACCATGTTAGGTTAGAATTTTAAATTGTGGAGTTAATCAATATGAAAAATAGTCTTAGAAAGGTAAAAGCTAAAAACCTTAAGTATTATTGGAACAAGTTTTGCTTTCTTCTTATTCCCTCTTTCTCATTATCACGTTCTTTAGAAAAATATGGTTTAAGATTCCTATGAATCCAATATTGAGATTAATCATTTCTTGGTGTAAATTGAATCAATTGATTGGCTCCTGGCTCTTGTTTGAGGAGTAAAATAAAAAATTGACTACTCTACCGCTTTTGGTTTTCAGCACCTCGTGTGGGTGGATTAGATCCAACAGCTACTATTATCTCATTACCACGATTTATTTATTTAAACAACTTTTTACATGCCTCTAAATATATTTACATTTTAATCGAGTGTGTAAATGCTATTTACTGCTTATATCTTTAATGCCTTTTCATATTTTAACAATTTTACTCTTCCATGTTGTAGGGTCAAGGATTCAAGTAACAAATAACATTCCAGAAGTCCCTCAATTCCGTACGATTGAAAATATTGGTTAAAAAGTAATCATCATTGTCTCTCTCACTAAAATGATTCTCTTTTTAGAAATCACGTTACAAATGTTACTCATTGTTAGCAAATTTAAAGAGCATTTAGGTGGGATGATGGGCAATTCGAAATTTATCCTTAGTGGCAGATTACATTAAGTGATGAATACTTTTATTTATTTTATATTAATGGACCCCACTAAATGATATTTGCCCTTCACTTTATATACTTTATCTCATCCTTTCGGGATAAAAAAAAGTTTGTATCTTTAGTCATCTTTTTGGATTGGGAGGGAGTATGTTCAATTAAATTCAATAAAGCCTTCTTTTTATTTAAAAGCCATTCATTCGTTTCAGAATAGTGATTCTAAAGTTAAGTTTCATATGATTACTGATTATATAAACTTAAATACTTCTGAATACATTCTGATTCTTGTAAAACTTTTGTCACGTCTGTTATTATGTATTTTACTTTAGGTCTTAATCATATATCAAGTATTTAGGAAGGTAGAGGTGGAGTGTGTGTGTGTGCATGCTAGGAGGTGGCTGTGAGATGCACATATATATGCTTTTAATCGATTTGAACTATTTGTAATGTAGATCTTAACCATATATACCAAGTATTTAGGCAGTGCTAGGTGAGCTTGTGCGCGTGCTTGAGGGTGGCTACGAGGTGCACATATATATATATATGTTTTAATTTTTCTGAACTGCATGTTTAATTAGTTACATATTCATCAAAGGTTTGTGCATCATATCTAGAAATTGAAATTTCATTTTAGGATGGATTCAAGGTATATGTAATGATTATAAAACTCAAACTGCACACACCTTGGAGTTGGCAGTGAGATGCACACATATATACTTTTAATGGATTTAAACTATTTGTATTATAGGTCTTAACCATATATACCAAGTATTTAAAAGCGGTCTTAGGTGAGTTTGTGCGCGTGCTTGAGGGTGGCTACGAGGTGCATATATATATGCTTTAAAGTTTCTGAACTGCATATTTAATTAGGTACGTATTCATCAAAGGTTTGTGCATCATATCTAGAAATATGATTTCTTTTTAGGAAGGATTCAGGGTATATGTAATGATTATAAAACTCAAACAGCACACACCTTGTGATCTTTCAAAAGGTTTATTGGTAGATAAAATGTGGAAGTATACTGCAATCCGGTTTAAATTATTAATTACCAAAATAATATACTAACAAAAAGTATATTACCTAAATAATATTTTTGTGGTTGTCATCGAAAATAAAAAGATGGTTGTCCAATTGAGAGCGGCCCATCTGGTGTTTATGGACTAGCGGAGTAGTGGCATGTTGTCCTTCCACCGACAGGAGAGGGAAGTGATCGTTGCTCTGTGAAGCCAGCCTAGCGCTATGCCCCAGCATCTAAGGGTCAAGAGATCCGTGCCTTCGCCTAAAGCCCGTGAACCAACTCCTTACTTGGAATGGGCAAGCCAGTTAATAACCTTGTGCTAAGCCCAACCGTCTAGACCAAGCCAACCTCCAACCATCTCAAAGCCCTCACTTAAGTTACAAGCCCGCGTTACAAAGCCCAGCTGATTTTCATTCTTTACTCCTGACTTATAAAGTCTAAATATATTCATGTCTGAGACGATGTGGGATAAAAACCTTGAGAATTGTAAGAACAAGTTTAGCTTTCTTCTTATGCCTTCTTCTTTTTTTTTCTCATTTTCCCTTTCTTTTGGAACATATGGTAATAAATAATGTGTATCCTATATTGAGATTGATCATTTCTTGGTGTGAATTAAATCATTGTCTTGTTTCTAGTCATTGTTTTTGGGGCATTTTCAAAGACTTAAAATGTGGAGGGTTTTCATTTGCGTATACCACAATCTCATCATTCCCATTTATAGATGTCTTCCACTTTAATGCTTTTGCATATTTAAAAGTTTAAGCTCTTCAATGTTGTACATGATATATGGCTAAACACTTAACTAATTATATTGTTCCATCTCAGATACTCACGGTTGGTAAAGGGATTTTTGTTATGCTAACACTTTCACATATGAACTCAAGATATAAAACTCATTGGCAAAGGCACTTCTCGGTGATAATATTAGTCATCACCTCATCGATCTTGTTCTACCTTGAGATGATTTAGTAGTGTCAAGGAAGGAACGAGGGTATTGGTTAGGTCAAGTAACATAAACCTCCAAGAAGTTTAATGTAGAAGTCCCTTAGTTGCGGATATAAATAACAACTCTACATAACTAGCATCTCTTGGCTTTTGATTTATAAATGTTGCTGATTCTTTGCAAATTTAAAGACCATGTTAGGTTAGAATTTTAAATTGTGGAGTTAATCAATATGAAAAATAGTCTTAGAAAGGTAAAAGCTAAAAACCTTAAGTATTATTGGAACAAGTTTTGCTTTCTTCTTATTCCCTCTTTCTCATTATCACGTTCTTTAGAAAAATATGGTTTAAGATTCCTATGAATCCAATATTGAGATTAATCATTTCTTGGTGTAAATTGAATCAATTGATTGGCTCCTGGCTCTTGTTTGAGGAGTAAAATAAAAAATTGACTACTCTACCGCTTTTGGTTTTCAGCACCTCGTGTGGGTGGATTAGATCCAACAGCTACTATTATCTCATTACCACGATTTATTTACAGCAACTTTTACATGCCTCTAAATATATTTACATTTTAATCGAGTGTGTAAATGCTATTTACTGCTTATATCTTTAATGCCTTTTCATATTTTAACAATTTTACTCTTCCATGTTGTAGGGTCAAGGATTCAAGTAACAAATAACATTCCAGAAGTCCCTCAATTCCAGGTACGATTGAAAATATTGGTTAAAAAGTAATCATTGTCTCTCTCACTAAAATGATTCTCTTTTTAGAAATCACGTTACAAATGTTACTCATTGTTATCAAATTTAAAGAGCATTTAGGTGGGATGATGGGCAATTCGAAATTTATCCTTAGTGGCAGATTACATTAAGTGATGAATACTTTTATTTATTTTATATTAATGGACCCCACTAAATGATATTTGCCCTTCACTTTATATACTTTATCTCATCCTTTTGGGATAAAAAAAAGTTTGTATCTTTAGTCATCTTTTTGGATTGGGAGGGAGTATGTTCAATTAAATTCAATAAAGCCTTCTTTTTATTTAAAAGCCATTCATTCGTTTCAGAATAGTGATTCTGAAGTTAAGTTTCATATGATTACTGATTATATAAACTTAAATACTTCTGAATACATTCTGATTCTTGTAAAACTTTTGTCACGTCTGTTATTATGTATTTTACTTTAGGTCTTAATCATATATCAAGTATTTAGGAAGGGTAGTAGGTGGAGGAGTGTGTGCATGCTGCTAGGAGGTGGTTGTGAGATGCACATATATATGCTTTTAATCGATTTGAACTATTTGTAATGTAGATCTTAACCATATATACCAAGTATTTAGGCGGTCTTAGGTGTGAGCTTGTGCTTGTGTGCTTGAGTGTGAGTGTGGCTACGAGGTATATATATATATATATTTTTTAATTTTTCCGAACTCGCATGTTTAATTAGTTACATATTCATCAAAGGTTTGTGCATCATATCTAGAAATTGAAATTTCATTTTAGGATGGATTCAAGGTATATGTAATGATTATAAAACTCAAACCCACACACACACCTTGGAGTTGGCGTTGAGATGCACATATATATACTTTTAATGGATTTAAACTATTTGTATTATAGGTCTTAACCATATATACCAAGTATTTAAGCGATCTTTAGGTGAGTTTGTGCGCGTGCTTGCTTTGAGGGTGGCTACGAGGTGCATATATATATGCTTTAAAGTTTCGAATCGCATATTTAATTAGGTACGTATTCATCAAAGGTTTGTGCATCATATCTAGAAATATGATTTCTTTTTAGGAAGGATTCAGGTATATGTAATGATTATAAAACTCAAACAAAGACACACCTTGTGATCTTTCAAAAGGTTTATTGGTAGATAAAATGTGGAAGTATACTCGCAATCCGGTTTAAATTATTAATTACCAAAATAATATACTAACAAAAAAGTATATTACCTAAATAATATTTTTGTGGTTGTCATCAAAAATAAAAAGATGGTTGTCCAATTGAGAGCGGCCCATCCGGTGTTTATGGACTAAGCGAGAGTAGTGGCATGTTGTCCTTCCACCGACAGGAGAGGGAAGTGATCGTTGCTCTGTGAAGCCAGCCTAGCGCTATGCCCTCCAGTCTAAGGGTCAAGAGATCCAGGCCTTCGCCTAAAGCCCGTGAACCAACTCCTTACTTGGAATGGGCAAGCCAGTTAATAACCTTGTGCTAAGCCCAACCGTCTAGGCCAAGCCAACCTCCAACCATCTCAAAGCCCTCACTTGAGTTACAAGCCATGTCTCGCTACAAAGCCCAAATTGATTTTCATTCTTTACTCCTGACTTATAAAGTCTAAATATATTCATGTCTAGACGATGTGGGATAAAAACCTTGAGAATTGTAAGAACAAGTTTAGCTTTCTTCTTATGCTAACACTTTCACATATGAACTCAAGATATAAAACTCGACTGGCAAATGCACTTCTCAGTGATAATATTAGTCATCACCTCATCGATCTTGTTCTACCTTGAGACAAACGAGTAGTGTCAAGGAAGGAACGAGGGTATTGGTTGGGTCAAGTAACATAAACCTCCAAGAAGTTTAATGTAGAAGTCCCTTAGTTGCGGATATAAATAACAACTCTACATAACTAGCATCTCTTGGCTTTTGATTTATAAATGTTGCTGATTCTTTGCAAATTTAAAGATCATGTTAGGTTAGAATTTTAAATTGTGGAGTCTATCAATATGAAAAATCGTCTTAGAAAGGTAAAAGGTAAAAACCTTAAGCATTATTGGAACAAGTTTTGCTTTCTTCTTATTCCCTCTTTCTCATTATCACATTCTTTAGAAAAATATGGTTTAAGATTCCTATGAATCCAATATTGAGATTAATCATTTCTTGGTGTAAATTGAATTAATTGATTGGCTCCTGGCTCTTGTTTGAGGAGTAAAATAAAATATTGACTACTCTACCGCTTTTGGTTTTCAGCACCTCGTGTGGGTGGATTAGATCCAACAGCTACTATTATCTCATTACCACGGTTTATTTATAGCAACTTTTACATGCCTCTAAATATATTTACATTTTAATCGAGTGTGTAAATGCTACTTACTGCTTATATCTTTAATGCCTTTTCATATTTTAAGATTTTTACTCTTCCATGTTATAGGGTCAAGGATTCAAGTAATAAATAACATTCCAGAAGTCCCTCAATTCCAGGTACGATTGAAAATATTGGTTAAAAATCAATCATTGTCTCTCTCACTAAAATGATTCTCTTTTTAGAAATCACGTTACAAATGTTACTCATTGTTAGCAAATTTAAAGAGCATTTAGGTGGGATGATGGGCTATTCGAAATTTATCCTTAGTGGCAGATTACATTAAGTGATGAATACTTTTCTTTATTTTATATTAATGGACCCCACTAAATGATATTTGCCCTTCACTTTGTATACTTTATCTCATCCTTTTGGGATAAAAAAAAGTTTGTATCTTTAGTTATCTCTTTGGATAGGGAGGGAGTATGTTCAATTAAATTCAATAAAGCCTTTTTTTTATTTAAAAGCCATTCATTCGTTTCAGAATAGTGATTCTGAAGTTAAGTTTCATATGATTACTGATTATATAAACTTAAATACTTCTGTATACATTTTGATTCTTGTAAAACTTTTGTCACATCTGCTATTATGTATTTTACTTTAGGTCTTAATCATATATCAAGTATTTAAAGCGGTAGTATTGGAGTATGTGTGTGAATGCTAGAGAGGTGGTCATGAGATGCATATATATATGCTTTTAATCGATTTGAACTATTTGTACTGTAGATCTTAACCATATATACCAAGTATTTAGGCAGTGCTAGGTGAGCTTGTGCGCGTGCTTGAGGGTGGCTACGAGGTGCACATATATATATGTTTTAATTTTTCTGAACTACATGTTTAATTAGTTACATATTCATCAAAGGTTTGTGCATCATATCTAGAAATTGAAATTTCATTTTAGGATGGATTCAGGGTATATGTAATGATTATAAAACTCAAACTGCACACACCTTGGAGGTGGCAGTGAGATGCACACATATATACTTTTAATGGATTTGAACTATTTGTATTGTAGGTCTTAACCATATATACCAAGTATTTAGGCAGTGCTAGGTGAGGTTGTGCGCGTGCTTGAGGGTGGCTACGAGGTGCATATATATATGCTTTAAAGTTTCTGAACTGCATGTTTAATTAGGTACGTATTCATCAAAGGTTTGTGCATCATATCTAGAAATATAATTTCTTTTTAGGAAGGATTCAGCGTATATGTAATGATTATAAAACTCAAACAGCACACACCTTGTGATCTTTCAAAAGGTTTATTGGTAGATAAAATGTGGAATTATACTGCAATCCGGTTTAAATTATTAATTACCAAAATAATATACTAACAAAAAGTATATTACCTAAATAATATTTTTGTGGTTGTCATCGAAAATAAAAAGATGGTTGTCCAATTGAGAGCGGCCCATCTGGTGTTTATGGACTATCGGAGTAGTGGCATGTTGTCCTTCCACCTACAGGAGAGGGAAGTGATCGCTGCTCTGTGAAGCCAGCCTAGCGTTATGCCCTCCAGTCTAAGGGTCAATAGATCTAGGCCTTCGCCCAAAGCCCGTGAACCAACTCCTTACTTGGAATGGGCAAGCCAGTTAATAACCTTGTGCTAAGCCCAACCGTCTAGGCCAAGCCAACCTCCAACCATCTCAAAGCCCTCACTGGAGTTACAGGCCCGCGTTACAAAGCCCAGCTGATTTTCATTCATTACTCCTGACTTATAAAGTCTGAATATATTCATGTCTAGACGATGTGGGATAAAAACCTTGAGAATTGTAAGAACAAGTTTAGCTTTCTTCTTATGCGCTCTTCTTTTCTTTCTCATTTTCCCTTTCTTTTGGAACATATGGTAATAAATAATGTGTATCCTATATTGAGATTGATCATTTCTTGGTGTGAATTAAATCATTGTCTTGCTTCTAGCTGTTGTTTGGGGCATTTTCAGCACTTAAAATGTGGAGGGTTTTCATTTTCAAATATACAATCTCATCATTCCCATTTATAGATGTCTTCCACTTTAATGCTTTTGCATATTTGAAAGTTTAAGCTCTTCCATGTTGTATGATTTGGCTAGACTCTTATCTAATTATATTGTTCCATCTCAGATACTATTGGTAAAGGGATTTTGTCATGCTAACACTTTCACATATGAACTCAAGATATAAAACTCGATTGGTAAAGGCACTTCTCAAAGTGATAATATTAGTCATCGCCTCATCGGGTCTTCTTCTACCTTGAGATGCACAAGTAGTGTTAAGGAAGGAACGAGGGTATTGGTTGGGTCAAATAACATAAGCCTCCAAGAAGTTTAATACAGAAGTCCTTTAGTTGCAGATATAAATAACAACTCTGCTTAACTATCATCTCTTGGCTTTTAATTTATAAATGTTGCTGATTCTTTGCAAATTTAAATACCATGTTATGTTAGAATTTTAAATTGTGGAGTCTATCAATATGAAAAATAGTCTTACAAAGGTAAAAGGTAAAAACCTTAAGCATTATTGGAACAAGTTTTGGTTTCTTCTTATTCCCTCTTTCTCATTATCACATTCTTTAGAAAAATATGGTTTAAGATTCCTATGAATCCAATATTTAGATTAATCATTTCTTGGTATAAATTGAATCAATTGATTGGCTCCTTGCTCTTGTTTGAGGAGTAAAATAAAATATTGACTACTCTACCGCTTTTGGTTTTCAGCACCTCATGTGGATGGATTAGATCCAACAGCTACCATTATCTCATTACCTCGATTTATTTACAGCAACTTTTACATCCCTCTAAATATATTTACATTTTAATCGAGTGTGTAAATGCTACTTACTGCTTATATCTTTAATGCCTTTTCATATTTTAACAATTTTACTCTTCCATGTTGTAGGGTCAAGGATTCAAGTAACAAATAACATTCCAGAGTCCCTCAATTCTAGGTACGATTGAAAATATTGGTTAAAAAATAATCATTGTCTCTCTCACTAAAATGATTCTCTTTTTAGAAATCACGTTACAAATGTTACTCATTGTTAGCAAATTTAAAGAGCATTTAGGTGGGATGATGGGCAATTCGAAATTTATCCTTAGTGGCAGATTACATTAAGTTATGAATACTTTTATTTATTTTATATTAATGGACCCCACTAAATGATATTTGCCTTTCACTTTATATACTTTATCTCATCCTTTTGGGATAAAAAAAAGTTTGTATCTTTAGTCATCTTTTTGGATAGGGAGGGAGTATGTTCAATTAAATTCAATAAAGCCTTCTTTTTATTTAAAAGCCATTCATTCGTTTCAGAATAGTGATTCTGAAGTTAAGTTTCATATGATTACTGGTTATATAAACTTAAATACTTCTGTATGCATTCTGATTCTTGTAAAACTTTTGTCACATCTGCTATTATGTATTTTACTTGAGGTCTTAATCATATATCAAGTATTTAGGCAGGGCCAGGTGGAGTGTGTGTGCATGCTAGGAGGTGGCTATGAGATGCACATATATATGCTTTTAATCGATTTGAACTATTTTTATTGTAGATCTTAACCATATATACCAAGTATTTAAGCAGTGCTAGGTGAGCTTGTGCGCGTGCTTGAGGGTGGCTACGAGGTGCACATATATATATGTTTTAATTTTTCTGAACTACATGTTTAATTAGTTACATATTCATCAAAGGTTTGTGCATCATATCTAGAAATTGAAATTTCATTTTAGGATGGATTCAGGGTATATGTATTGATTATAAAACTCAAACTGCACACACCTTGGAGGTGGCGTGAGAGATGCAAACATATATATACTTTTAATGGATTTGAACTATTTGTATTGTAGGTCTTAGCCATATATACCAAGTATTTAGGCAAAGGCTTAGGTGAGTTTGTGCTTGCTACGTGTCTTGAGGGTGGCTACGAGGTGCATATATATATGCTTTAAAGTTTCGAACTGCATGTTTAATTAGGTATGTATTCATCAAAGGTTTGTGCATCATATCTAGAAATATAATTTCTTTTTAGAAGGAATCAACGATATGTAATGATTATAAAACTCAAACAAAGACACACCTTGTGATCTTTCAAAAGGTTTATTGGTAGATAAAATGTGGAATTATACCGCTATCCGATTTAAATTATTAATTACCAAAATAATATACTACCAAAAAGTATATTACCTAGATAATATTTTTGTGTGTTTGCCATCGAAAATAAAAAGATGGTTGTCCAATTGAGAGCGGCCCATCCGGGTGTTTATGGACTAATGGAGTAGTGGCATGTTGTCCTTCCACCGACAGGAGAGGGAAGTGATCGCTGCTCTGTGAAGCCAACCTAGCACTATGCCCTCCACTCTAAGGGTCAAGAGATCCAGGCCTTCGCCTAAAGCCCGTGACCCAACTCTTTACTTGGAATGGGCAAGCCATTTAATAACCCTGTGCTAAGCCCAACAGTCTAGGCCAAGCCAACTTCCAACCATCTCAAAACCCTCACTCGAGTTACAGGCCCGCGTTACAAAGCCCAACTGATTTTCATTCATTACTCCTGACTTATAAATTCTAAATATGTTCATGTCTAGACGATGTGGGATAAAAACCTTGAGAATTGTAAGAACAAGTTTAGCTTTCTTCTTATGCGCTCTTTCTTTTCTTTCTCATTTTCCCCTTCTTTTGGAACATATGGTAATGAATAATGTGAATCCTATATTGAGATTGATAATTTCTTGGTGTGAATTGAATCATTGTCTGACTTCTAGTTAGTTTGATTGGGGCATTTTAGCACTTAAAATGTGGAGGGTTTTCATCTGCAGCCGCCACAATCTCATCATTCCCATTTATAGATGTCTCCCACTTTAATGCTTTTGCATATTTAAAAGTTTAAGCTCTTCCATGTTGTACAAATATGGCTAGACTCTTAACTAATTATATTGTTCCATCTGTATACGGTTGGTAAAGGGATTTTTGTCATGCTAACACTTTCACATATGAACTCAAGATATAAAACTCGACTGTCAAAGGCACTTCTCAGTGATAATATTTGTCATCGCCTCATCAGTCTTCTTCTACCTTGATACATACAAGTAGTGTTAAGGAATGAACGAGGGTATTGGTTGGGTCAAGTAACATAAGCCTCCAAGAAGTTTAATATAGAAGTCCCTTAGTTGCATATATAAATAACAAATCTGCTTAACTATCATCTCTTGGCTTTTGATTTATAAATGTTGCTGATTCTTTGCAAATTTAAAGACCATGTTAGGTTAGAATTTTAAATTGTGGAGTCTATCAATATGAAAAATAGTCTTAGAAATGTAAAAGGTAAAAACCTTAAGCATTATTGGAACAAGTTTTGGTTTCTTCTTATTCCCTCTTTCTCATTATCACATTCTTTAGAAAAATATGGTTTAAGATTCCTATGAATCCAATATTGAGATTAATCATTTCTTGGTGTAAATTGAATCAATTGATTGGCTCTTGGCTCTTGTTTGAGGAGTAAAATAAAATATTGACTACTCTACCGCTTTTGGTTTTCAGCACCTCGTGTGGGTGGATTAGATCCAACAACTACCATTATCTCATTACCACGATTTATTTACAGCAACTTTTACATGCCAATAAATATATTTACATTTTAATCGAGTGTGTAAATGCTACTTACTGCTTATATCTTTAATGCCTTTTCATATTTTAAGAATTTTACTCTTCCATGTTATAGGGTCAAGGATTCAAGTAATAAATAACATTCCAGAAGTCCCTCAATTCCAGGTACGATTGAAAATATTGGTTAAAAATCAATCATTGTCTCTCTCACTAAAATGATTCTCTTTTTAGAAATCACGTTACAAATGTTACTCATTGTTAGCAAATTTAAAGAGCATTTAGGTGGGATGATGGGCTATTCAAAATTTATCCTTAGTGACAAATTACATTAAGTGATGAATACTTTTATTTATTTTATATTAATGGACCCCACTAAATGATATTTGCCCTTCACTTTATATACTTTATCTCATCCTTTTGGGATAAAAAAAAGTTTGTATCTTTAGTCATCTTTTTGGATAGGGAGGGAATATGTTCAATTAAATTCAATAAAGCGTTCTTTTTATTTAAAAGCCATTCATTCATTTCAGAATAGTGATTCTGAAGTTAAGTTTCATATGATTACTGATTATATAAACTTAAATATTTCAATATGCATTATGATTCTTGTAAAACTTTTGTCACACCTGTTATTATGTATTTTACTTTAGGTCTTAATCATATATCAAGTATTAAGGCAGGGCCGGGTGGATTGTGTGTGCATGCTAGGAGGTGACTGTGAGATGCACATATATATGCTTTTAGTCGATTTGAACTATTTGTACTGTAGATCTTAACCATATATACCAAGTATTTAGGCAGTGCTAGGTGAGCTTGTGCACGTGCTTGAGGGTGGCTACGAGGTGCACATATATATATATGTTTTAATTTTTCTGAACTGCATGTTTAATTAGTTACATATTCATCAAAGGTTTGTGCATCATATCTAAAAATAGAAATTTCATTTTAGGATGGATTCAGGGTATATGTAATGATTATATAACTCAAACTGCACACACCTTGGAGGTGGCAGTGAGATGCACACATGTATACTTTTAATGGATTTGAACTATTTGTATTGTAGGTCTTAACCATATATACCAAGTATTTAAGCAGTGCTAGGTGAGTTTGTGTGCGTGCTTGAGGGTGGCTACGAGGTGCATATATATATGCTTTAATGTTTCTGAACTGCATGTTTAATTAGGTACGTATTCATCAAAGGTTTGTGCATCATATCTAGAAATATAATTTCTTTTTAGGAAGGATTCAACGTATATGTAATGATTATAAAACTCAAACAGCACACACCTTGTGATCTTTCAAAAGGTTTATTGGTAGATAAAATGTGGAATTATACTGCTATCCGGTTTAAATTATTAATTACCAAAATAATATACTACCAAAAAGTATATTACCTAAATAATATTTTTGTGCTTGCCATCGAAAATAAAAATATGGTTGTCCAATTGAGAGCGGACCATCTGGTGTTTATGGACTAGCGGAGTAGTGGAATGTCGTCCTTCCACCGACAGGAGAGGGAAGTGTTCGCTGCTCTGTGAAGCCAACCTAGGGCTATGCCCTCTCCATTCTAAGGGTCAAGAGATCCAGGCCTTCGCCTAAAGCCCGTGACCCAACTCCTTACTTGGAATGGGCAAGCCATTTAATAACCTTGTGCTAAGCCCAACCGTCTAGGCCAAGCCAAACTCCAAACATCTCAAAGCCCTCACTTGAGTTACAGGCCCGCGTTACAAAGCCCAACTGATTTTCATTCATTACTCCTGACTTATAAATTCTAAATATGTTCATGTCTAGACAATGTGGGATAAAAACCTTGAGAATTGTAAGAACAAGTGTAGCTTTCTTCTTATGCGCTCTTTCTTTTCTTTCTCATTTCCACCTTCTTTTGGAACATATAGTAATGAATAATGTGAATCCTATATTGAGATTGATCATTTCTTGGTGTTAATTGAATCATTGTCGACTTCTAGTCATTGTTTGGGGGGCATTTTAGCACTTAAAATGTGGAGGGTTTTCATCTGCAAATATAGCCGCCACAATCTCATCATTCCCATTTATAGATGTCTCCCACTTTAATGCTTTTGCATATTTAAAAGTTTAAGCTCTTCCATGTTGTATAGATATGGCTAGACTCTTAACTAATTATATTGTTCCATCTGTATACGGTTGGTAAAGGGATTTTTGTCATGCTAACACTTTCACATATGAACTCAAGATATAATACTCGACTGTCAAAGGCACTTCTCAGTGATAATATTAGTCATCGCCTCATCAGTCTTCTTCTACCTTGATACAGACAAGTAGTGTTAAGGAATGAACGAGGGTATTGGTTGGGTCAAGTAACATAAGCCTCCAAGAAGTTTAATATAGAAGTCCCTTAGTTGCATATATAAATAACAACTCTGCTTAACTATCATCTCTTGGCTTTTGATTTATAAATGTTGCTGATTCTTTGCAAATTTAAAGACCATGTTAGGTTAGAATTTTAAATTGTGGAGTCTATCAATATGAAAAATAGTCTTAGAAATGTAAAAGGTAAAAACCTTAAGCATTATTGGAACAAGTTTTGGTTTCTTCTTATTCCCTCTTTCTCATTATCACATTCTTTAGAAAAATATGGTTTAAGATTCCTATGAATCCAATATTGAGATTAATCATTTCTTGGTGTAAATTGAATCAATTGATTGGCTCTTGGCTCTTGTTTGAGGAGTAAAATAAAGTATTGACTACTCTACCGCTTTTGGTTTTCAGCACCTCGTGTGGGTGGATTAGATCCAACAACTACCATTATCTCATTACCACGATTTATTTACAGCAACTTTTACATGCCAATAAATATATTTACATTTTAATCGAGTGTGTAAATGCTACTTACTGCTTATATCTTTAATGCCTTTTCATATTTTAAGAATTTTACTCTTCCATGTTATAGGGTCAAGGATTCAAGTAATAAATAACATTCCAAAAGTCCCTAAATTCCAGGTACGATTGAAAATATTGGTTAAAAATCAATCATTGTCTCTCTCACTAAAATGATTCTCTTTTTAGAAATCACGTTACAAATGTTACTCATTGTTAGCAAATTTAAAGAGCATTTAGGTAGGATGATGGGCTATTCGAAATTTACCCTTAGTGACAAATTACATTAAGTGATGAATACTTTTATTTATTTTATATTAATGGACCCCACTAAATGATATTTGCCCTTCACTTTATATACTTTATCTCATCCTTTTGGGATAAAAAAAAGTTTGTATCTTTAGTCATCTTTTTGGATAGGGAGGGAATATGTTCAATTAAATTCAATAAAGCGTTCTTTTTATTTAAAAGTCATTCATTCGTTTCAGAATAGTGATTCTGAAGTTAAGTTTCATATGATTACTGATTATATAAACTTAAATATTTCTATATGCATTATGATTCTTGTAAAACTTTTGTCACATCTGTTATTATGTATTTTACTTTAGGTCTTAATCATATATCAAGTATTAAGGCAGGGCCGGGTGGATTGTGTGTGCATGCTAGGAGGTGACTGTGAGATGCACATATATATGCTTTTAGTCGATTTGAACTATTTGTACGGTAGATCTTAACCATATATACCAAGTATTTAGGCAGTGCTAGGTGAGCTTGTGCGTGTGCTTGAGGGTGGCTACGAGTTTCACATATATATGTTTTAATGTTTCTGAACTGCATGTTTAATTAGTTATATATATTCATCAAAGGTTTGTGCATCATATCTAGAAATTGAAATTTCATTTTAGGATGGATTCAGGGTATATGTAATGATTATATAACTCAAACTGCACACACCTTGGAGGTGGCAGTGAGATGCACACATGTATACTTTTAATGGATTTGAACTATTTGTATTGTAGGTCTTAACCATATATACCAAATATTTAAGCAGTGCTAGGTGAGTTTGTGCGCGTGCTTGAGGGTGGCTACGAGGTGCATATATATATGCTTTAATGTTTCTGAACTGCATGTTTAATTAGGTACGTATTCATCAAAGGTTTGTGCATCATATCTAGAAATATAATTTCTTTTCAGGAAGGATTCAACGTATATGTAATGATTATAAAACTCAAACAGCACACACCTTGTGATCTTTCAAAAGGTTTATTGGTAGATAAAATGTGGAATTATACTGCTATCCGGTTTAAATTATTAATTACCAAAATAATATACTACCAAAAAGTATATTACCTAAATAATATTTTTGTGCTTGCCATCGAAAATAAAAATATGGTTGTCCAATTGAGAGCGGACCATCTGGTGTTTATGGACTAGCGGAGTAGTGGAATGTCGTCCTTCCACCGACAGGAGAGGGAAGTGTTCGCTGCTCTGTGAAGCCAACCTAGGGCTATGCCCTCTCCATTCTAAGGGTCAAGAGATCCAGGCCTTCGCCTAAAGCCCGTGACCCAACTCCTTACTTGGAATGGGCAAGCCATTTAATAACCTTGTGCTAAGCCCAACCGTCTAGGCCAAGCCAAACTCCAAACATCTCAAAGCCCTCACTTGAGTTCTGAGGCCAAGCACAAAAAGCCCAACTGATTTTCATTCATTACTCCTGACTTATAAATTCTAAATATGTTCATGTCTAGACAATGTGGGATAAAAACCTTGAGAATTGTAAGAACAAGTGTAGCTTTCTTCTTATGCGCTCTTTCTTTTCTTTCTCATTTCCACCTTCTTTTGAACATATAGTAATGAATAATGTGAATCCTATATTGAGATTGATCATTTCTTGGTGTTAATTGAATCATTGTTCGACTTCTAGTCGTTGTTTGGGGGCATTTTAGCACTTAAAATGTGGAGGGTTTTCATCTGCGGTATACAATCTCATCATTCCCATTTATAGATGTCTCCCACTTTAATGCTTTTGCATATTTAAAAGTTTAAGCTCTTCCATGTTGTATGAGATATGGCTAGACTCTTAACTAATTATATTGTTCCATCTCAGTATACTGGTTGGTAAAGGGATTTTTGTCATGCTAACACTTTCACATATGAACTCAAGATATAATACTCATTTGTCAAAAGGCACTTCTCGGTGATAATATTAGTCATCGCCTCATCAGTCTTCTTCTACCTTGATACATACAAGTAGTGTTAAGGAATGAACGAGGGTATTGGTTGGGTCAAGTAACATAAGCCTCCAAGAAGTTTAATATAGAAGTCCCTTAGTTGCATATATAAATAACAACTCTGCTTAACTATCATCTCTTGGCTTTTGATTTATAAATGTTCTTTGATTCTTTGCAAATTTAAAGACCATGTTAGGTTAGAATTTTAAATTGTGGAGTCTATCAATATGAAAAATAGTCTTAGAAATGTAAAAGGTAAAAACCTTAAGCATTATTGGAACAAGTTTTGGTTTCTTCTTATTCCCTCTTTCTCATTATCACATTCTTTAGAAAAATATGGTTTAAGATTCCTATGAATCCAATATTGAGATTAATCATTTCTTGGTGTAAATTGAATCAATTGATTGGCTCTTGGCTCTTGTTTGAGGAGTAAAATAAAATATTGACTACTCTACCGCTTTTGGTTTTCAGCACCTCGTGTGGGTGGATTAGATCCAACAGCTACCATTATCTCATTACCACGATCTATTTACAGCAACTTTTACATGCCTCTAAATATATTTACATTTTAATCGAGTGTGTAAATGCTACTTACTGCTTATATCTTTTTACCTTTTCATATTTTAAGAATTTTACTCTTCCATGTTATAGGTCAAGGATTCAAGTAATAAATAACATTCCAGAAGTCCCTCAATTCCAGGTACGATTGAAAATATTGGTTAAAAATCAATCATTGTCTCTCTCACTAAAATGATTCTCTTTTTAGAAATCACGTTACAAATGTTACTCATTGTTAGCAAATTTAAAGAGCATTTAGGTGGGATGATGGGCTATTCGAAATTTACCCTTAGTGACAAATTACATTAAGTGATGAATACTTTTATTTATTTTATATTAATGGACCCCACTAAATGATATTTGCCCTTCACTTTATATACTTTATCTCATCCTTTTGGGATAAAAAAAAGTTTGTATCTTTAGTCATCTTTTTGGATAGGGAGGGAATATGTTCAATTAAATTCAATAAAGCGTTCTTTTTATTTAAAAGTCATTCATTCGTTTCAGAATAGTGATTCTGAAGTTAAGTTTCATATGATTACTGATTATATAAACTTAAATATTTCTATATGCATTATGATTCTTGTAAAACTTTTGTCACATCTGTTATTATGTATTTTACTTTAGGTCTTAATCATATATCAAGTATTAAGGCAGGGCCGGGTGGATTGTGTGTGCATGCTAGGAGGTGACTGTGAGATGCACATATATATGCTTTTAGTCGATTTGAACTATTTGTACGGTAGATCTTAACCATATATACCAAGTATTTAGGCAGTGCTAGGTGAGCTTGTGCGTGTGCTTGAGGGTAGCTACGAGGTTCACATATATATATATTTTTAATTTTTCTCGAATCGCATGTTTAATTAGTTATATATATTCATTAAAGGTTTGTGCATCATATCTAGAAATTGAAATTTCATTTTAGGATGGATTCAGGGTATATGTAATGATTATATAACTCAAACTGCACACACCTTGGAGGTGGCAGTGAGATGCACACATGTATACTTTTAATGGATTTGAACTATTTGTATTGTAGGTCTTAACCATATATACCAAATATTTAAGCAGTGCTAGGTGAGTTTGTGCGCGTGCTTGAGGGTGGCTACGAGGTGCATATATATATGCTTTAATGTTTCTGAACTGCATGTTTAATTAGGTACGTATTCATCAAAGGTTTGTGCATCATATCTAGAAATATAATTTCTTTTCAGGAAGGATTCAACGTATATGTAATGATTATAAAACTCAAACAGCACACACCTTGTGATCTTTCAAAAGGTTTATTGGTAGATAAAATGTGGAATTATACTGCTATCCGGTTTAAATTATTAATTACCAAAATAATATACTACCAAAAAGTATATTACCTAAATAATATTTTTGTGCTTGCCATCGAAAATAAAAATATGGTTGTCCAATTGAGAGCGGACCATCTGGTGTTTATGGACTAGCGGAGTAGTGGAATGTCGTCCTTCCACGAAGCGGAGAGAGAGAGAAGTGTTATTTGCTCTGTGAAGCCAACCTAGGGCTATGCCTCTCTCCATTCTAAGGGTCAAGAGATCCAGGCCTTCGCCTAAAGCCCGTGACCCAACTCCTTACTTGGAATGGGCAAGCCATTTAATAACCTTGTGCTAAGCCCAACCGTCTAGGCCAAGCCAAACTCCAAACATCTCAAAGCCCTCACTTGAGTTACAGGCCCGCGTTACAAAGCCCAACTGATTTTCATTCATTACTCCTGACTTATAAATTCTAAATATGTTCATGTCTAGACAATGTGGGATAAAAACCTTGAGAATTGTAAGAACAAGTGTAGCTTTCTTCTTATGCGCTCTTTCTTTTCTTTCTCATTTCCACCTTCTTTTGGAACATATAGTAATGAATAATGTGAATCCTATATTGAGATTGATCATTTCTTGGTGTTAATTGAATCATTGTCTGACTTCTAGCTGTTGTTTGGGGCATTTTTAGCACTTAAAATGTGGAGGGTTTTCATCTGCAGCCGCCACAATCTCATCATTCCCATTTATAGATGTCTCCCACTTTAATGCTTTTGCATATTTAAAAGTTTAAGCTCTTCCATGTTGTACAGATATGGCTAGACTCTTAACTAATTATATTGTTCCATCTGTATACGGTTGGTAAAGGGATTTTTGTCATGCTAACACTTTCACATATGAACTCAAGATA
The DNA here is from genome assembly GCA_020205605.1 of Panax ginseng. Taxonomy (NCBI): domain Eukaryota; kingdom Viridiplantae; phylum Streptophyta; class Magnoliopsida; order Apiales; family Araliaceae; genus Panax; species Panax ginseng. The sequence continues at coordinate 39,774,120 of CM035148.1, forward strand.
TAATACTCGACTGTCAAAGGCACTTCTCAGTGATAATATTAGTCATCGCCTCATCAGTCTTCTTCTACCTTGATACAGACAAGTAGTGTTAAGGAATGAACGAGGGTATTGGTTGGGTCAAGTAACATAAGCCTCCAAGAAGTTTAATATAGAAGTCCCTTAGTTGCATATATAAATAACAACTCTGCTTAACTATCATCTCTTGGCTTTTGATTTATAAATGTTGCTGATTCTTTGCAAATTTAAAGACCATGTTAGGTTAGAATTTTAAATTGTGGAGTCTATCAATATGAAAAATAGTCTTAGAAATGTAAAAGGTAAAAACCTTAAGCATTATTGGAACAAGTTTTGGTTTCTTCTTATTCCCTCTTTCTCATTATCACATTCTTTAGAAAAATATGGTTTAAGATTCCTATGAATCCAATATTGAGATTAATCATTTCTTGGTGTAAATTGAATCAATTGATTGGCTCTTGGCTCTTGTTTGAGTAGTAAAATAAAATATTGACTACTCTACCACTTTTGGTTTTCAGCACCTCGTGTGGGTGGATTAGATCCAACAGCTACCATTATCTCATTACCACGATCTATTTACAGCAACTTTTACATGCCTCTAAATATATTTACATTTTAATCGAGTGTGTAAATGCTACTTACTGCTTATATCTTTAATGCCTTTTCATATTTTAAGAATTTTACTCTTCCATGTTATAGGGTCAAGGATTCAAGTAATAAATAACATTCCAGAAGTCCCTCAATTCCAGGTACGATTGAAAATATTGGTTAAAAATCAATCATTGTCTCTCTCACTAAAATGATTCTCTTTTTAGAAATCACGTTACAAATGTTACTCATTGTTAGCAAATTTAAAGAGCATTTAGGTGGGATGATGGGCTATTCGAAATTTAGCCTTAGTGACAAATTACATTAAGTGATGAATACTTTTATTTATTTTATATTAATGGACCCCACTAAATGATATTTGCCCTTCACTTTATATACTTTATCTCATCCTTTTGGGATAAAAAAAAGTTTGTATCTTTAGTCATCTTTTTGGATAGGGAGGGAATATGTTCAATTAAATTCAATAAAGCGTTCTTTTTATTTAAAAGTCATTCATTCGTTTCAGAATAGTGATTCTGAAGTTAAGTTTCATATGATTACTGATTATATAAACTTAAATATTTCTATATGCATTATGATTCTTGTAAAACTTTTGTCACATCTGTTATTATGTATTTTACTTTAGGTCTTAATCATATATCAAGTATTCAGGTAGGGCCGGGTGGAGTGTATGTGCATGCTAGGAGGTGACTGTGAGATGCACATATATATGCTTTTAGTCGATTTGAACTATTTGTACTGTAGATCGTAACCATATATACCAAGTATTTAGGCAGTGCTAGGTGAGCTTGTGCGCGTGCTTGAGGGTGGCTACTGAGGTGCACATATATATATTTTTAATTTTTTCTCGAATCATGTTTAATTAGTTACATATTCATCAAAGGTTTGTGCATCATATCTAGAAATTGAAATTTCATTTTAGGATGGATTCAGGGTATATGTAATGATTATATAACTCAAACTGCACACACCTTGGAGGTGGCAGTGAGATGCACACATGTATACTTTTAATGGATTTGAACTATTTGTATTGTAGGTCTTAACCATATATACCAAATATTTAAGCAGTGCTAGGTGAGTTTGTGCGCGTGCTTGAGGGTGGCTACGAGGTGCATATATATATGCTTTAATGTTTCTGAACTGCATGTTTAATTAGGTACGTATTCATCAAAGGTTTGTGCATCATATCTAGAAATATAATTTCTTTTCAGGAAGGATTCAACGTATATGTAATGATATAAAACTCAAACAAAGACACACCTTGTGATCTTTCAAAAGGTTTATTGGTAGATAAAATGTGGAATTATACTTTTATCCGGTTTAATTATTATTAATTACCAAAATAATATACTACCAAAAAGTATATTACCTAAATAATATTTTTGTGCTTGCCATCGAAAATAAAAATATGGTTGTCCAATTGAGAGCGGACCATCTGGTGTTTGTGGACTAGCGGAGTAGTGGAATGTCGTCCTTCCACCGAAGCAGAGAGAGGAGTGTTCACGCTCTGTGAAGCCAACCTAGGGCTATGCCCTCTCCATTCTAAGGGTCAAGAGATCCAGGCCTTCGCCTAAAGCCCGTGACCCAACTCCTTACTTGGAATGGGCAAGCCATTTAATAACCTTGTGCTAAGCCCAACCGTCTAGGCCAAGCCAAACTCCAAACATCTCAAAGCCCTCACTTGAGTTCTGAGTTCCCGCGTTACAAAGCCCAACTGATTTTCATTCATTACTCCTAACTTATAAATTCTAAATATGTTCATGTCTAGACAATGTGGGATAAAAACCTTGAGAATTGTAAGAACAAGTGTAGCTTTCTTCTTATGCGCTCTTTCTTTTCTTTCTCATTTCCACCTTCTTTTGGAACATATAGTAATGAATAATGTGAATCCTATATTGAGATTGATCATTTCTTGGTGTTAATTGAATCATTGTCCTGACTTCTAGTCATTGTTTGGGGCATTTTTAGCACTTAAAATGTGGAGGGTTTTCATCTGCAGCCGCCACAATCTCATCATTCCCATTTATAGATGTCTCCCACTTTAATGCTTTTGCATATTTAAAAGTTTAAGCTCTTCCATGTTGTACAGATATGGCTAGACTCTTAACTAATTATAATGTTCCATCTCAGATACTACGGTTGGTAAAGGGATTTTTGTCATGCTAACACTTTCACATATGAACTCAAGATATAATACTCGACTGTCAAAGGCACTTCTCAGTGATAATATTAGTCATCGCCTCATCAGTCTTCTTCTACCTTGATACAGACAAGTAGTGTTAAGGAATGAACGAGGGTATTGGTTGGGTCAAGTAACATAAGCCTCCAAGAAGTTTAATATAGAAGTCCCTTAGTTGCATATATAAATAACAACTCTGCTTAACTATCATCTCTTGGCTTTTGATTTATAAATGTTGCTGATTCTTTGCAAATTTAAAGACCATGTTAGGTTAGAATTTTAAATTGTGGAGTCTATCAATATGAAAAATAGTCTTAGAAATGTAAAAGGTAAAAACCTTAAGCATTATTGGAACAAGTTTTGGTTTCTTCTTATTCCCTCTTTCTCATTATCACATTCTTTAGAAAAATATGGTTTAAGATTCCTATGAATCCAATATTGAGATTAATCATTTCTTGGTGTAAATTGAATCAATTGATTGGCTCTTGGCTCTTGTTTGAGTAGTAAAATAAAATATTGACTACTCTACCACTTTTGGTTTTCAGCACCTCGTGTGGGTGGATTAGATCCAACAGCTACCATTATCTCATTACCACGATCTATTTACAGCAACTTTTACATGCCTCTAAATATATTTACATTTTAATCGAGTGTGTAAATGCTACTTACTTCTTATATCTTTAATGCCTTTTCATATTTTAAGAATTTTACTCTTCCATGTTATAGGGTCAAGGATTCAAGTAATAAATAACATTCCAGAAGTCCCTCAATTCCAGTGCGATTGAAAATATTGGTTAAAAAATCAATCATTGTCTCTCTCACTAAAATGATTCTCTTTTTAGAAATCACGTTACAAATGTTACTCATTGTTAGCAAATTTAAAGAGCATTTAGGTGGGATGATGGGCTATTCGAAATTTAGCCTTAGTGACAAATTACATTAAGTGATGAATACTTTTATTTATTTTATATTAATGGACCCCACTAAATGATATTTGCCCTTCACTTTATATACTTTATCTCATCCTTTTGGGATAAAAAAAAGTTTGTATCTTTAGTCATCTTTTTGGATAGGGAGGGAATATGTTCAATTAAATTCAATAAAGCGTTCTTTTTATTTAAAAGTCATTCATTCGTTTCAGAATAGTGATTCTGAAGTTAAGTTTCATATGATTACTGATTATATAAACTTAAATATTTCTATATGCATTATGATTCTTGTAAAACTTTTGTCACATCTGTTATTATGTATTTTACTTTAGGTCTTAATCATATATCAAGTATTCAGGTAGGGTGGAGTGTATGTGCATGCTAGGAGGTGACTGTGAGATGCACATATATATGCTTTTAGTCGATTTGAACTATTTGTACTGTAGATCGTAACCATATATACCAAGTATTTAGGCAGTGCTAGGTGAGCTTGTGCGCGTGCTTGAGGGTGGCTACGAGGTGCACATATATATATGTTTTAATTTTTCTGAACTGCATGTTTAATTAGTTACATATTCATCAAAGGTTTGTGCATCATATCTAGAAATTGAAATTTCATTTTAGGATGGATTCAGGGTATATGTAATGATTATATAACTCAAACTGCACACACCTTGGAGGTGGCAGTGAGATGCACACATGTATACTTTTAATGGATTTGAACTATTTGTATTGTAGGTCTTAACCATATATACCAAATATTTAAGCGAGTCTTAGTGTGAGTTTGTCTTGCGTGCTTGAGGGTGGCTACGAGGTGCATATATATATGCTTTAATGTTTCTGAACTGCATGTTTAATTAGGTACGTATTCATCAAAGGTTTGTGCATCATATCTAGAAATATAATTTCTTTTCAGGAAGGATTCAACGTATATGTAATGATTATAAAACTCAAACAGCACACACCTTGTGATCTTTCAAAAGGTTTATTGGTAGATAAAATGTGGAATTATACTGCTATCCGGTTTAAATTATTAATTACCAAAATAATATACTACCAAAAAGTATATTACCTAAATAATATTTTTGTGCTTGCCATCGAAAATAAAAATATGGTTGTCCAATTGAGCGCGGCCCATCTGGTGTTTATGGACTAGCGGAGTAGTGGCATGTCGTCCTTCCACCGACAGGAGAGGGAAGTGATCGCTGCTCTGTGAAGCCAACCTAGGGCTATGCCCTCTCCATTCTAAGGGTCAAGAGATCCAGGCCTTCGCCTAAAGTCCGTGACCCAACTCCTTACTTGGAATGGGCAAGCCATTTAATAACCTTGTGCTAAGCCCAACCGTCTAGGCCAAGCCAAACTCCAAACATCTCAAACCCCTCACTTGAGTTACAGGCCCGCGTTAGAAAGCCCAGTTGATTTTCTTTCATTACTCCTGACTTATAAATTCTAAATATGTTCATGTCTAGACGATGTGGGATAAAAACCTTGAGAATTGTAAGAACAAGTTTAGCTTTCTTCTTATGCGCTCTTTCTTTTCTTTCTCATTTCCCCCTTCTTTTGGAACATATGGTAATGAATAATGTGAATCCTATATTGAGATTGATCATTTCTTGGTGTTAATTGAATCATTGTCTGACTTCTAGCTGTTGTTTGGGGCATTTTCAGCACTTCAAATTTGGAGGGTTTTCATCTGCAGCCGCCACAATCTCATCATTCCCATTTATAGATGTCTTCCACTTTAATGCTTTTGCATATTTAAAAGTTTAAGTTCTTCCATATTGTACAGATATGGCTAGACTCTTATCTAATTATATTGTTCCATCTGTATACGGTTGGTAAAGGGATTTTTGTCAACCTAACACTTTCACATATGAACTCAAGATATAAAACTCGACTGGCAAAGGCACTTCTCAGTGATAATATTAGTCATCGCCTCATCGGTCTTCTTCTACCTTGAGACAGACAAGTAGTGTTAAAGAAGGAATGAGGGTATTTGTTGGGTCAAGTAACATAAGCCTCCTAGAAGTTTAATACAGAAGTCCCTTAGTTGCAGATATAAATAACAACTCTGCTTAACTATCATCTCTTGGCTTTTGATTTATAAATGTTGTTGACTCTTTGCAAATTTAAAGACCATGTTAGGTGAGAATTTTAAATTGTGGAGTCTATCAATATAAAAAATAGTCTTAGAAAGGTAAAAGGTAAAAACCTTAGGCATTATTGCAACAAGTTTTTGCTTTCTTCTTATTCCCTATTTCTCATTATCACATTCTTTAGAAAAATATGGTTTAAGATTCCTATGAATCCAATATTGAGATTAATCATTTCTTGGTGTAAATTGAATCAATTTATTGGCTCCTGGCTCTTGTTTGAGGAGTAAAATAAAATATTGACTACTCTACCGCTTATGGTTTTCAACACCTCGTGTGGGTGGATTAGATCCAACAGCTACCACTATCTCTTTACCATGATTTATTTACAACAACTTTTACATGCCTATAAATATATTTACATTTTAATCGAGTGTGTAAATGCTACTTGTTTCTTTTATCTTTAATGCGTTTTCATATTTTAACAATTTTACTCTTCTATGTTGTAGGGTCAAAGATTCAAGTAACAAATAACATTCCAAAAGTCCCTCAATTCCAGGTACGACTGAAAATATTGGTTAAAAAGTAATCATTGTCTCTCTCACTAAACTGATTCTCTTTTTAAAAATCACATTACAAATGTTACTCGATGTTCGCAAATTTAAAGAGCATTTAGGTGGGATGATGGGCTATTCAAAATTTACCCTTAGTGGCAGATTAAATTAAGTGATAAATACTTTTATTTATTTTATATTAATGGACCCCACTAAATGATATTTTCCCTTCACTTTATATACTTTATCTCATCCTTTTGGGATAAAAAAAAGTTTGTATCTTTAGTCATCTTTTTGGATAGGGAGGGAGTATGTTCAATTAAATTCAATAAAGCCTTCTTTTTATTTAAAAGCCATTCATTCGTTTCAGAATAATGATTCTGAAGTTAAGTTTCATATGATTACTGATTATATAAACTTAAATACTTCTATATGCATTCTGATTCATGGAAAACTTTTGTCACATCTGTTATTATGTATTTTACTGTAGGTCTTAATCATATATCAAGTATTTAGGCAGGGCCGGGTAGAGTGTGTGTGCATGCTTGGAGGTGGCTGTGAGATGCACATATATATGCTTTAAATGGATTTGAACTATTTGTACTGTAGGTCTTAACCATATATACCAAGTATTTAGGCAGTGCTAGGTGAGCTTGTGCGCGTGCTTGAGGGTGGCTACGAGTTTCACATATATATGTTTTAATGTTTCTAAACTGCATGTTTAATTAGTTATATATATTCATCAAAGGTTTGTGCATCATATCTTGAAATTGAAATTTCATTTTAGGATGGATTCAGGGTATATGTAATGATTATAAAACTCAAACTGCACACACCTTGGAGGTGGCAGTGAGATGCACATATATATACTTTTAATGGATTTGAACTATTTGTATTGTAGGTCTTAACCATATATACCAAGTATTTAGGCAGTGCTAGGTGAGCTTGTGCGCGTGCTTGAGGGTGGCTACGAGGTGCATATATATATGCTTTAATGGTTTTGAACTGCATGTTTAATTAGGTACGTATTCATCAAAGGTTTGTGCATCATATCTAGAAATATAATTTCTTTTTAGGATGGATTCAGCGTATATGTAATGATTATAAAACTCAAACAGCACATACCTTGTGATCTTTCAAAAGGTTTATTGGTACATAAAATGTGGAATTATACTGCTATCCGATTTAAATTATTAATTACTAAAATAATATACTAGTAAAAAGTATATTACCTAAATAATATTTTTGTGGTTGTCATCGAAAATAAAAAGATGGTTGTCCAATTAAGAGCGGCCCATCTGGTGTTTATGGACTAGCTGAGTAGTGGCTTGTTGTCCTTCCACCGACAGGAGAGGGAAGTGGTCGCTACTCTGTGAAACCAGCCTAGCACTATGCCCTCTACTCTAAGGGTCAAGAGATCCAGGCCTTCGCCTAAAACCCGTGACCCAACTCCTTACTTGGAATGGGCAAGCCAGTTAATAACCATGTGCTAAGCCCAACCGTCTAGGCCAAGCCAACCTTGTGACGCCCCCAAAATAGGTATACAACACCCATTCTGAGTCGCCAAATACATGGTACAGAAAGCAAACTACAACTTCAATAATACAATTGTCGTGCAAAATACGACAACACATACTATGAGTTTAAATACAAATATTGTCTTCTAGACAATATCCACACTCAAATAAGTCCTCGTTACAATTATTCAAACACTATTTTACAGAAATAGTGAGGATTGCTAAAACATCTTTCTAGAACCATCACTCCGTACCCCGACTAGTTCCTGCTATGTTCTCACCTCCTAAGAAAAATGGAACAAAAAGGAAAAGGGTGAGCTCAACTAGCCCAATAAAGAATATTATGACTAAGATAATATACAACAAATTATCGTTAGTCTTCAACAGGGAAAAATCTGATAAAATATAATAGCCAACAAGTTTTTAGATCAACAACTACAATGAAATGACAATCCATTAGAAGAGTCAAGTAGAGAATGAGTTCTACTATCTTCTAAGATTTAAAAGTCCATCATCAATATTTTATCCCTATAACAACAATCAATATACATCTTTAATCAAATATTCATCTTTGCACTACAGGCCAAAGATATTCATTTGTATCACCAGTTGGTCATGTTCATCTCAACACTGCTTCATCTTTTTGCACTACGGGCCAAAGATATTCATCGATTAATCATTTATCTTTTGCACTACAAGCCGAAGATATTTAGTAATATCATCATTTAGGACTGAGGATGATGAAAAATATTTTAAAGAAAACGAATCCACTGAAACGGAAGGACAAATAGTAGGGATTCGTATAACAGTTTATCCAATATCAATAATACTTCATAAATACCAATTTTGAAGCAGAATTCAAGAATAAAGATCAAAACATGGATACAATCAAAGATAGTAACCATAATAGACATCTTGGACAAAAAGAAGAAAATTTCATTTTTCGGTGAATAGTGTCGTATTTGTGAATAGTGTCGATATCGTGAATAGTAACCCATACACAAAAAAGTTTCAAATTTGATAAAAATTCAGATCAATACTTCGGCATAATGATATGGAAGAAATAATATCATATATGAAGAAAATAACATCCCTTACCTCAAAATATCAGTACTTCTGATCGAAATATCGGTATAAAATTTCAAGGAAACTTGCACCGATGAATAGAAACTCACAAAGTATCTAAATACTCACAAAATACACTCAATAATCTAGAGAGAAAAGAGAAAAAACTTGTTTACGGTGTGATTTTCAATTCTAACTTAGCCCTCTATTTATAGGAAAATGTTAGCAGACTTGACCTGCAACCTGATGGCTTTACCTGCTACTATTCCCACCCACCACATTTGAAATAAATTCAGCACATTTCTTCACCAACCACAAGTGGGGCCCACTCAATTCTAGAATTTTCCACCAAAATCATTTATAAACCTAATTTCTGAATCAGTCACCTCTTAAAATTCATAACAAATCATACTTTCATTTTTAACGGTTCAAAATTTGTGGACATATACTCAACTTATATATGTATAACATATCCAAAAATTACAACGATCCAACGGTCGCATTAAAAATTATAACTCACACAATATATCTCAAAAATATTGGTTTAATTTTTAATACCTTCATTCCGACAAAAATACTGATAAAACACCTCAACATTAACTCCTTCAATTTTAACCACAATAAATATATCCAACATTTATATCCACATAAAATAAATATTTCTTTATCATATGAATCAATAATTAATTATTCACAAATAATATTACAGAATCACATTTATGACAACTAGGCCGTTCCCAGGAAAGAGGGGCTTTCTAATAAGAATTTCTCCTTATTGGCGCGCAATTAGGTGACCAAACCTCTCCTTGACAGAACTTTCTAGACATTGCCAATAATGTTATCTAATAATATTATTCAAATAATATGAATTATTGATCTGATAATGGGAAATATTGTGCAGTGATAATTATTGAAACAACAATAATATAAAATATCAACGCAAACAATTATTGAATCAATAAAATAAAATATTGAATAGTAACTCATTGTAACAATTATTGAGTAGTGCCTTCTTACGTAAGGATCAATAATTCATCAATACTCATGCATCCACGCCAGATTACGATGATTTTAACCACCGGGTATATTAATAGTGTTAATTGATATAATAATTACTGCTGTGTTATTTATAAAAACTCAAACTTGTCATTTTCTTCATCCGACAGTTATTCTATTATGGGGCCCACAAATGACTGCGCCGTCGTACGAATATTCCCTGACAACAAGAATATTCCACTACCAAACGAATATTCTCCGACAACAATGATTATTTTATAACCACTTACATATTTTGCAAAATTTGCACATTTCACCCATAACCAGAGAATTATATCAAATTAATACCTTATTATTCACAAATATAATTAGAGGAAATTCGATTTTATTTATAATAAGTTGGGGTCTTACAACCTCCCCTCCTTATGAAATTTCGTCCTCGAAATTGACATACGTACCTGGTGTTTCGAAAAGGTGAGGATACCTAGCTTTCATTTCTGATTCCAACTCCCAGGTCATTTCTTCAATAGCATGGTTTCTCCATAAAACCTTAACTTGTGGTATAACCTTGGTGCGTAGGACATGCTCTTTCCTATCCAAGATCTGAACAGGTACTTCTTCGTACGTTAAATCTTCGGCTATCTTGTCTGGTTCTAACGCAATAATATGGTTCGGGTCTTTCACATATTTACGAAGCATGGATATGTGAAAAACATTATGAACACGAGACATACTTGGAGGTAATGCGAGTCTATAGGCCACATTTCCTATTCGGTCAAGAATCTCAAATGGACCAATAAATTGTGGATTGAGCTTTCCTCTCTTTCCAAATCTTATAACTCCCTTCCATGGAGCAACACGTAACAATACATGATCTCCAATATTAAACTCCATGTCCTTTCTATGAAGATCAGCATAACTCTTTTGTCGATCTTGTGAGGTTTGAATACGTTGTCGAATCATTTGGATCTTTTCTGTAGTCATGCGTACTAATTCTGGTCCCAACAACGTTGCTTCTCCCACCTTATTCCAGCATACTGGAGAATGACACTTTCGTCCATACAATGCTTCAAATGGAGCCACACCTATACTTACCTGATAACTATTATTGTAGGAGAATTCCACCAGTGGCAAGTACTTATCCCAACTTCCTTTAAAATCTAGGACACAAAGTCTTAATAGATCTTCAAGGGTTTGAATAGTCCTCTCTGATTGTCCGTCCGTTTGAGGATGGTATGCCGAACTGAATCGTAAATCCGTGCCCATAGCTTTCTGCAAGCTAACCCAAAATAGTGAAGTGAATCTTGGGTCACGATCCGAAACTATGGATACTGGCATGCTATGCAATTGCACAATCTCATTCACGTACATACGAGCAAGACATTCAAGGGAATAAGTCTCACGTATCGGTAAGAAATGGGCAGACTTGGTTAATCTATCAACAATAACCCAAATAGCATTTATGCCTTGAGAAACCGTGGGAAGACCCGTAACGAAATCCATGGTAATGTGTTCCCACTTCTATTCCAGAATCTCAAGTGGTTGCAATGGACCCTTTGGCACTTGATGCTCCGCCTTTACACGTTGACAGGTTAAACACCTCGAGATAAACTCCGCGATCTCTCTCTTCATATTGTTCCACCAAAATGTATGTCGAATATCATGATACATTTTGGTACTCCCAGGATGGATTCCAAACGGGGTGTTGTGTGCCTCCATCATGATTCTATGCTTCAAGTCAGAATCGTTAAGAACACAAAGTCTGGAGTTGAATCTAAGTATTCCTTCTTCATCAATTCTCACTTCTGGAATAGCTCCTTCTTGCACTTTCTTCTTCATACGTGACGCCTCCAGTCCGTAGCTTGAAAGCGACTTTTTAACTTTATCGATTAAATTCGGTTCTACTCGTATATTCGCCATCATCATGTGGGTCCCTGGAGTCTTTAATTCTACCTCCATCCTTTGCAAGTCATACAGAATGGGCCTTTGAATTGACAATATCGCACTCGTACTCGCATATGATCTTCTACTCAATGCATCAGCTACTACGTTTTCTTTTTCAGGATGATATTGAATAGTGTGATCGTAATCTTTCAATAGTTCAAGCCAATGTCGTTGCCGCATGTTGAGTTCTTTTTGGGTGAAGAAATATTTGAGGCTTTTATGGTCCGTATAAATCTCCACTTTCTCCCCATACAAGTAGTGTCTCCAAATTTTCAACGCGAATACGACTGCTGCCAACTCTAGATCATGAGTAGGATAATTCCTCTCATATTCTTTGAGTTGTCGCGAGGCATAGGCTATGACTTTCCCATGTTGCATGAGAACACATCCTAACCCTTTGCCTAAAGCATCGCTGTAGATAACAAATCCATCCGAACCAGATGGTATTGTCAAAACAGGTGCCGAAATGAGTCTCCTCTTGAGATCTTGGAAACTCTTCCCACATTCCTTGCTCCATTCGAATTTTGTATCTCTACGAGTCAGCTGCGTTAATGGAATAGCGATTAGAGAATATCCTTCAACGAATCTCCGATAATAACCAACTACGCCTAGAAAGCTACGTATTTCGATTACCGACTTAGGTTGCTCTCAACTGTGACTCATATCCCAACCTTGGATAGCACGTCACAATGACACCTATCAGTTTACTATCGCACGAATATGGCGTCCCCTACAGAGAGTCTGGCTTCGGTGCATTCCACAAAATAAGTCACCAGATAGAGGCTCAGTTATCAACTTCTTTAGTTGGGTTTTTAACTCCTAAAGTTCAATAGGAGCCATTCGATATGAGATTTTAGAAATGGATTTTATACCGGGTTCAAAGTCGATACAAAATTCAATATCACGCTCTGGGAGTAGGCAAGGAAATTTTTCAGGAAATACGTCAGGAAATTTACTAACAATAGAAATATCATTCAAATCTGACGTATTTTTGTTCAAGTCCATAACATAGCTAAGAAAGCTTGACATCCGCTTTTCAATAAACGAATGACTTTACGGCTTGATATGAAAGAGTTTGACTTCAATGGTTTGGTTGCTTGAATTCGAATAACAGGTTGCTTAAGAATATGAAAACTAACAACTTTACAAAAGAAATCAATTTGGCATGATGAGTAGTTAACCAATCAATCCCTAAAATCACATCAAAAGCAAGTATCTTTAAAGAGATAAGATCAACAGGTAATGTGATAGTGCCAACTTGGATTATGCAAGATTTATAAACTGTGGATGTAACGAAAGTTTCACCCAACGGAGTTTTAACAGATAAGTCAAAGTCCAATTTCTCTGGAGTCAAGTTTAAACGTTGAGCACAAGCAGGAGAGATAAAAGAATGGGTAGAACCGGTATCTAGTAAGGTATAAACTTCGCAAGAGTTCAAGATTAGCTTACCCGTAATCACCTCGTTGCGTTTTGGCCAGTCACGACAAACGCTCTTCCAGGAACCGCTGATTTCGACTTATCCGGGACAGCCCTTGGAGTCACCATCCCCGTTGAACTTGGTTTTACTACAGAATAATCCCGAGCTATGTGGCCTTCCTTTCCATAGTTGTAACATACCTCGGTTGTTGTGGACAGTTTGGGCTGATATGTCCCTCTTTCCCGCATTTGTAACATCTAACTGGCGGTCGTTCTCCTCCCCTAGAATTTGTTGTTGGTCCTGGTGCTGCTGTTGATGTCTTCCCGTCATTGTTGAATCTCCTCTTTCTAAAATTTCCACTTGACTCACCTCTCCTATTATCATGGCCACGATGACCACCCGAGTGGTTACCGCCTTTGTTCGTATTTTTCCCTCCTCGTTGGTTATCATCGCTCTGATGACTGATGTCACCGATATGACCCTGGTTGTGGTCCCTCGGTTGAACATACTCATTATCTCGCTCTAATAATTGAGCCCTGTTTACAACATCTGAATATAAAGAAAATTTATGAGATATAGATATTGCCGAATCTCGGGCTTTAGACCTCTCAGAAACATCCTCGTCATTCGTTCCTCATTTTCGACCAAATGAGGTGCAAACCTGGATAACTCGCAAACTTACGCCTCGTCTTCGGGACACCGCCATGTTGTTTTTTGTTCCATCGATAAAACTCCACCTCCTTCATATGACGAATACTTTCGTGAAAGTACTTATCATTGAATAGTTTCAAACGCTTTCCCAAGACATCTTTGAGTCGTACCGACTGGGTACGCTTCACGACACCCACCAAGAGATACGCCTCCTCACCGCGGAACATAAAGGTGGCGAATGGAACCTTCTGTTCCTCCGTGCATCCCAAGACATCGAATATCTTGGTAATTTGCTTGACCCACGTTTGTGACGAACGAGAATTTTGTAATTAATTTTAATATTTATTGAATTAAATAAATATTTTTTGATGATTTAATTATTGGATTAAATAATTATTTGATGCAATTGTGGTAGATTAATTTAATTATATGTGTTACATTTATTAAATTAATGTGGAGAATAATTATTATTCAAGTATGTAATTAATTGAGTTTATTGAATTAAATGAAATATTTAATTAAGCATGATGTTATTTTAATTAAATTAATTATTAATTAGAGAGTTAATAATTTGACATTATTAATTAATGAGAAAATTAAATATATAACTAGGTGAATTTATGATAAGTTATTATATTTTATTTATATTAAATAAGATATTTGATTATTGTGCAAGTGGGTGTGACATGAATTAACTATGAGATAAAGTTTTATTAAATTAAATGGTTTTTGAAACCTATTCTAGCTAGGCAAACATGGCACTAAAGGGAGTTGGGGCCAGTTAACCCATGACTGGGTAACTGACCACCAACGCGTCAGTTGTTCATTATTTAGTTTACGTATTCTTTTATTTCTTCTTCATTATTTTCCTAAGTCTAGAAAGAATAACAGAGAGAAATACAGAGAAAGAGTTGAGAAGTCAGAGTTGTTAAGAGGATTGTGAGAGTCATCTGAGAAGGAATTCATCTTCCATTAATTATACTCTGGGTAATTCTCCTTCCCAAATTCTATTTTACGCCATTAAGTTTTTATAAGAAAATGGCTTTCAAAGTTTCTGTAAAGCCTCTGTGATTGAGAAAGGAGTAATATTTATGAGTTATTTATGGGTTAAGATGTATCAAATCGTATTTTATATATATATTGCATGATTCCATATCATCAGTTTCATAATATTACATCGTATATGATTTCTACAAAATTACAGAGTTTGAGTTTTGGCCTTAAGGCCTTATACGTGATTTTAGTATGTCAAACATAAATGTTTTCGTAAAATTTACACTCGTATGATGTTATGCATGTTGATACGAAGAGACCAAAGTTTAAATAAACGGATTCGGTGTTATAACGAATCCGTAGTGATAATTTTCATGTTTTATTTTCAAAACCTTCAAGAACATCAAGAACAGTGAAAGTAAATGTGTTGATTTTGCAAATTATGTGTTGTAACTGGTTAAAAATCATGCTAGATGGGTTAAGTAATGATTATATATGTATTACAATGATTGGGTAAGTCTAAATTCGTATAAAAAATAACTAATTGGAAGTTATGGCCATATTCATGTATAATTTTACGTGTGATTGATTTTGGCCTAATTTGGCCTTGTTATATTAGCGAACTCACGAATCAAGAAATCGAGAAAATGAGCTTCTGGTAACCCAGCTTCTACGCATGCTACGTTACCAAACTAAATTACCCCTCCCCGACGGTTAAAAAATAAATAAATAAAAAATAAAAAATAAAAATAAAAAAAATAAATATTTGATGAGAATTATTATTAAAATATTTATAAAATAAATTAAATATTTTAATTGAGATATTTATGGAATAAAATAAATATTTGATGAAAATTATTATTAAAATATTTATAAAATAAATTAAATATTTTAATTGATATATTTATGGAATAAAATAAATATTCGATGAAAATTATTATTAAAATATTTATAAAATAAATTAAATATTTTAATTGAGATATTATGGAATAAAATAAATATTCGATGAAATTATTATTAAAATATTTATAAAATAAATTAAATATTTTAATTGAGATATTTATGGAATAAAATAAATATTCGATGAAAATTATTATTAAAATATTTATAAAATAAATTAAATATTTTAATTGAGATATTTATTGAATAAAATAAATATTCGATGGAAATTATTATGAAATAATTTATTCGAGTGTAATAATAGTAAGAGAATGAAAATATTCTAATTTAATTAAGTAATTAAATTAGAAGGGTAATGATTTGTTAAATAAAGTGGAGTTTATATTAAATAATTAAGTGAAAATGTAACTAATGAATGTTGTGAATACATATGGTATGTGTGTAGGATTTGCGGTGAACGGAAGTAGTAATCGTTTAGCCTACGCACGAGGCAAGTTTCCTAACCCTACTTGTCATTATTGTTCAAGTTATTAGTTACCTCGAGTAAATTATCGTTATTATTATTCAAGTTCAATTGTTATATTAAAGATTTATTATCTTTTCAAAGCATGATTCAGTTATACAATAATTGTTCTATTGTATACTTCTTGAGATTATTATTCGAATTGAATATCATTATTGTTGAACCTTATTAGACTAGTGAATTTTATTGATTCAACTAGTCCTTAGTTGATGAACGTTCTAAATTTCAGAACCCTTATTGAATTATCCAAACCAAACTTCCTTTGGTCCGGACTCGAATGTCAAACTGAGATGAACAACCATGCAAAGGGATTTACTTATGCGTTAGCATTAAGATATTGTGCACAGTATGGTACTAAGGGCTGATCCCCCTAAGTACTAGTAGAAGGTCCATAGTCTTATGACTGTTAAAGGTTTCAAGTATAACCCTTGATAACCTAGGACATAGTTCAAGGTCTTATGACCCTCAGAATTCTTTTGATTCTTGCTATTCATTCTTGATTCAAAAGTTGAGCTTTTATTCAGATGTCTTTGATTTATTCGCATGTTATTATACTGTTATTTCATTATTATACTTGTGGGCAATAGTGCTCACTCTTGCTTAATAATAACATTGCAGTTAAGAACGAAAGAACTGATGAACCTTCCACTAGTAAAGGCAAGGGCAAGGTTAACAAGTGATGAAGACTTGTTATTTTTATTAGATGATGTATTTATGTTTAAGACTTGAGTTAATGATGTTGTTTAAGACTTATTTGTTTATGATTCCGCACAAATGTTTAAGGTTAGTTTAACCTCGGATTGTATTTATTATGTAGTTGATGTAACCCCATAAGGGGATATTTATTATTATTTCTATCTATTGCATAGTTTGCATTTATTATGGGTAGATAGATAGATGATATTTGTACAGTGAACACCAAATCCCGTGGAATTGAAGTACCCGGATTTGGGGGTATAACAACGTTTTCGCCATGATCGGATCCGGCTTTCCCTTAAATTCTAGTGGTCCCAACTCCTTGAACTGCTTGGCTGTGACAAGCCGCGCATTGCTATCATTTCCACCCGTATTTTGTGCACGAGTCTCCCTCGTCTAGTTTTGCATGAACTGCAAAAAGCTCCTAAACATTCCATCATTCATCGTTTGCTCGGTAGTGTTGTTTACAGGAGGAATATTGCCTTCCTGTTGCACGTTCTCCTGGTTTGTAACTAAAGGTTGCTCCACAGTCTCATACACTCCATTGTTAACGTTCTCAACAGCCATTCTTAAATACTTCCATAAAACAAGGGTTAATTAAACAAAATAACATATCACATAATATCCCTATATTATGACTGACCAACAAATAAGCTTAGATAAGACACACTAGCGAAGGATTTACTCATCTCTCCCCTCCTAGTTCTATTCCCCGATCTCCGCCAGAGACCATATCCCTAAGCTCGATACCAACCGTGACAACCCCAAAATAGGTATACAACACCCATTCTTGAGTCGCCAAATACATGGTACAGAAAGCAAACTACAACTTCAATAATACAATTGTCGTGCAAAATACGACAACACATACTATGAGTTTAAATACAAATATTGTCTTCTAGACAATATCCACACTCAAATAAGTTCTCGTTACAATTATTCAAACACTATTTTACAGAAATAGTGAGGACTGCTAAAACATCTTTCTAGAACCATCACTCCGCACTCTCACTTAGTTCTCGCTATGTTCTCACCTCCTGAGAAAAATGGAACAAAAAGGAAAAGGGTGAGCTCAACTAGCCCAGTAAATAATATTATAACTAAGATAATATACAACAAATTATCGTTAGTCTTCAACAGAGAAAAATCTGATAAAATATAATAGCCAACAAGTTTTAGATCAACAACTACAGCGGAAACAGCAATCCATTAGAAGAGTCAAGTAGAGAATGAGTTCTACTATCTTCTAAGATTTAAAAGTCCATCATCAATATTTTATCCCTATAACAACAATCAATATACATCTTTAATCAAATATTCATCTTTGCACTACAGGCCAAAGATATTCATTTGTATCACCAGTTGGTCATGTTCATCTCAACACCTGTTCATCTTTGCACTACGGGCCAAAGATATTCATCAGTTAATCATTTATCTTTGCACTACAGGCCGAATATATTTAGTAATATCATCATTTAGGACTGAGGATGATGAAAAATATTTTAAAGAAAACGAATCCAGTGAAACAGAAGGACAAATAGTAGGGATTCGTATAACAGTTTATCTAAGATCAATAATACTTCATAAATACCAATTTTGAAGCAGAATTCAAGAATAAAGATCAAAACATGGATACAATCAAAGATAGTAACCATAATAGACATTTTTAACAAAAAGAAGAAAATTTCATTTTTCTTGAATAGTCTTAGTATTCGTGAATAGTTCCAGATATCGTGAATAAATAGTCTTAGATACGTGAATAATAACCCCGACACAAAAAGTTCCAAATTTGATAAAAATTCAGATCAATACTTCGGCATAATGATATAGAAGAAATAATATCATATATGAAGAAAATAACATCCCTTACCTCAAAATATCAGTACTTCTGATCGAAAAATATCGGTATAAGGCTGAAGAAAACTTGCACTGATGAATAGAAACTCACAAAGTATCTAAATACTCACAAAATACACTCAATAATCTAGAGAGAGAAAGAGAGAAAACTTGTTTCTAGTGTGATTTTCAATTCTAACTTAGCCCTCTATTTATAGAAAAATGTTAGCAGACTTGACCTGCAACCTGATGGCTTTACCTGCTATTATTCCCACCCACCACATTTGAAATAAATTCAGCACATTTCTTCACCAACCACAAGTGGGGCCCACTCAATTCTAGAATTTTCCACCAAAATCATTTATAAACTTAATTTCTGAATCAGTCACCTCTTAAAATTCATAACAAATCATACGTTCATTTTTAACGGTTCAAAATTTGTGGACATATACTCAACTTATATATGTATAATATATCCAAAAATTACAACGATCCAACTATTTGATTAAAAAATTATAACTCACACAATATATCTCAAAAACACTAGTTTAATTTTTAATACCTTTATTCCGACAAAAATACTGATAAAACACCTCAACATTAACTCCTTCAATTTTAACCACAATAAATATATCCAACATTTATATCCACATAAAATAAATATTTCCTTATCATATGAATCAATAATTAATTATTCACAAATAATATTACAGAATCACATTTATGACAACTAGGCCGTTCCCAGGAAAGAGGGGGCTTTCTAATAAGAATTTCTCCTTATTGGCGCGCAATTAGGTGACCAAACCTCTCCTTGACAGAACTTTTTAGACATTGCCAATAATGCTATCTAATAATATTATTCAAATAATATGAATTATTGATCTGATAATGGGAAATACTGTGCAGTGATAATTATTGAAACAACAATAATATAAAATATCAACGCAACAATTATTGAATCAATAAAATAAAATATTGAACAGTAACTACTGTAACAATTATTGAGTAGTGCCTTCTTACGTAAGGATCAATAATTCATCAATACTGTGAATCCACGTGTATTACTATATTTTAACCACCGGGTATTCCAACAAGTGTTAATTGAGTAATACTACTGTACGCCAATTTATTTATAAAAACTCAAACTTGTCGTTTTCTTCATCCGAGCGATTATTACATTATGGGGCCCATTAATGATCAAGCTGCGTTGCGTCGCATTTAATATTCCCCAACAACAAGAATATTCCACGACAACAATGATTATTTTATAACCACTTGCATATTTTGCAAAATTTGCACATTTCACCCATAACCAGAGAATTATATCAAATTAATACCTTATTATTCACAAATATAATTAGAGAAAATTCGATTTTATTTATAATAAGTTGGGGTCTTACAAACCTCCAACCATCTCAAAGCCCTCACTTGAGTTACAGGTCCGCGTTACAAAGCCCAGCTGATTTTCATTCATTACTCCTGACTTATAAAGTCTAAATATGTTCATGTCTAGATGATGTGGGATAAAAACCTTGAGAATTGTAAGAACAAGTTTAGCTTTTTTCTTATGCGCTCTTTCTTTTCTTTCTCATTTTTCCCTTCTTTTGGAACATATGGTAATGAATAATGTGAATCCTATATTGAGATTGATCATTTCTTGGTGTGAATTGAATCATTGTCTGACTTCTAGCTGTTGTTTGGGGCATTTTCAGCACTTAAAATGTGGAGGGTTTTCATCTGCAGCCGCCACAATCTCATCATTCCCATTTATAGATGTCTTCCACTTTAATGCTTTTGCATATTTAAAAGTTTAAGCTCTTCTATGTTGTACATATATGGCTAGACTCTTATCTAATTATATTTTTCAATCTGTATATTAAACTCGACTGGCAAAGGCACTTCTCAGTGATAATATTAGTCATCTCCTCATCGGTTTTCTTCTACCTTGAGACAGACAAGTAGTGTTAATGAAGGAACGAGGGTATTGGTTGGGTCAAGTAACATAAGCCTCCAAGAAGTTTAATACAGAAGTCTCTTAGTTGCAGATATAAATAACAACTCTGCTTAACTATCATCTCTTGGCTTTTGATTTATAAATGTTGCTGATTCTTTGTAAATTTAAAGACCATGTTAGGTGAGAATTTTAAATTGTGGAGTCTATCAATATGAAAAATAGTCTTAGAAAGGTAAAAGGTAAAAACCTTAAGCATTATTGCAACAAGTTTTGCTTTCTTCTTATTCCTTCTTTCTCATTATCACATTCTTTAGAAAAATATGGTTTAAGATTCCTATGAATCCAATATTGAGATTAATCATTTCTTGGTGTAAATTGAATCAATTAATTGGCTCCTGGCTCTTGTTTGAGGAGTAAAATAAAATATTGACTACTCTACCACTTTTGGTTTTCAGCACCTCGTGTGGGTGGATTAGATCCAACAGCTACCACTATCTCATCACCACGATTTATTTACAGCAACTTTTACATGCCTCTAAATATATTTATATTTTAATCAAGTGTGTAAATGCTACTTGCTGCTTTTATCTTTAATGCCTTTTCATATTTTAACAATTTTACTCTTCCATGTTGTAGGGTCAAGGATTCAAGTAACAAATAACATTCCAGAAGTCCCTCAATTCCAGGTACGACTGAAAATATTGGTTAAAAAGTAATCATTGTCTCTCTCACTAAACTGATTCTCTTTTTAGAAATCACGTTACAAATATTATTCATTGTTAGCAAAATTAAAGAGCATTTAGGTGGGATGATGGGCTATTTGAAAAATGAAAATGGTAAGTAAAAAAGGTGGTTGTCAGATTGAAAGTACCCATCTGGTGTTTGATGGACTAGACAGAGTACTAGCCTATTGTCCTTCCACCAACAGGAGAGGTAGGTGATCGATGCTCTGTGAAGCCAGCCTAGCGTTGTACATTCCAGAAGTCCCTCAATTCCAGGTACGACTAGAAACATTGGTTAAAAAGTAATCATTGTCTCTCTCTGTAAACTATTCTCTTTTTAGAAATCATGTTATAAATGTTACTGATTGTTAGCAAATTTAAAGAGCATTTAGGTGGGATGATGCGCTATTTGTAAAATGAAAATAGTAAGTAAAAAAGGTGGTTGTCATATTGAGAGTACCCATCAAGGTGGTTGTCATGATCTGATTTTTTTTTTTGGAAAAGAAAATTTGTATACATTTACTTTGTAAGATATATAAATTGAAATGCTTTTTTGAGCTTATGGTTGTTTCTATTAGCTTAAATGTCAAATAGAGATAAGATTGTCTCCATTTATATATAAGAATGTTAGCCTCAAGTAGTTTTATTGTTTCTCTTACCTTATATGTCATATTATACACACACGTGTATATTTTCTGATAAAATTGGTTTTATCTTAGGCTAGAGAGCTGCAACATGGCATCTCGAGAACAAAACTGCTCGAGTTCAGCATGAAGTTTAATTTGATTAGGACGGCTTATTTAGACTCAATACGGGTCTCAAGTGAAAAATTCTTTCTAAACTAGGTTTGGTGTGGTTTGACTAGGGACAAGTGTGGTGTAACAAAGTGGAGGAATATTAAAAGGGAATTTATATTTTTACAAGTAAAATTTGATATTTCTACAAATTTCTTCATGCATGTGAAAGGAAATTTGTAGAAATATCAAATTTTACTTGTAGAAATAACAATATTTTATTAAAATAACCGAAGAAGATTGCTTGTATACTTTCATTATATATAAATCGGTAATTCTTATTATTTATTTTTTGCTAAATTCGGTAGTTCTTTTGTTATGTTCTTTCTTTGGACGGATCAAGAAAAGTATTAACAAAACAACTTTTGAGCCAATGTGATCATTATTCGTTAATTTAATTTCTAATAGGGAATTGATATTTCTGCAATGTCTCTTGTGAAAATATCAATTTCCCTTATAAAAATATCAATTCCCTTTCTAATAATACATGACTTTGCCAATGTACACTGCGTCATCCAAGTAATACATATGATATGTAAGTTGTGCCACTGCCAAACAACAAAAGCTTAGACTTCCAAACAACAAAAGCTTAGACTTCAATGGTTATTATTATTAGTATCATTTGTTTTGATAAATAGGCTTCAATAATAGTAACAATGAAGATGGAAGGTATAATATATAAAGAGCAAGTTGTCCTCCAAAACAACTTAGCAAAAGAAAATGTCAAGTCATCGGGACTCACTCCAATCCCTATACAAATCAAAAAAAGAAATCTCCCTACAGTTGCACAAAGACGCTATAAGAGTGATCTTATCCCGTAGCAATTGATAATAATCCAACAAGCGACTGCTAAAGATCTATTCCTCTCCATCCAATTATCCAAAACACCCACGAATAGTAAAACACCCACATGACCACAAAATCTAGTAAAGGTAGCTTGGAGGCTGAATGGTTCTTAACAACATTTGGAACTTCAAATCAACATCAACACCATAACCCTGGGTTAGATGGACATAAATTAGGTACAGATTGTGTACTACCAAACTAGGTGTCATGATGCCATACACTGATCAATTTCCTTTTCAACTAAGTTCTCCTTTGGAGGTGACAACATAAAGTTTGGAGTTACACTAAGCTGGCCCAAAAACATCAAGTTTGTGAGCTGTAACAATCACAACGATCAATAAAATATTCTATTAATGGTGTAAGACGATGTAGCGTACTGCATATACTACTCGTGACAAACACAAAGCTATAAGGAATTGCATTAGATGTAAAACTAAAGTATACAAAGCCACCATGGCCTAAGCTCATCCAACAAGGAAACTTTTGTTGCTTGCAAACAAGAAAATAAAGTTCAATACATTATGCTTGTATGCCTAATGACAATAATCGCATCACCAGCAGAAAAAAAGGCATGTTAAATTCGATTGAAATTTATTTCCTGGATTGCACTAACAAGGAAGACAAACTCCAGAAATCTTGGAGCATCCATATCAAACCTTTTCAATATGTATTGTATCTATAACTTTTGAAATGAAAACAAAATTATGTAGAATTTTACAAATTGTAACCAATATAGCATTGCACACTATAAGGAAAAAAAAATTTATCAAAAAGATGTCATGTCTCACTACCAAGAGACTCTACAATTGCAAATTAGCAGAGAAAACAATAGTCAGTAGAAGGACTAAGATAAATACTCAAAGTTAAAGTTGTTCCTTTATTATATTCAAAAAATCATACATAGCTTCAGACAAAATATATAACCAAACAATAAAGGAAATGAAAGGAATGTAATCTATTTAAAACAAATTGTGTGTGGACTTATACAACATATAGCAGGAAGAACAATCATTTTTTCTTGGCATTTTAAAGTTCTTATGAACCATAAAATACACAATCTTTTTTGCGAGGAAAGGTATCAAGGGTAAAAAATAAAATCTAACCTATAACTAAGTACATTCAGAAATACACCATATATTGTAATTCCAGAAAAGGTCAGACCAACGAGTTAATTCTGGTTATCAATCATTAGAAAGTATTGACCAAGCACATGAGGAATGTCACTATTGATAATAAAATTCATTTTATCAGGAAAATAAAGTCATGCATATTTTACATATTTTAGTATTTTGATTAAATGATGTAAATATGTTATTCTTCTTTTATTTTGAATTTTAGTTTTTTTTTATTAAATGATATATATTGTTTTATTTAGAATATATTTTATATTTAAGCCTCCATGTATCTCACACATCACGTCGATTTTAAACCCCGCTTTGTCTTCTATTAACTATGAGGGCACGGGTGACCCAAAAATGTAACGTTAAGGCTACTTTTGGACAAAAAAAAAAAGTATAGGGTACTTTCAGAGACATCGCGATAAAAGTCGAGGGCATTTTGAACCTTCTCCCATATTAATTTTATCGGAAAAAATAAGTCATACATATTTTTTCTAATTAAATTTCTCAAAGATTAAAATTTACGTGATATATATTCAAATATATTTTTTTGTAATTATAAAGTAAAATTTTAATACCCGTAAAAAAGTAAATTAATGCAATAAAATTATAATTATTTTTTCCAAATATTAAAATTTACGTAAAAACAAACTTATTATTACATAACAAATCTTATTATTCAAATAAAAAAGTATTAAAAATTATATTAATTAATTTTCTAATGTATTACACTAAAAATAATTATTTATAGTAAAAATGACAAATGTTTTTACTGAAAAAATAAAAAAAATATTAAAATAAACATCTTTTTACAAGATAGATGTAATAATAAATATTATTATATTTTCTTTTTATTCAACATTGCATAAAAACAATGTCAACCGTATACTAAAAAAGTGTAATCAAAATCATAAATATCCCAAATTCTGACATATACTCAAGAAAATTTAACTTATAAAAATCATAATATGAAACAAATAATTCAAATAATAATTTTTGTTGTTAAACACCAAAAACTAAACTATCAACATATTCAATCACTCTAATTAGAATAGCTTCATTAATAATTTAATTTAATTTTTAAAATATTTGTATCACTTATCCAAAAATATATGTTAATTAAACTAATTTTTCTTTTTTCTATTTTAACAACAATTTAAATGAGATTTATTAGTTACCAACAATTTAAATGAGATATTCTTACTTACAAATGAAACTACAATTATAATGTATTGTATTAAAAAAAGGATAGTTAAACTCATTATTTAGGAATTAAAATTTGATAACATACAAAGGTAAAGTTACAAATGTAAGGAGGTGTTTGATAAAAAATTAATGAATGAATCTGAATCTGAATCTGAATGAGATGAATCTGAATCTGAATGAAAAAAGTTATTTGATAATTGACATGTCTGAAACATCTGAATGACAAAACTTTATTACTTTACCCCTCTGAAAAAATTCAAAATTATAGTAAATTTATTTAATATTACTTAATATAATAATTAATATTTTTTAATTTTTTAATTTTATTTACTTCATTCAAATTTGCTCATTCACCCCATTCAAATTAAAAAAAATTGATTTAGCCATTCAAATTTCAAATCCATCTTACCGATTCATCCATTCGAGACCAAAACAAACGCGACCGACCAGATTCAACCATTCAAATCCTTCACCATTCAAATTCTCCATTCACTTTCTAAACAAACACCATATAAGTGTTATTATGGTTATCTAGAGGGGGTGTCAGTGTATTCTACTCTAAATTTTATGAACCAAATCTGAACAACTCAATACTCAGTTGGACTTGATTCCCCTTCCCCCACTGTTCTCAAAACAAAGACTTGAATAAAATTAAGGATTTATATGCTTATTTTTCAATAGGAAAACAAAAATTAGCTTAATTTCAATCAATCCATAGGCGATGACATGTGGGTTATTAAGCTCAAGCATAAGGTGAGGTATCATCGATGCGATGTGGGACAACACAATAACTTTGATTTTAATCCATTTGTATGTAGGATCCACTTGGACTATATATATGGATTACTCCAAAAGTGGAGTGAAGGTTAGTATCCCACATCGGCTATTTGAAAATTGGAACTGAGCTCCCCCTTTCGGTCAAGTGCTCCAACTCTAAACAATTTAACTTGATATTTTCATATTTTAATTTTTTCACGATACGATGGTGGGACTTACTTTTTATTCGTATATAAAAGCAGACATGTGTTTTGGACAGGAAGAACAAAATTTATTTATTCCCGCGAACAATTAGACTGTACAATCAATTTGTTCGCGAGAACAAATTCATTTTGTTCTTCCAGTCTAATTTTCATTGTTCGTGGGAATAAATTGATTTTGTTCTTCCTGTCCAATTTTTCTGTCCAAAATATTTGTCCGCGTATACTTATTATATGTAAAATAAATACTATATATTTTTTGGGAGTCAAAGCAAAAAAGAAAAGAAAAAAAAGAAGCAAATTTTGGATCGGTCTAAAAAATCTATCCGACTAGACTTATTGAAATATACAAGTTCCCAAAACATATACTACAAGTCTAAAATAGTACAATGTCTATATGATACTCCACAGTTGAGTCATAACTATACTTCTTCTAAACACACTATGATAACCCAAGTTTTTTAGAAATATTGAAATAAGAATTCAACAAAGAAAATTCTTATTAGATAATATGTTATATGATATTGTAGTGCACAAAGGAATATGTAGGGCTATTCAAAGCATTCGGTAATTTCAGTTTTCAAGGTGAACTGAACCGGTTCGAACCAACCGGTTCGATACAAAAAAAATCGGTTTGGGATCGGTTTGGTACAAATCGATTTTCGGTACCGATTCCGATAAACAATTTCATAGGGCCAATATGTACTGGACCAAACCGGTTGTACCGGTCCAATCCATTTTAAAAAAATTATTTTACTTAGCTTTGTAGAATTGGAGTAAAGTCACCTCTATGTATAAAATAGAACTATAGAACTAACACAAGAAAAGACATAATAGAATATTTAGGACTTGAATGAAATTTGAATTGGTGGTCTCCCCTATTTATAAAATAGATGTAAGACAAGAGAACACAAATTAGACAATGTGAGATATTGGTAAGACAAGAGAATACATATTAAAGAAAGTTTTCTACAAGTGAAGGCCAAGTTCCATATTGGTTAATTGGTAAAAACTAAGGAAGCTTTCCTTATAAAATAAGTACCGAGGGAAGCCTTAATAGTTGGTGGTTTACAACTTACAAGTTCCATATTGATTATATGGTAAAAGTATAAAGAAGTTAGATAACCTTAAAGTATTTATCAATATGTTGGGAATGCCCCCACAATCTTGCAACTTTAATAACTTCAAAGTCTAGTCTTTGTTGAAACTGGGTATATATACTTTGTTTTATGGCGAATATCAATTAAGGCCAAGGGAATTAAATAGTTAATTAATTGGATATAATATGGTTGTTTGTAACTCCCACATTGATTAAATACACATTTAAGGAAGTTTTTCTTATAAAAAGACTAACAAGTGAAAGCCCTAATACTTGGTGGTCTCCAAGTCCTACATTGAAGTTTTCGTTATAAAAAGACTACCAAGTGAGACCTTAATAACCAAGTCCCACATTGATTAATTGATAAAAGTCTAAAAAAGTTTTTATTATAAAAAGACTTTTGGCTTAGAGAAGGCTAATTTTAAGGCTGGTATTGGGTTGCTTTACCTTGGTCAAAATTTGGCTTAAAAGCAAGTCTTGGGCTGCTCTTTTTTGGGCCGAATTTTGATTTAAACTTTTGCTAAATTTTGGCTTAAAGATTGGGCCGGTTCAAGCAGGTAAAAACCCAGTCTTGATCCAAAGATCGACCGATAAATCGTTCGTTAAATATACTGGTTCAACCTAAGTACATGTATTGGTACCCTATTTTGGGTACTTTCAGTATTTAGTCTGGTTTGGTTCGGTTCGATATTTTATCGGTGAACACCCCTAGGAATATGTGCTATGTAATATGTGATGTTGTGTATAATAAATATATTAGTATTATATGTAAGCAAAGTGTAGGAGTAATTTATTTAAGTAAATGAGATCCAATATATAAAATATTTATATTGGTATCAAATTAGTAAATTGAATTCATATTTAGATAAAATGGATGAATATATTTAATATAAATAAATTGTATAAAGTGTAGAAAATCCAAGAGAATATTGCATAAATGAATATTGTGATTGCAAGAATATTTGATATTTTGCCAGTAGCAAACTTTAAGTAGATCCATAACTTTAAGAATATTTGATATTAATATTTGATATTTTGCCAGTAGCAAACTTCAAGAGAATTGACGTGGTTTGAATGATCCATAACTAAACCCATGTTATGGCATTATCAGTCATAGTTTTCATCTGAGGTTGAATATACATGAATTAAATAATTTAAAGATTATGTGGCTTGTGTTGAAAAGGAAAAGAAAACAGGAAAGGATTCTTAAGCTTGGAATTATATGTGATTGGTTGTTCACATATGCAGATCATTTGTATACATTAATATTTTATGATTTTCCATCATTTGAATTATATATATATATATATATTAAGATCGTATATTAGGATTTTTTTTACCTTAATATTAAACCTTAAAAGACTTGAATTTTATTACTCCCTCAGTTGAACATAGACAGAGTTCCTTTTTCTTTTTTTTATTTATTTCTATAATTTAAAGTTAATGTGAGTTCATCTAAGTTTTTCAAAACAACAATTTTAGATAGTTTAATATTCATGATTGTTTTGATTAAATCAAATTAATTCACATCAATTTTATATTTTAAGATGTATCAAATTGACCTAATGAAAGGCTTTTTATGGAGCGAAAGCATTATCGAGACAAATTCTACTCTTTCATTCTACAAAAAAAGTCCTATTTTGACTTTTTGAAGTTGAAAATCCTAGAATCAAAAATGATATAAATTGATATGATTTTAGTTAGTACAATTGTAAATATCATACACCATCTAAAAAACTAGTAACACACTTCACTGTTTTGAAATTTTGTATTGATTGCATTAATTTACATTTTATGATTTTGTGAAGGGATTGATATTTTCATAAAATTTTCACAAGTTTTCTCTTACACGACTGTGGGTGTGGGTTTCATTTACTATTCATGTGAGTCATCAATTCCCTTTTTGTGAATTGATTTAAAAAATAAAAGTAATACTCTTTGTGGAATATAAGGAGCATATATTGTGTACTACACACCTTAGTAATATTAAAAAAATGTCAATAAGAAATAGTATCTTCTTTTAGATGGAGGTAGTACTGTATTGCTTGTTATTTATTGTGTAAATAGTCTCATTTGAACAAAACAAGTAATTAATTACCGAGTACGCTAATTTGAAAAAAATTTCAATTGACTATTTCTCATGAAAGGCTTCTTAATGTGAATATGTTATCATGGGAATGTAATTAATTACCTTGTAGAAAATAAGAAAATGGGGGAAGTGGAATCTCCATGATTCCAAGGCAAACTTCCATATTGATGACTTTCATGTATCATTGATTTAAAGCTTGATTTTAACATTATAAGTGAAATTTAATAAAATTTGATAATATACTGTTTGAACCTGATTACTTTTAGAGCACAGAAAAAACATATGACAAAGAAAATTTTGTCATTTGTTACTTTATGTGATCAGCCGCAATAGGCAACTTGGATTTATATTAGCTCGCACTAAAATATATATTTGAGAACTAGCTTTATGTAAAATTTGGCAATCCCTCCATCCTCAAAAGGATGAGAAAAGTACAACATATTAAGAAACATAAAAATAGAGGAAAGATAGTAAAAAAATTCGAAATTTATCCTTAGTGGCAGATTAAATTAAGTGATGAATACTTTTATTTTTTTTAATATTAATGGACCCCACTATATGATATTTTCCCTTCACTTTATGTACTTTATCTCATCCTTTTGGGATAAAAAAAAGTTTGTATCTTTAGTCATCCTTTTAGATAGGAAGGGAGTATGTTCAATTAAATTCAACAAAAGCCTTCTTGTTACTGAAAAGTCATTCATGCGTGTCAGAATAGTGATTCTGAAGTTAAGTTTCATATGATTACTGATTATATAAACTTAAATACTTCTGTATGCATTCTGTTTCTTGTAGAACTTTTGTCACATCTGCTATTATGTATTTTACTATAGGTCTTAATCATATATCAAGTATTTAGGCGTCTTAGGGTGGGCGTGTGAGCATGCTTAGAGGTGGCTGTGAGATGCACATATATATGCTTTAAATGGATTTGAACTATTTGTACTGTAGGTCTTAACCATATATACCAAGTATTTAGGTAGTGCTAGGTGAGCTTGTGCGCGTGCTTGAGGGTGGCTACGAGGTGCACATATATATGCTTTAATGTTTCTGAACTGCATGTTTAATTAGTTACATATTCATCAAAGATTTGTGCATCATATCTAGAAATTAAAATTTCATTTTAGGATGGATTCAGGGTATATGTAATGATTATAAAACTCAAACATCACACACCTTGGAGGTGGCTGTGAGATGCACATATATATGATTTTAATGGATTTGAACTATTTGTATTATAGGTCTTAACCATATATACCAAGTATTTAGGCAGTGCTGGGTGAGCTTGTGCGTGTGCTTGAGGGTGGCTACGAGGTGCACATATATATGGTTTAATGTTTTTGAAATACATGTTTAATTAGTTTCGTATTCATCAAAGGTTTGTGCATCATATCTAGAAATTGAAATTTCATTTTAGGATGGAATCAGCGTATATGTAATGATTATAAAACTCAAACAGCACACAACTTGTGATCTTTCAAAAGATTTATTAGTAGATAAAATGTGGAATTATACTGCTATCTGGTTTAAATTATTAATTACCAAAATAATATACTAACAAAAAGTATATTACCTAAATAATATTTTTGTGGTTGCTGATTCTTTCTTTAGTAACTATGTTACAAGTGTATTTAGGTGAGAGATAATTGAGAGTAAAAATAACATAGAGTTCACCGGTTTGAAAAATAGCCATCGAAAATAAAAAAGATGGTTGTCCAATTGAGAGCGGCCCATCTGGTGTTTATGGACTAGCAGAGTAGTGGCACGTTGTCCTTCCACCGACAGGAGAGGGAAGTGATCGCTGCTCTGTGAAGCCAGCTTAGTGCAGTGCCCTCCACTCTAAGGGTCAAGAGATCTAGGCCTTCGCCTAAAGCCCGTGACCCAACTCTTTACTTGGAATGGGCAAGCCAGTTAATAACCTTGTGCTAAGTCCAACAACCGTCTAAGCCAAGCCAACCTCCAACCATCTCAAAGCCCTCACTTGAGTTATAGGCCCGCGTTACCAAGCCCAACTAATTTTCTTTCCTTGCTCCTAACTTATAAAGTCTAAATATGTTCATGTCTAGACGATGTAGGATAAAAACCTTGAGAATTGTAAGAACAAGTTTCGTTTTCTTCTTATGCGATCTTTCTTTTCTTTCTCATTTTCCCCTTCTTTTGGAACATATGGTGTGACGCCCCCAAAATAGGTCCACACGACCCATTCTGAGTCGCAAGATATCACACTATAGAAATCAAATACAAACTTCATTTATATAACTATTGAACTGTTGTGCAGAGTACAACAACACATAAGCTGTGAGTTTTAATACAAATATATGTAACTCTCATGGTGTCTCGACCACAACACCTTACAATGGTACTTTACATAAAAGTACAATCAATAATTATTTTAGAAATTCAAATCTTTGGAAAATGCTCAAGGAAACCTTTTTACATGGGAGGCCATGCATCTAAGTTATGATAGATATCATATGACTCGAGAATTATCCTTGGTTGACCCAATAGTCCCCAAAGAAAAATGAGCAGATTACTATCATGTTCTTTCCGATGGCGAGTCTTCTCTTGACATATAATTATCTCCATTGTCTCCAATTGAGAATTATACTTCAACCAAACTCCAAGATTATATAGGTAGTGCTCGTAGATATACTCAGGAAGTGGATGTGCACAACCCTGTCTTATGATAACACGAAGTTGTATATCATTAGACATCTCGTATGATAGTGGCAAAACACCCTTCCAAAGTTGGGTTCGCCTCACCCTATTTGATTCACCAAATATAAATATTAAATGTCGTATAAAAATACAACACACTTATCTAAAGTTCTCAATAAAATTATTTTCATACTATTTAAGGAGAACCTCAACAGCTATAGACCACCGTTCTAATCCTCTGTTACCTCCGCTTGACCCAGCTACACTCTTATTACCTGAAAAGAATTGTGAAGCAAAAGGGTGAGCACAACTAGCCCAGTAAAGAATATCATGACTAAAGATAAATAAATTATCATTAGCCTTCGTCAGTAATAAATAAGAGATTTAGAACATATGGTAGATGACAAAACTTTTCAACTATAGTTGCAGCGGAACGAACAATCCATTAGAAGAGTCAAATAGACCATAAAGTCTATTATCTTCTCCATATTAAGAGTCCACCAACAATGTTTTATCACTGTAACATTAATCAACAATTCCTGTCCACAATCATGTGAATTACTCATAATCATAATTGTGGTTCTAAATTCCTCTTCGCACCCAGGACGAAGATAATTTTCATCACCTGTCTTTACCTGAAACATCAAAGATCGTGGTTATACCAAATCACAGTTCCTGTTCATAATCATACTAATAAATTTATCTTTGCATTACGAGCCAAAGATATTCATTAACAGTTCATCCTTGCACTACAGGGCAAAGACATGCAACTGTATTTTAGAAGAGTCAAGTAGAGCATGATATCTACTATCTTCTACGAATTAAAAGTTTATTATCAATATTTTATCGCTGAGACTCAGCACAATAAATAATCCACATCGCCGAATTATCCATGCACTACAGGCCAATGATATTCATTAGTATCACGACCACGAATTATTCGTACACTACGGGCCAAGGATAATCGTGTTTTCATCAACGATCATGATCACGCTATAAAATAATTCATCTTTGCACCCTTGGCCGAAGAGAACCCATGATCATGATCATACTGATAAGTGGATTTTTTATACACTTATCCGGTATCTTTTACTTGAATTAGTTGTTTATATTCATGTGTCTTAGTTACTTTTCATGCATTTTGTGTTCATTTTGTAGGTTATACGTTTGGGAGCGATGTGAGTGATTATTGGTAAGGAAAAGCAAAGAAAATACAAAGAAAAGGCAATACGGACATCATTTGGGCTTTCATGTTACTTCATGTTCTTGGCTTGAAAATTGGACTACATTGTAGAGTGTCTTCGTAGCTGTCCGAAACATCTTGAATCGCTCTAATCGGAGTTCGGATGCAAGATTTATGATCGTTGTACCAACGGACATCAAACTTCGCTGTTTTGGTTAGCCATTTTCATAGCAGTCCCTTCCATCTCGATTTCAACCTTCATCCGGCCAGAATTTCTCAATCATCAAAGAATGAAAGTTGTAGAGCTCGTCGATATCTTCAATTTGATAGGTTGCAGACCTCGTAACTCTTACCGGATCAAAAGTTATGGCTATTTTACCATAGCAAACTACGCGACTTATAGTAGCAAAAAGACGCGATTTTCAGTTTTCGCGCGGGCGCGCCCAACTCAGGTCAATTCTTGCGCGGCCGCGTGACTTCGGGTGCTGACTAACGTTGACTTTTCATTAAAAAGTGCAATTAAAGCGTAACGGAGAGGGGGATTCAATTAGGGCTTATATATTATATGTATTTTCATTATGTAAAGGAGATTCCTCCCCTTGGGGGATAAAGCTTTCATTATTTCTGTTCTTCTCTTTCTTTTTAGATTAGATTAGAACCCTAGAATAACTAAGATTTGGGGATTGAAGCAATTGAAGATCCTTGAAGGTTCAGAAGTGAAACAAGAGAATAAACTCAGATTTGTTATTCTTGATCCCTAACTCTCTTTACTTCTATTGTATCTTTCAATGTATATTCAATTGTGGATCATGGATTCTAATTCAACTATGAGTTAAACTCTATTTTGGGATTGCAATGGAATCTATTGCCTAGTTTATTTTGACATAGTTCATTGTTAGTCTTATTAATTGTTATGAGATTGTCTATTAAGATTCACGCTTATTTGTTTAGTTGATTGGCCATCAATTATTGTGATAACCCATATGAACTTGAAAGACGAAGTATGGGTTTAAATTTGATCTTGATAGCTTGTGTTTGTATGTTCTACATGGTGATGGAATATATGATTCGTGCTTAGGATAGACATATACCGAAGCACCACTCGTAGTCAATTGAGGACTTGGGTTCAAACCCTAATTATTTGTAAATCACATAGACATATAGTGGTTTAGGTAATGTGGGTGTTCATGTGTATTCTATCAATTGTGGATTATATGTGATATGAGTATAGTACATCGAGAGATGGCTATATTTCACTTTCGTGTTCTCGACTAACAATCCGTTATAATTAATTTTGTTTAACTAGAAGTGTGTTGATTTAAATGATGCAATAGGGGAAATAGTAATCTCATGTCTTTATTATTTAGCCTCATTCTAGGGGTAGTTAGTACTATTTAATTTCATAGTTTAAATAAAAAATATATATCATTCATTTAAATAAGAATTGAAATGGTTATGGGCTAATGCTTGGTGAACTTTATTAATTAATTCTCCGTGGGAACGATACTTTACTTACTCTTTATTACTTGTTGTTAAAAATAGTGTTAGATAAACAAACGCGGCTTAGTGGCGACTGACGAGTGAAAAAAATAAAGTTTAATAATTTTTTTTTATTTTTACCGCGTGTCCCGTTTGTCTAACTAACGCTATTTTTAACGAGAGGGGCGAAGGTTAACTGAATTTTATAACGTCACGAATAGTTAAAATAATCAGGATTAAGTAGGATTTTGGCCTAAACCTGAGGATAAATTTACTTTTGAAAATCTCTTAGAAATCACAGACATCATTAATCATATATACAACCTATAGAAATCAGCTTTTAACCGATTTAACATCAGTCTTGCCCGATTATACTAAGGCTTTCATTGCAAAGATTATACTTAGAATATAACTATTAATCTCAAAGTTAAACTTGGGAACGTCTATGAATTATAAAATGACTTGAGATCCTGAATTTTGGCCCAAGTGTTTTTTACGCCTTAGTATCTCAAAAAGAAGAAAAGCTAAACGAATATGGAAGTCATGACCTGCAACAAACTTGCGTTATGACAAGCATGCACTATCATTTAGCAAATGCATAACACACATATCTAATCATTGAATAAATCTATACTTGCAAAATACTACAATTTATCCGGTAAGAAATCCTAGCTTTTCTTACATTGGCCATTCTATTATGTGTTTTAAACTAATAATCAAAAAATGTATTCAAGAGAGACTTAAACTTGTACTTGGGAAAGAAGTGGGATGAAACTGGGTTAATGAAGTAAAAAACTTGAACAATTTGTCCTTTCGACCGAGTTTAGAGAGCACGAGGCAGTAAGAATCCCAATTCGTACTCCTTAGATACTTGAACAATTTCTTCCTCTGCTTGAAGTACTTTCTGAGAATGCTTATCCTATAGCATTTAATTTAATTATAGCTCCTCATTAGCAAACAAGCAGTACAAACGAATTAATATAACTTAGGAGACGTCGAATGTATATCCTTACCTTATGCAGAGGCTATTCAAGTTAATTATAATAGCAGCATTTTAGAAAATTGCACATGTTTCACGGATGATCGGTAAACTATCAGAATAATTTTGGAATCTGGATACAAATATACTTGTGTCATGCTATGGACAGAATTTGGACGAGGAAACCTAAAAATTAAATGCTTTATAAGATGAACATCAATGCTACAAGGGAAAATCTGAAACTAGTTATATAAGCAACCTATATCAATGATTCGATGAGTTTGTATTTTGTAGCAGCTACCAAAACAAGAAATATATCCAACAACAGTCAGCATTAAAAATTATCCTCAATTTTTTGCCATATAAATAGGTGCTTAATCTTTGTTGTAAGTTGTGCCACTGCAAAACAACAAAAGCTTAGACTTCAATGGTTATTATTATTAGTATCATTTGTTGTGATAAATAGGCTTCAATAATAGTTACAATGAAGATGGAAGGTACAATATATAAAGAGCAAGTTGTCCTCCAAAATAACTCAGCAAAAGAAAATGTCAAGTCATCGGGACTTGCTCCAATCCCTATGCAAATCGAAAACAGAAATCTCCCTACAGTTGCACAAAGACACTATAAG
The DNA here is from genome assembly GCA_020205605.1 of Panax ginseng. Taxonomy (NCBI): domain Eukaryota; kingdom Viridiplantae; phylum Streptophyta; class Magnoliopsida; order Apiales; family Araliaceae; genus Panax; species Panax ginseng. The sequence continues at coordinate 39,810,772 of CM035148.1, forward strand.
AGTGATCTTATCCCGCATCAATTGATAATAATCCAACGAGCGACTGCTAAAGATCTATTCCTCTCCATCCAATTATCCAAAACACCCATGAATAGTAAAACACCCACATGACCACAAAATCCAGTAAAGAGGCTGAATGTGGTGTAAGGTACAATATATGATCAAGTTGTCCTCCAAAACAACTTAGCAAAAGAAAATGTCAAGTCATCGGGACTTGCTCCAACAAAGACGCTATAAGATTGATCTTATCCCGCAGCAATTGATAATAATCGAACGAGCGACTGCTAAAGATCTCCCTCACTATCCAATTATCCAAAACACCCACGAATAGTAAAACACCCACATGATCACAAAATCCAGTAAAGGTAGCTTGGAGGCTGAATGGTTCTTAACAACATTTGGAACTTCAAATCAACATCAACACCATAACCCTGGGTTTGATGGACATAAATTAGGTACAGATTGTGTACTACCAAACTGGGTTTCATGATGCCATACACTGATCAATTTTCTCCGAGAGAAGTGAAACTTTTGGATTTTCTTGTGATGATGTAAGTAATGTTGGTCAGTTAGTGATGGTGGTTTATGTGGTCAATGGGAGAGACTGTAAAAGAAAGATAAATGGAGATGGAGACAGGAGACAGATAGTGGAGGTCAAAGGCAGTGGATGTGGTAGGAGATGGTAGGAGAGAAGATAAAAAGTAGAGAGACAGAGATAATGCATGAATTACTGCAGGGATAAAATAGTCCACTAACAAAATATGAATATAGGAATTGTAGCAACATAGAAAAGGTTTGTGGCAATACAACATTTCAGCTATGAAAGAATTAGACAACTTATTAATCCGCCAAAAGAGTCGCTTTTACATAATTTAAGGATGTATTTTTGTGCCATGTTTAACCCCAAAAATATTAAGTTGTTAGTTTAGTAATGTCGTAGCGGTGGTGGTGTGATAATAAAATTATAATGACAAACTTGTGGACATTAAATCATTTTATACTACTACAAATAAAAAGAAGACTCTTTTGTAGAAACAAGAAGCTGACAAATGAGACTTTGTTTCTAGTACAAAGGGAGATTAATAGCTTTAATAATTAATAAATCTTACTTATCCCATATTACTAATTATTTTAGGGTTGTTTGTAGACGAATTGCAAGAACCGCCACCCTTCTTGTCCCTTTACTTGTAACAAAGGTGCTACACACATAAGAAAGAAAGTTGAGAATGCTTTTACCTTGAACACGAGCAGACCCACAGTCTGACTCTGACATTTTGAATTCATCTCTTACTTTCTTCAGATCAATCTTCATCTTTTCCAAAGACGACATGTTGTCTGGATGGAAATACTGTTAAAAACAAACTGTTAGAACTCTATGTTGTAGAGTAACATAGAAAAAAGTAGAATAACCTTCAACCTCATGACATATAAAGGTACACGGAATTGAAAAGACTTACGTTTCATTTATATCTTTTCATTCTAATTTTATTTAGGGGAAAATGGAACAAACCATGCAATGCCATGTTTCAATGTAATACCATAACATCTCTACCATACAATACATTTTTAGCAACACCACGGGCACTGTAATTTTAGGCAAAAAAAAGAAGAGGAAATCATACACCTTTGTGCAGAATATTCACAATGCAATCTATCAGATGATTGGTACTAACGAATTTCAAATAACACAAGTAATAATTAAGGGTGACTACACCAAAACATCATAATCAAGGTCTCAATGTTGGACATGGAAGTTCTTTAATTATAAGCCTCAAATATTCCTACAAATAAATTGCAGGTACGTTTGCCCTGCCTGTTAGTTACATTTAACATAGTGATATAAAGTAGCAGGAATCCAATGATGTTCCATTAACATAATTACAAGGGCACGAAGTAATATCAGAAACAAATAAGCTAGTTTCATTTTCAACCAAGTTCTCCTTTGGAGGTGACAACATAAAGTTTGGAGTTACACCAAGCTGGCCCAAAAACATCAAGTTTGTGAGTTGTAACAATCACAACGATCAAAAAAATATTCTACTAATGGTGTAAGACGATGTAGCGTACTGCATATACTACTCGTGACAAACACAAAGCTATAAGGAATTGCATTAGATGTAAAACTAAAGTATACAAAACCACCATTTTTTTACTTTCCGCAAACACATAATTCAGATAAAAAGTTGTAGCTTTCCAGGAATGGATATGGCATCAGCAAATGCTTTATTCGCAATGAGGCCATGGCCTAAGCTCATCCAACAAGGAATTATAATTATTTTTAATAACCATTAAAGTTCAAATTAATGCAATAAAATTATAATTATTTTTTCCACATATTAAAATTTACGTAAAACAAACTTATTATTACATAACAAATCTTATTATTCAAATAAAAAAGTATTAAAAATTATATTAAATAATTTTCTAATGTATTAATCTAAAAATAATTATTTATAGAAAAATGACAAATGTTCTTACTCAAAAAAGAAAAAATATTAAAATAAACATCTTTTTACAAGATAGAGGTAGTAATAAATATTATTATATTTTCTTTTTATTCAACATTGCACAAAAACAATGTTAACCGTATTCTAAAAAAGCAATCAAAATCATAAATATCCCAAACATATTCTGACATTAATTAAACTAATTTTTCTTTTTTCTATTTTACCAATAATTTAAATGAGATTTATAAGTTACCAACAATTTAAATGAGATACTCCTACTTACAAATAAAACTATAATTAAAATGTATTGTATTAAAAAAATAATAATTAAACACATTATTTAGGAATTAAAATTTGATAACATACAAAGGTAAAGTTACAAATGTAAGGAGGTGTTTGATAAAAAATGAATGAATCTGAATCTGAATCGGAATGAGTTGAATCTGAATCTGAATGAGTTGAATTTGAATCTGAATGAAAAAAGTTGTTTGATAATTGACATGTCTGAAACATCTGAATGACAAAATTTTATTACTTTACCCCTCTGAAAAAAATCAAAATTATTATAAATTTATTTAATATCACTTAATATAATAGTTAATATTTTTTTTAATTTTTAATTTTTTTTAATTATTTTTACTTCATTCAGCTGCTCATTCAGCCATTATAATTATCTAGAGGGGGTGTCAGTGTATTTTTCTCTAAATTTTATGAACCAAATCTGAACAACTCAATACTCAGTTGGACTTGATTCCTCTTCCCCCACTATTCTCAAACCAAAGACTTGAATAAAATTAAGGATTTATATGCTTACTTATTTTTCAGAAGGAAAACAAAAATCAACCTAATTTCAATCAATCCATAGGCGATGACATGTGAGTTATTAAGCTCAAGCATAAGGTGAGGTATCATCGATGCGGTGTGGGACAACACAATAACCTTGATTTTAATCCATTTGTATGTAGGATCCACTTGGACTATATATATGGATTATTCCAAAAGTGGAGTGAAGGTTACTATCCCACATCGGCTATTTGGAAATTGGAACTGAGCTCCCCCTTTCGGTAAAGTGCTCCAACTCTAAACCATTTAACTTGATATTTTCATATTTTAAATTTTTTCACGATACGATGGTGGGACTTACTTTTTATTCATATGTAAAAGCAGACATGTGTTTTGGACAGGAAGAACAAAATTAATTTGTTCCCGTGAACAATTAGACTTTACAATCAATTTGTTCGCGAGAACAAATTTATTTTGTTCTTCCGGTCTAATTTTCATTGTTCATGGGAATAAATTGATTTTGTTCTTCCGGTCCAATTTTTCTGTCCAAAATACTTGTCCGCATATACTTATTGTATGTAAATTAAATATTATATATTTTTTTGGGAGTCAAAGCAAAAAAAAAAAAGCAAATTTTGAACCGGTCCAAAAAATATGTCCAACTAGACTTATTGAAAAATATAAGTTCCCAAAACATATACTACAAGTCAACAATAGTACAATGTCTATATGATACTCCACAGTTGAGTCATAACTATACTTCTTCTAAACACACACTCTATATATAGTAGTATACCGCTTTTGTTTTGGAAACGTAAACTACAAGAAATTAAGTAAATCAAATACTACTACTGCAGTAGTGTCCTTTTTCTCAAGAAAAATGAGAAAAGACTACTAAAATCTTACTAATATCTTAGGAGTAATAATTATAATAGCTAGGGAGTAGAGTAAGGGTAGGTAATAACAAAAGTTTGTGAAAAAGAAACAAAACGTCTCTTGGAGAAGGGGAGAGAGAGTCATTGATCAGGAGAAGGTTTAGACTGAGAAAGTGCTTCGCAGATCACAGTGATACTATTGTTTACTGGATAAATCAACCATACAAACCCATTTAGAAACGTTCCCTACCTTACTTTCTTCGCCGCCTCCGGTAAAACTCTCTCTCTCTCTCTCTCTCTCTCTCTCTCTATATATATATATATATATATATATATATATATATATATATATATATATATATATATATATATATATATATATATCGTTGTGTTTATTAATTACAAATTTCTAATTTTCTTACGCAGTATAAAATACAACCCCTTGATTGTATATATATGTATGTTTGGTTTGGTTGGGACATCTCTAATTTTTTTTTCAATATTCTTATTTTTATGTATTATACATACATATATATATATATATATATATATATATATATATATATATATATATATATATATTAAGATCGTATATTAGGATTTTTTACCTTAATATTAAACCTTAAAACACGTGAATTTTATTACTCCCTCAGTCCCACATAGACAGAGTTCCTTTTCCTTTTTTTTTTAATTTATTTCTATAATTTAAAGTTAATGCGAGTTCATCTAAGTTTTTCAAAACAACAATTTTAGATAGTTTAATATTCATGATTGTTTTGATTAAATCAAATTAATTCACATCAATTTTATATTTTAAGATGTATTAAATTGACCTAATATAAGGTTTTTATGGAGCGGAAGCATTATCGAGACAAATTCTACTCTTTCATTCTACAAAAAAGTCTTGTTTTGACTTTTTGAAGTTGCAAAATCCTAGAATCAAAAATGATATAAATTGATATGATTTTATTTAGTACAATTATAAATATCATACACCATCTAAAAAACTAGTAACATACTTCACTGTTTTGAAATTTTGCATTCATTGCATTAATTTACATTTTATGATATTGTGAAGGGATTGATATTTTCATAAAATTTTCACAAGTTTTCTCTTACACGACTGTGGGTGTGGCTTTCATTTACTATTTATGCGAGTCATTAATAAAGTAATACTCTTTTGTGGAATATAAGGAGCATATATTGTGTTCTACACACCTTAGTAATATTAAAAAAAATATGTCAATAAGAAATAGTATATTCTTTTATATGGAGGTAGTGTATTGCTTGTTATTTATTGTGTAAATAGTCTCATTTGAACAAAACAAGTAAACTGGGTAAATAGTCTTATTTATTGTGTAAATAGTCTCATACTGTGTACACTAATTTGAAATATTTTCAATTGACTATTTCTCACGAAAGACTTCTTAATGTGAATATGTTATCATGGGAATGTAATTAGAAAATAAGAAAATGGGGGAAGTGGAATCTCCGTGATTCCAAGGCAAACTTGCATACTGATGACTTTCATGTATCATTTGATTTGAAGCTTGATTTTAACATTATAAGTGACATTTAATAAAATTTGATAATATACAGTTTGAACCTGATTACTTTTAGAGCACAGAAAAAATATATGACAAAGAAAATTGTCATTTGTTACTTTAGGTGATCACCCGCAATAGGTGTGACGTCCCCAAAATAGGTATACATCACCCATCTTGAGTCGCCAGATACATGGTACAGAATTCAAATACAACTTAATAATACAACTGTCGTGTACAATACGACAAAACATAAAATGTGAGTTTGGATACAAATATTGTCTACTAGAGAGTATACAAACTTAAAAGGAGTCCTCATTATAATTATTATCACACTATTTCACAGAATAGATAGATAGTTTGGTATATATTTTGTGGATATAGTAATTTGAAACTGTAAATGAATGGTATTATTGGGATGTATTTTGAATGGTTGATACATTTTGGCTTTAAATTTAAATGAGAATTTAGACTTTTTAGTTATATATCATGGCATTAGCATATTGCATGTGCATTGTGTTGGGAGAATGCATATTATGATTTGATGTTTTAATGCATGTGTTCATGATTATTTGTAAGGTCCTTTAAAGAATATATGTACAAGGACTTAGTGATAGATCAAAATTGTTAGGTTGATCTAAGCTTTCAACGTGTATCATTCTGTTCTAGAATGTATAGATAGAAAGATCAAAACTGTTAGGTTGATCTTGAGATGTAATAGATTAGTCTTGAAGAAATCATAGTGCATCAATCGATCAACATTGCAGAAGTCAAGGCAGAAAACGTAGAGCCTTAAGATCGTAGTGTGCACGCCTTGAAAGGGGACTCTTCGAAATCGTAGAGTGGTCCCAGCGTTCACCAAGCTAACTCCACGATCGTGGTGTCTTTGAAGGAAGCGTGAAGTTTATAAGTCAGCGATCGTAGTGTGCTCTCGAGGAGCGTAGAGTCAACAACACGAGCAAGAGAAGATCGTAGTGCATGAAAGTTTAAGAGAAATCGTAGTGTTCTCGATGATAGCATCGTGGTATGCAAGTCAAAGCCACTACGATCTTAGTAGAACATCCGCGATCGAATCGTAGAGCATTATCATCTCGTGTCGAAAAGCGTCGAAGCCTCATGAGTTATTAATTCAACATCGAGGAATGGATCCCGAGATCTTTGCGGTGCTCATCGGTCCCGAGAATATATGAAATATCCTTAGTATGCAACAAAGAAGCGTATTGAAGAAGCTAAGGATAGTCTTATGGATAAGAGGACAAAACACCTTTTCGGTGGTAGGTGAGAAAGCGACTGCGGTGTCGATGAGCGAAATCACGAGAATTCGAGAGATGTGCGAAATGTCTCCATCCACGACCTGAAAAAGTTTAGAAGCATTTAATGCCACAGCGGATGGATCCAACGGATAGTTTTCAACATCACATATATCTGAGATCGACGGATGAGAGAGAAAAAAACAAGCAAGCAATCAAACATTCAACGTGAAGAATTCTCTAAGGCTCAACTCTACGATCTGAGATATTGAAAAGCATGCTCATCTACTCAGTTCTTAACGAATCAGTGCTTACATATACAAAGCGAGTAGCAACCTTGAACATAACAACAACAACCATCAATCAATGAAGAAGAGTACCAAGTCTGCTTTGGACTTGAAGAGTTCATAGTGAAGCGTAAAAGAAAGCCAAGTCTGCTTTGGACTTGAAGAGTTCAAGTGAACTAGAGAAGTTCTGGGCTATTTGGTCAGAAGGAATCTGTGTGATTCAGAAGATTGTAAAAGACATCCTTAGTGGATATCCTACTCGTTGAGTAGAAGAGTGGACTAGGAGCTTTGAGTGCTCTGAACCACTTAAAAACAATTGTCATCTATATACTATATATAAGCTATATATCTCTGTTATAAGCGCCTTACTCATTTCATAACTCCATTGCTTGGTTAAGAAGATTAAAACAAATACTAATTCCGCTAAGTTTTAATCACTATCTAAGAACAAGTTTAAAATAGAAAAGATTTTCAAATATCTATTCAACCCCCTACAGATAACTTGTGCCTACTAAGAATTAACAATTGGTATCGAGCAAGTTCTATTTTACGATTTACACGCTTTAGTAGATCCAAATGGCACTTTCGCACCAAGAATCGAATCCGGGGCCAGGGAAGCGTGAAGCCACCATGTGCAACAAGGATAAATTTGATAAGCTGGAAAGTTAGAATGCAAGCTTACATGGACTCAATAGATGAAGATCTATTTGAGACTGATTCTTAATGGGCCCTATGTACCAACAAAGCTTGCACTAACCATTGTGAGCCAAACAAAGTACAAATCAAAGTGAAAGAAGAATGGATGGAACCACGAGAGAAGAAATTAGTCGACTTGACAAAAGGCTAAGAACATCTTGTTCGAATCCTTGGAGGACGATCTGTTTGACAATGTTGTAAAGCGCAAAAACGACCAGGAAGTGCAGGAAGCAACTTGCTAATCATGCGAAAGGAACCGAAGAAGTTAGAGAGAACAAACAGGTCTCTTCTAACACAATGATGCGAGATGTTTGCTCATGTGCAAGGAAAAAATGTAATTGCCACTTATGAAAGATTCAACATTACGCTTTCAACTCTCTACGAGCATATGGAAAGATCTATCTAACAAAGATCGACCATAAGTTCATGAAAGCCCTCACCGAGCAAGTGGGATGCCAAGACCACTTGCAATAAGAAGAGTAAAAGAATCTTAACGAGATGACGGTTCAACAAGCTGTATGGCAATCTCGACATACGAGTTGGAAGTGACCCAACGTCTTTGAAACCCTTTCGAAGGAAGAAGGAAGGAAAAGGGTGTTGCTCTCAAAGCAACTGAAAGTGTATCAAAAGTCATCACTGAGATTGAATCTGACGATGATGAAGACGATGATGACGATCTTGCCATGATGGTAAGAAAACTAAGAAGGTTCATGCGTCAAGGCAAAGCCGGCAAGCAAAAGAAGGTCAGCAACTACAATAGCTAGGAGCAAATAAATGATCTATGGTACAACTGCAAGAAGCCTAGGCTTTTTATTACCAACTGCAACAAACCCCTAAGAGAAGAACTAAAGAAGAAACAACATGGAAAGAAGGAATACAAAGGAAATAAGAGGCCTCATAAAAGAGACAAAGGCACAGTAGGCTGGAGGATCATGGGTGATTAGGATAATGATTCAAATGCTGACTCTAGAGATGAAGAAGAACCACAAATGGCCAATCTGTGCTTAATGGCCAAACATACAAAAGGACAAACAAAGCCTCGACATTCACAATGTAAATCTCGATGAGGTATTTGATTTCAATTCACGATGTAGATATGAATGACTTAAGAAGCGCATCAAGCGTGGCATAACCAATGATCTACATCAATACATGAAGTGGTTCAGTGTTGTCGAGGATCATTCACTTCTTGAAGAGAAGAAGAAGAAAGTTCAAGAAGAGCTTGAAAATGGCCCTTCTAAGTCTTGATCTTCTCTCGAGCTTGAAGCCGAGAATGAAACTTTAAAGCAAACAAACACACATCATGCACAAAGAGAGTCTAAGCTAACCTCTAAAATTGAGGATCTAGAGAAGACTATCTCTGCATGGAATAAATCCTCATCATCCATGGACTGCCTGCTCTCTAGTCAGAGAAGCACATTCGACAGAATAGGCTTAGGCTTTGGGGAATCCATCTTAGAGCTAAGTGTGGAAAAGATAATGGAAACTAGCTCTGGTAATGTCTCAGGCTTTAGTAGAGGCATTGCTTTTATTAAATCCTCACAGTTGGAAGAACCAGCTCAACCTTGTTCTACTGATTCTAGTTATACTCAGAGAAGTAAAGGATCACATCGCAATGATGCAGGTTTCATAAAGGAGAAGAGTAACTGACCTCTACTCTACTGACCTCGAAGAATCGTGAAAGTCAAGCAAAACTAACTCTACTGAATCTCTTTGGAAAGGTACATGAGAGTAAGGCTCACTCATCACTATTTATGAAACCTAAGGACACGTGGAATAAAGAGAATCAGTTCAACAGAAGGCTAACTAAGGAACCACACAAGTACAAGTGGAGGATGAATCACACACACATAGGCATGCATCATAATAGATGTGTCATATGTGATAAGTATGGTCATAAAGCTACAAAGTGTTATTATAACTCCATGCATGTGAGACCCAAGACTAGACAAGTTTGGGTTCCCAAAGGCACTAACACAGAAGGACCCATGCAAATATGGGTACCAAAATGAAAGGTTAAAATGTTTTGACAGAAAAAGAGCTCCACGACCTCAACATGGTATCTAGGCGGTGGATGCTCAAGGCATATGACAGAACAAAGCTCTTGTATCTAACTATGTAGAAAAGGAGGTCCCTCGGTCATCTTTGGAGATAACTTGGCTCGGGCAAGACAAGAGGATATGGCTCTGCTTGGCAATGGTGCAATATCTTTCAAAGAAAGTAGCCTATGTGGAAGGACTTCAACACAACCTTCTAAGCATCAATGAACTCTGCGACAAGGGTCATCAAGTAACATTTTCAACAATCAATGTCAAGTCGAGATCTGAAGACATCTCGCTATAAAGCTAGCAAAAACAAGAGAAAAATGTTTATACTATAGACCTTGGTCAACTAAGCTCTGATGAAACAATATGTTTTCTGGAAAAAAGCATCCGAGAAATGAAATGGCTATGCCATGAAAGACCGGCCCCACTTAAACTTTAAAAGCATGTCCAAAGCGGCATCAAAGGATCTTGTGGTTTGGTCTACCCAAGTTCAACTTTGTGAAGGAAAGGCCATGCAATGCACCTTGACTTGGAAAGCAAACGAGAAAGCTCATTCAAGAAGCGGTATCAACTCCATTGACAAACCCTGCGGTTGCTCCACATGGATCTCTTTGGGCCAATCCCAACAACTAGTCTTGGAGGAAAAAGATACTCTCTGAGTAAGTGATGGCGACTACACCAGATTCACATGGGTATTCTTCCTAACTTCAAAGGATGAGACAAGCTCAAAATTAATCAAGATGTTCGGTGGTGATGAACGAAAAGGAGAAAAAATCAAGGCCACAAGGAGTGATCATGGCAAAGAATTGATTTCTCGAAATGGATCGGTTTGCATGAGAACAATGGCATCGATCATAACTTCTTAGCTCCACGAACTCCTCAACAAAATGGAGTTCTTTGAAAGAAAAATGAGAACCACGATAGAAATTTGGAAGGACTCTACTAGCGCGACCATCATCTGCTGGATACTTACGGGCGGAAAGTTATCAACCTTTGCATCTACACAAATAGATCATTAATTCACTCTACGATCGAAGAAGACACCCTACTGAGCTGTAGAAAGGAAGAAAGCCAAGTGTCGACTATTTCCATGTCTTTGGTACATGCATGCTATATTCTCAAAAACGGAAAGCGATGACTGATAAAATTCCATTGAAGTCGGATGAAGGGATCTTTCTTGGATATGCCACGAGGCAATGAAAGCTTATAGAGTGTTCAACAAGAAGACAACCGAGTGTCGAAGTCTCAATACATATCATCTTTGATGAAACTGACTTAGACAAAATAAATTCCTCAAGACACTACGACCGATAGTGCAGACACTGCAAATGAAGTCGTCGAGCTAAACACTACGATCGTAGTGGCAAATAGTGAAATCGTAGAGCGTGATAATGAGATCGTAGAGAGGTCCATTCAAGACAGCGAGCCTCCACTCCAAGAAAAAGAGATAGACCTTGAAGACTTAAGGCAGGAAGGCATCGAGCGGATGTCCCAACCGGAACAGGATGGGCAAGAGATCACACTCGGGGATCTAATCATTGGAGATCCGGAGTGCAAGAGTCAAAACAAGAGTGCTACTCGGAATGAATGCTTCTACCTAAGCTTCTGTCACACGAGATAGAGCCAAAGAAGATAGAAGATGCTATGGAAGACTCCAGTTGGATAGAAGTCATGCGGAAGAACTCAACCAATTTGAGCGAAGCAAAGTGTGGAGATTGGTACCAAGACCAAAAGAGTCATCCTCATCGTAGGAACCAAAGTCGGTCTTGAGGAACAAAATGGATGAAGATGGGGTCATTACAAGAAACAAGGAAAGATTAGTAGCAAAGGGCTATTCTCAAGAAGAAGGCATTGACTATGATGAGACATTTGAACCTGTTGCCAGACTAGAAGCTATCAGAATCTTTCTTGCCTTTGCTGCTCACATGAAGTTCAAAGTCTTTCAGATGGATGTCAAGAGTGCATTCCTAAATGGAGAGCTTCAAGAAGAAGTCTACGTAGAACAACCTCCAGGTTTCATCAATCCATCTCTTTCCAATTATGTCTATAGATTAGATAAAGCTTTATATGGTCTTAAACAAGCACCTAGAGCATGGTATGAAACACTGACTAACTTCTTAATAGAAAATGGACTCACTAGAGGTAGAGTAGATACCACATTGTTTCTTAGAAAGCATAAGGACAAAGTCTTATTAGTTCAAATATATGTTGATGATATCATTTTGGTTCTCTTGACGAAAAGTTATGTAAGAGATTCTCTAAGCTAATGCGAGCAAGTTTGAAATGAGCATGATGGGTGAAATTTGAATTTCTTCCTTGAATTACCAAGTGAAATGACCCGATGAAGGAATATTCATCAACCAAGCCAAATACATCAAAGACTTATTAAAGAAGTATGGCATGGAATCGACCTCTCCCATGAAAACACCAATTGCTCCTGCAACCAAGCTTGACAAGGATGAGAATGGTAAGCGTGTTGATATAACTCAATCTGAGTATGATAGGTTCTCTTTTATACTTAATCGCGATGAGACCCGGATATAATGTTTGCAACATGCATATGTGCTAGATTTTAGGCTAACCCTAAAGAGTCACATTTATCTGCTCAGTAAAGAGGATCTTCGTATATCTTAAGGGTACACCTACTTGAGGTTTGTGGTATCCCAAGAATCCTCTTTTGAACTAATAGGATACCACAGATCTTGACTTTGCGGGATGCAAAATAGATAGAAAAGAGTACCGAGTGGCACTTGTCAATTACTAGGGAACAGACTTGTGTCTTGGTTCAGCAAAAAGTAAAACTCAGTGTCCACTTCAACCTGTAGAAAATTGAATACATTCTTCTTTAGAAGGCTGCGTGCTCGAGATCCTTTGGATGAGAAATCAGCTAGCTGATTATGGGTTTGATTTCAAGTCTATACCTATACACTGTGATAATACAAGTGCCATAGCAATAACTCATAATCCTGTTATGCGTTCTAGAACCAAGCATATAGAGACAAGGTATCACTTCATTAGGGATCATGTGCAAAATGGAACTATTTCTTATCCCTACTGAAAATCAACTTGCTGATGTTTTTACTAAACCATTAGATGAATCCAGATTTAACAAGTTAATAAGTGAGCTAGGCATGCTAAATCTTCAACCTTGAATCTATGCTCTAGATTGTGCTAACCATGACAGATATAAAGGCTGCACTCAAAATCGTAGACATGATAAAGGAAAGATCACGATCGTAGAGCTAAACAGTCAACTACCTCAACGATCGCAGCAAAGACTCTACTTTCATAAGTGCAGACTCGACGATGACCAAAAGCCCTTTCAACAAGCAAAGTGAATCCTGTGATGACAAGCTTTATAACAAAGCAATCTCTCCAAGAGGTGCCTCAGGGACAAACCTACCCCTTGAAACACACCAAGAGATTTGACGATTGCAGGACAGACTCTACAAATGCTGATCAGACTCAACAACTGCCGAACAGACTCGACAGACAGACTCTACAAATGCTGATCAGATTCAACAACTGCCGGACAGACTCGAAGATAGTAGGACAGACTCTACGAATGGAGAACCGACTTAACAATCAAAAGACTATCTCTACGATCGTAGTCATCCTGAGGACATCTCTGCACTGAAGACTCAAAGGGCAAATCAGTACATTCCTAAACAGTCAAAATCGTAGAGCCAAACAAAATGCAACACCTGTCCCACTAAGTCAAAAAGAGAGAGGGAAACTACAAGTACAAATTGAAACCGTGATTTTGAAATCTGAAGTTCAAAAGATTATCTCTCATTCTCTCTCTCTCTCTCAAAGCAAAATCCTAACTTCAGGACAAAAGCTCGTGATATCTCTCTTCTCAACTAAAGAATCAATGGTAACCTTCTAATGTGATTTCAGACTCTGAGACTCTGTTTTGTGAATTCAAAATCTGCTCCACCAAAGTTTCACAAGATCTTAGCCTTACTAAAGAAGGCAGGTCTCGAAGAAGCGCTCAGCACCGATACACTCATCTATCCTAAATTGGTGAAGGAGTTCTACAAAAATGGAGTGTACGAAAACAACACCATCACCACATGAGTTAGAGGAGTTGAAATAAAGCTAGGGGAAGAAGGCGTCGATCGGCCCTAGGTTTTAAGAATGTGGGGCATCCATTTCTAAATAGCATAAGATTTCAAGAAGGATCAAGAAGATGCATCATCCTGAAGAACCCTCTGTGAAAGGCTACAAAAAGAAGGAGTTCCCTCAGAGGTATGAATTTTTGGCTGACATTATTGGGAAATGCATCTGCTGCAAGAGCTCAGGTCATGACTCAGTAAATGAGGCTCAGCTTAAGCTCATGATAGCTATAGTATATGGAACTCAACTCAACTATGGGGCTGTATTGCTCGAATGGATCGGCAAGTGGATCGTAAGCTCGAAGAAATCAAAGAGCACCCCAAAGATGTTGTATGGGAGGTTCATTAGCATTATTCTGCAATCTGCATTGGGTGACAAAATTGGGGATAATGAAGGAGAAGCCATCAACCCAAACCGAAGAATGACACAGCAGTTGTTCAAAAACTGGGAAAGGAACCCTGCTGAGTTCGTTCAAATGATGACAGAGTCAAGTTGGAGATCTAAAGAACAAAAGAAAGCAGGCTTTCAAGGAGGAATGTCTGTTGTCAGAGAAGTTGAAGAAGAAGGAGAAGCAGACAAGGGAGAACCCTCTACCATTGCCAGAAAAAGCAAGGGCAAAAGGAAGCTAAGAGCAAGACAAGTTGAAGAGCCTCAAGGATCAACAACTAACATTCCTGCAGAGTCCTCTGACATAGAGACTCTAAGGAGGCTAAGGAAGATGCAACAGCAAGAAGAAGCTGAAGAAGATCAAGCCACCATTTCACAAATCGTAAAGAAGAACAAGACTGGTCATAAGTCCAAAAGATCAACAGTGTCTTCGATCGTAGAGACTATGCTGTTCTCTAAAAACAGGCCAAGTGTGGCAGAAATGGAGGAAGTTGCTTCAAGGAAAGTGGCTGATCAACGAGGCAAAACAAAGACTCAAGAGAGTCCAGAAGTGGTGACTAAAACCAAAGAAAGCAAAGAGAGAATTTGGTCAAGAAGTATATTCTTGAGAATGAGAAATCTTGAAGAAGGAAGCCAAGAGCATGGCTGCAAAAGTAGAACTGCCCCAAGCAACCGAAGAGGAAAATGCTCCAGCTGAGGGGGAGAACTCTGAAATTCTCATGATTGAGTATACACCAGCTGAGGGGGAGAAGCCTACTGATGAAGAAGAGGTTCTAGCTGAAAGGGACTTTCTGAACATAGAAGAAGATGTACCAGCTGAGGGGGAGTTTCTAAACCTCCAAGAAGATGATCATATTGAGGGGGAGCCTCACAATATCCCAATAGCTGAATAAGAGATCCTTGTTCAAGATGAAGATGAACCAATGCCAAACATTCCAGAGGCCATTGAGATAGTGGAATCCTCAAATGGAGATAGTGAAGAGGAAGAAGATGATGATGACCTACAAATCATTTATGAGGGCAAGGATGGATATAGAAGCTATCTTTACAATCAGATATTCTCTTACCTACCCATGATGGCATACCATCGAGCTCAAATTCTGAAATCATGGGACCACATGTTTTGGAGCTTCAAGGAATATCCAACAATCACAGTTCTGGCTCACGGATTTCGAGGGGAAGTCATCTTCGCCAAAAATCTGATTACAGACCATTCCTCATCAAATGCCAAACCTGAGGTATTGACTATCCCTACAAGCTTTAGAGTTAATCACCTGCCATCATCTTCGTTTAGCCAATTCTATGAATTTCCTAAATGGCTGGAAGTGATCCTTAACCCATTAAATCAGTTTCGATTCTTGAGAATCCCAAAATTACATGGCGAAGAGAACGAAAGAAATCAACCTTACCCTGCTCCCTCAAATAACCAACTCTACGATTCCAGACTCAAGCCAAATCATAGAGTCAAACATTGAAATCGTAGAGTCACCAATCCCAAATGTCCAAACCCAAGCTCCTCCAACTGATATACCATCCTCCTCATCGCACGAATATTTCAGTCTTGATCTTGCTTTGTACAACTTGCAAGCTCAATCTCCACCAAGAACCCCTCAAATGGACAATCCTCAATCAACTGATACTTTCCCCAGCCTGCCCACTAAGGATGATCTGAAAGAAACTTCTGAGCAAATGATCAAGTCTATCGAAGCAAGCCTGGAATCTCACTCTGACCTTCTGAACATCCGACTGAATTAAATGATACAAGCTGCAAACAAATTCCCTAGTGCAATGAATACTGAGCTCACTACGAAGCTAAGGGAAATTATCAAAGAAATTCCGAAAAGTATATCAGACAGAGATGAGATCCATTTCCAGGTTGCTGCCAAACAAAGAGAGGCTATGCTTGAGATACAGAAAAACCAAGATCGTCAACATCAAATTATGTTGGATAATATTCTCAACCTCAAAGCTTCTGTTTATGACTTCTAGAAATCTTATGCCAATCAGGAGAAGCATAATGATACGATTCTTACAGACCTCCAAAACAAAGAAGCTAGAGCTGAAAAACAGATCAAGGAGAATAGGGAGGACATTGCTCAAACTCAAAGCCAACTCAACGAGCTTGTCCAAGGAGTAAATAGGTTGTCTGCCGATATTCAAACCCTTGATGCTGACATAAAGGGGGAGAATAAGAAAGGGAAAGGAGATCAAGGAAGCCAAGGTAGAGGCAGAGGAGGTCAAGCAATTCAAGAAAGGGGAAGCCCTCCTGTAAGACCATCACATCATCAGACTCAACGATCTGGTCAGCAGGCAATTGTATAAGCTATTCCTCTGAGTCATCAGGAGCCAACTTCTAGCTCGCAAGACGTGACTACTGTATGCATCCGAATTCCAACTGGAGATCCTGCATTCATGTGCAAACATGAAGAGAATCCAGTTCTAAGTCTAAGTGAGCTGAAAGAGTTAGCAAGAAATGAGGAAGCTCAAAGGAAGAGAAGGGCTGAGGAGTATGCAAATCCACCTCCACACAAGAGACCAAGAAAACAAAGATAAGTTAAGAGTTTAATGTTTTATTGATGTAATGCTATATTGTAATATCTTCTGATCATCAATAAATTCATACTTATTCTCTAGAAATTTCAGCTGCTCACTGAAATACTAAGTCATGTTTAAATTCCTGCAAATGCATCTAGTCACTAATAATCATGACAACAAATCTCCTTGGTTATGTCAACATCAAATAGGGGGAGATTGTTGGGAGAATGCATATTATGATTTGATGTTTTAATGCATGTGTTCATGATTATTTGTAAGGTCCTTTAAAGAATATATGTACAAGGACTTAGTGGTAGATCAAAATTGTTAGGTTGATCTAAGCTTTTAACGTGTATCATTTTGTTCTAGAATGTATAGATAGAAAGATCAAAACTGTTAGGTTGATCTTGAGATGTAATAGATTAGTCTTGAAGAAATCATAGTGCATCAATCTGATCAACATTGCAGAAGTCAAGGTAGAAAATGTAGAGCCTTAAGATCGTAGTGTGCCTGCCTTGAAAGGGGACTCTTCGAAAATTGTAGAGTGGTCCCAACGTTCACCAAGCTAACTCCACGATCGTAGTGTGCTGAAGGAAACGTGAAGTTTATAAGTCAACGATCGTAGTGTGCTCTCGGGAACGTAGAGTCAACAACATGAGCAAGAGAAGATCGTAGTGCATGAAAGTTTAAGAGAAATTGTAGTGTTCTCGACTGATAGTATCGTAGTATGCAAGTCAAAGCCACTACGATCTTAACCGTAGAACATCACGATCCAATCGTAGAGCATTATCTATCTCATGTCAGAAAACGTCAAGCCTCATGAGTTATTAATTCAACATACGAGGAATGGATCCCAAATGCTGCAGTGCTCATCAGTCCCAGAATATATGAAATATCCTTAGTATGCAACAAAGAAGCGTATTGAAGAAGCTAAGGATAGTACTATGGATAAGAGGGACAAAATACCTTTTCAGGTGGTAGGTGAGAAAGCGTGCGCGATGTCGATGAGCGAATGCGAGAATTCGAGAGATGCGCGTAAATGTCTCCATCGCGAAGACGAAAGTTCGAAGCATTTAATGCCACAACGGATGGATCCAACGGATAGTTTTCAACATCACATATATACATATCGATGGATGAGAGAAAAAAACAAGCAAGCAATCAAACATTTAACGTGAAGAATTCTCTAAGGCTCAACTCTACGATCCGAGATATTGAAAAGCTTGCTTTCACTACTCGATTCTTAACGAACCAAGGCTTACACAAAGAAACTAGTAGCAACCTTCGTAACGCAACAACAACAACCATCCATCAATCAATCAGAAGAGTACCAAGTCTGCTTGGACTTGAAGAGTTCATAGTGAATCAGAAGAAAGCCAAGTCTGCTGAGACTTGAAGAGTTCAAGTGAACTAGAGAAGTTCCTGAACTCTTTGGTCTAGAAGGAATCATGTGATTTAGAAGATTGTAAAAGACATCCTTAGTGGATATCTTACTCGTTGAGTAGAAGAGTGGACTAGGAGCTTTGAGTGCTCTGAACCACTTAAAAATAACTATGTCATCTATATCTGCTATAACTGCTATATCTGCTATAACTGCCTTACTCGCTCATAACTCCATTGCTTGGTTAAGAAGATTAAAACAAATACTAATTCCGCTAAGTTTTAATCACTATCTAAGAACAAGTTTAAAATAGAAAAGATTTTCAAATATCTATTCAACCCCTCTTCTAGATAACTTGTGCCTACTAAAAACTAACACATTGGTAATATAGGTGAATCACAATATTTTTTTTCTTTTTTTTTAATCTACAACATTTTAAAAACGTTGTGTAAATGTGTCTAAACGTTGTCTGATATACTAAACAACAACATTTTTATCCAAAAAATGTTGTGGAATCATACATTCTATAACGTTTTTAAGCATCTGCTAATTTTTGAAACAAATCTATAACGTTTTTTTCCTAAAAAATGTTGTGTATTGTGATTAACTACAACGTTTTAAAAACGTCGTGTAAGGGTGTCAAATAGATGACACCCTTAACCATGATATTTTTCTGACTGAAACCACAACGTTTTTTTCGCGTTATCTATTTATTGTTTTGTAGTAGTGTTGGCACATGTTACGTTCGTTTTAGGTGAAGAAAATATTTTAGGGTTTAAGAAATGGGTTTTGTACTGGGGTCAATACAAAATTCGATTTCACGCTCTAGGGTAGGCTAAGAAGTCTCCAAGAATACATCAGGAAATTTATTAACAATAGAAATGTCATTCAAAACTGTGACTCTCATCCAAGACTTGGGTAACACGTCACATTGATATCTATCAACTTGTCATCATCATTCACGACGTCGCCTATAGAAAGTCTGGCTTCGGTGCATTCCACACAAGGAAGTCGAAAGGATCGAGGCTCTTTACTTACGACTTGATATGACAATGATTGACTTTAGTGGTTTGGTTGCTTGAATTCGCATAACAGGTTGGTTAGGAATATGAAAGCTAACAACCTTACAAAAAGCATGATGAGTAGTTAATCAATCGATTCCTAAAATCACATCAAAGGCAAGTATTTTCAAAGAGATAAGATTGACAGGTAACGTCAAAGTGTCGATTTGAATCAACAAGATTTATAAACAGTGCAGGTAACAAAGGTTTCTACTATCGAAGTTTCAACCAATAAGTCATAGTCTAATTTCTCCGAAGTCAAATTTAAACGTTGAGCGCAAGAAAGAGAGATAAAAGAATGGGTAGAACCGGTATCTAATAAGGTATAGACTTCATAAGAGTTTATGATTAACTTACCCGTGATAATTTTATTC
Organism: Panax ginseng; assembly: GCA_020205605.1. Classification (NCBI taxonomy): domain Eukaryota; kingdom Viridiplantae; phylum Streptophyta; class Magnoliopsida; order Apiales; family Araliaceae; genus Panax; species Panax ginseng. Next base: position 39,830,556 of record CM035148.1, read on the forward strand.
AGGTTCCTCGTTAAAAAAATGCTCTCTCTTAAACTACCGGCTTTGGCTTGTCTAGGACATCCTTTGGCATCACTATCCCAGCTGGAATTGACTTCACCATACGACAAAATCGAGCTAGGTGTCCTTCTCTTCCGCAATTAAAACACGCTTTGGATTGTCTGCAGATGACGGTTTGAGACGGATGTGTCCTCCCTCTGTCGCATTTGAAACATACGACCGGTGGTCGTTCTTCTTCCTTTGAAACCGGTCTTTGGTTCTGCATCCTTTCCATCATTATTGAACCTTCTCTTCTTGAAATTTCCACTTCTATTATCTTGGCCATGATTACCACCGGTGGTTACCGTTTCTTAACATGATAATTTCCCCCACGATGGTTATCATTGTCCCGATGGCGTTGCCACTTTGTACGATTATTATCGTGTTGTTGGTCGTTGCCTTTTGGCTGTGCTGACTCATTATCGCATTCCAATAACTGAGCCCTATTCACAACATCTGAATATAAACAAAGTTTGTGAGAAATGAGGTATTGGCATATATTGGGTTTTAAACCTCTTAAAAACATTCGCGTCATTTGCTCCTCATTATCGATCAAATGGGATGTAAGCCGAGACAACTCAGCAAACTTTGCCTCGTACTACGACACAGTCATATTGTTTTGCTCCAGCTTGATGAACTTCACCTCCTTCATGTGACGAATACTTTCGGGAAAGTACTTGTCGTTGAACAACTCTTGGAACTTCTCCCAAGACATCTTGAGTGGGTCAGTCTGGGTACGTTTTACAGATTCCCACCAGTGATCTGCCTCTTCACGCAACATAAAGGTGGCAAAGGGAACCTTTTGCTCCTCGGAGCATCCCAAGACATCAAATATCATGGTGATCTGCTTTAACCACGTCTCTGCCTTAAGTGGTTCTGGCTTTCTCAAAAACTCTGGTGGTCCTATCTCCTTGAATTGCTTAGCGGTGACCAACCGTGGGTTGCCATTGTTTCCTCTTGTATTATGAACAGGAGTGGCCTTCGTCTGATGTTGCATGAATTCTAAAAAGCTCCTAAACGTACCGTCGTTCGTCATTTGGTCAGTGTGGTTATTTACAGGAGGATTGTCGCCATCCTGTTACACATTGTCCTGATTATTAATCTGTGGAGACTCAACGGTCTCCTGTGTTCCATTGCTATTCTCAACATTCTCGGATGTCATTTTCAAATACTGCCACAAAACAAGGGTTAATTAACATATCACATATTATCCCTATACTCTGACCGACCAATTAAATATCAAATAAACTTAGGTAGGTCATATTAGCGAAGGAATTCCCCGTCTCTCCCCTCCTAGTTCTATTCTCACATCTTAGCCAGGGATCATATCCCTAAGCTTTGATACCAACTGTGACACCCCCAAAATAGGTATACATCACCCATCTTGAGTCGCCAGAAACATGGTACAGAATTCAAATACAACTTAATAATACAACTGTCGTGTACAATACGACAAAACATAAACTGTGAGTTTGAATACAAATATTGTCTACTAGAGAGTATACAAACTCAAAAGGAGTCCTCATTACAATTATTATCACACTATTTCACAGAATAGTGAGGACTACTAATGCACTATCTAGGACCATCACTCCGTTCCCCGACTCGTCCCAGCTATATTCCCATTTCCTAAAGAGAACAATGAAAGAAAGGGTGAGCTCAACTAGCCCAGTAAGAAATATTATGACTAAGATAATGCAGAATAAATTATCATTAGTCTTCAACAATGTTAAACTGATAAAATATAATAGACATCAAGTTTTAGATCAAAAACTGCAGCGGAATAAACAATCCATTAGAAGAGTCAAGTAAAATATAAAATCTACTATCTTCTATGATTTAAAAAGTTTTTCACCAACTTTATTCTTTGAGACTCGACAATAAATAATCCACATCATTAACTCATCCCAAAGACTACTGAGGCCAAGGATATTTTTAGTATCACGACCACGAATTATCCATGCACTTTGCGGCCAAAGATAATCGTGTTTTCATCAACGGTCCTGATCATGCCATAAAACAATTCATCTTTGCACCCTTAATGAAAGAGAATCCATAGCCATAATCATACCAAAAAGCGTCCATCAATGCACTACTACAGCCAATGAGGACTTTTACCACATCATTTGAAACATTACAGTCATGATTACACTGAATAATCCCTGGTCATAATCATACCAAGTCCATCTATGCACTACAGGCCACAGATGACTTTTAAAAAATATAAACATGATGATGATGACAATGATATAAGAATTCAATAAAACAAGTTCAAGAATTAATTTGTCCAGGAACCAATAATGTTCAAATGGTCAACATGATATTTCTTTGTGGAGTAAAATTCAAGAATGCTCAGAAGAATATTTCCATGAAAAGATACTGGATGAAGCGCAAATATCAAGGATATTCCACTAATTTCATGGATTATAGAAGTCAAAACTTTAACCAACTGAATATAATAAAGATTGGAATAATAAAAGAAATCACCATGCATGTGATAGACCGCACAGGCATGTTATTCCAACAGAATAATAAATAACGGAATCAGGTCCGGCGTAAAACGCACAGACAGGATATTCCAACAGAATAATAAAGACAAAATCAGTCCTGTAAAAGCATTGAGATAGGATATTCCAACGAGAATAATAAAAGGCGGAATCGAGTCCAGTATTAGAAACGCATGACGTGATATTCCAATGTAATAATAGAGACGGAACCAGGTCCGGCGTAGAACACACAGATAGGATATTCTAACAGAATAGTAAGGAATGAAATAATAGAAGAATTTCACCAAGTATGCGGTACTTCGCATAGACAGGTTATTCCAACATAATAACAAAGAATGGAATAATGTAAGTTCTCTTCATATAGATTTAAAGAAAGAAATAATAATACCCTTCAATAATACAACAAATAATATTCCCTACCTTAGAAGAAACTGCATATAGAAGTAGTGAAGTAGCAGAATACTTTTCTTCTTTCTCTCTATAATTTCTCTCTATAATAATTGCTCTATAGCTTTAGTGAATTGGTGAGAAATGAAGGAAGAATGAGCTTCTATTTATAGAAAATATAGTTTCGATAATTGCACGTTTTGGGGCTCGAAAAATTACAAAGACAATAATACCTCTAACTTTTCTTTCATTTTTAATTTAGTCCTACAAGTATTATCAATCTTGCACCAACTCCCCTAATAGTAAATTATGTGAATCAATAGTACAATCATGTGAATAAATAGTATAATCATGTGAAAAAATTATTTACAGTATAGTGCCTTCAACTATACCTCCATTTTTAACTTAGTCATGCAAGTATTATCAATCTTGCACCACCACCCCTAATAGTAACTCGTGAATAGTACTCTGACACGAAAATTTTTCCGAATACCCGAGTGAACAATATAACCTCCAGACATCAATTATCATCGAAATGAATGTCAATTTCTATTAACACTAATAATCCCAATACAATGGAACAATCAATTTCATCTTTAATCAACACAAATTATTCATCATTAATATTATATCTCACAATATTTAACAACCAGGTCGTTCCCAGGAAAGAGGGGGCTTTCCGATAAGGATTTCTCGTTATTGACGCGCAATTAGGTGACCAAACTTCTCCTTGACAGAACTTCTAGACATTGTCAATATTGCAAATAATAATATGAATAACTTTGTCGTCTCAATTATTGATTTAATAATAATAAATATTATGCGGATGATCTTTGTGACAATAATTGAATCAATAATATGAGAGATATGATGCAAAGAATTCTTCAGTAGCAATAATTGAGTATAACTGAGTGACTTCTCACGTAAGCATCAATAATCAATACCGTGTGCTACTATGCAACCACGCGTATTGCTGTACTTTTAACACCGGGTGTTTCAACAGTTAACGGTAAAACTTCCGTCATTATTTTCATAATGTATTTTTGTCGTTTTCTCAATCCGACAATAATTTTGTTGTGGGGTCAACTAATGATTGTATCGTCGTACGGATATTCCCCGACAAAAAGAATATTCCCCGACCAATAAAATATTATATAACAACTTGCGTACTTTGGAAAATTTATAAATATTACCCACAACTATTACATTATATCAAATCCACACCATAATATTTAAAAAAATTATTTTGAGAAAATTAAAACTTTATTCATAAAATCTGGGGTCTCACAATAGGCAACTTGGATTTATATTAGCCCGCACTAAAACATAAATTTGAGGACTAACTTTATGTCAAATTTGGCAATCCCTCCATCCCCAAAAGGATGAGCAAAGTACAATATATTAAAAAACATAAAAAATAGAGGAAAGATAGTATAAAAATTCGAAATTTATCCTTAGTGGCAGATTAAATTAAGTGATGAATACTTTTAATTTTTTTATATTAATGGACCCCACTAAATGATATTTTCCCTTCACTTTATATACTTTATCTCATCCTTTTGGGATAAAAAAAAGTTTGTACCTTTAGTCATCTTTTTGGATAGGGAGGGAGTATGTTCAATTAAATTCAATAAAAGCCTTCTTGTTATTGAAAAGCCATCCATGCGTGTCAAAGTAGTGATTCTGAAGTTAAGTTTCATATGATTACTAATTATAAAAACTTAAATACTTTTGTATGTATTCTATTTCTTGTAAAACTTTTGTCACATCTTCTATTATGTATTTTACTGTAGGTCTTAATCATATATCAAGTATTTAGGCAGGGCCGGGTGGAGCGTGTGTGCATGCTTGGAGGTGGCTGTGAGATGCACATATATATATGCTTTTAATGAATTTGAATTATTTGTACTGTAGGTCTTAACCATATATACCAAGTATTTAGGCAGTGCTAGGTGAGCTTGTGCGCGTGCTTGAAGGTGGCCACGAGGTGCACATATATATGTTTTAATGTTATTGAACTGCATGTTTAATTAGTTACGTATTCATCAAAGGTTTGTGCATCATATCTAGAAATTGAAATTTCATTTTAGGATGGATTCAGGGTACATGTAATGATTATAAAACTCAAACAGCACACACCTTAAAGGTGGCAGTGAGATGCACATATATATGCTTTTAATGGATTTGAACTATTTATATTGTAGGTCTTAACCATATATACCAAGTATTTAGGCAAAGTAAAGGTGAGCTTGTCTTGGCGTGCTTGAGGTGGCTACGAGGCATATATATATATATATATATATATATATATATATATATATGTTTAATGTTTCTGAACTGCATGTTTAATTAGTTACGTATTCATCAAAGGTTTGTGCATCATATCTAGAAATATAATTTCTTTTTAGGATGAATTCAGCGTATATGTAATGATTGTAAAACTCAAACAGCACACACCTTGTGATCTTTCAAAAGATTTATTGGTAGTTAAAATGTGGAATTATACTACTTTCCGGTTTAAATTATTAATTACCAAAATAATATACTAACAAAAAGTATATTACCTAAATAATATTTTTGTGGTTGCCATCGAAAATAAAAAGATGGTTGTCCAATTGAGAGTGGCCCATCTGGTGTTTATGGACTAGCGGAGTAGTGGCATGTTGTCCTTCCACCGACAGGAGAGGGAAGTGATCACTGCTCTGTGAAGCCAGCCTAGCGTTATGCCCTCCACTCTAAGGGTCAAAAGATCCAGGCCTTCGCCTAAAGCCCGTGACCCAACTCCTTACTCTGAATGGGCAAGCCAGTTAATAACCATGTGCTAAGCCCAATCGTCTAGGCCAAGCCAACCTCCAACCATCTCAAAGCCCTCACTTGAGTTACAGGCTCGCGTTACAAAGCCCAGTTGATTTTCTTTCATTGCTCCTGACTTATAAAGTCTAAATATGTTCATGTCTAGACGATGTAGGATAAAAACCTTGAGAATTATAAGATCAAGTTTAGCTTTCTTCTTATGCGGTCTTTCTTTTCTTTCTCATTTTCCCCTATTTTGGAACATATGGTAATGAATAATGTGAATCCTATATTGAGATTGATCATTTCTTGGTGTGAATTGAATCATTGTATGGCTTTTAGCTGTTGTTTGGGGCATTTTTAGCACTTAAAATGTGGAGGGTTTTCATCTGCAGCCGCCACAATCTCATCATTTCCATTTATAGATGTCTTCCACTTTAATACTTTTGCATATTTAAAAGTTTAAGCTCTTCCATGTTGTACAGATATGGTTATACTCTTATCTAATTATATTGTTCCATCTGTATACGGTTGGTAAAGGGATTTTTGTCATGCTAACACTTTCACATATGAACTCAAGATATAAAACTCGACTGACAAAGGCGCTTCTTAGTGAGAATATTAGTCATCGCCTCATCGGTCTTCTTTTACCTTAAGATATAGTAGTGTTAAAGAAAGAACGAGGGTATTGGTTGGGTCAAGTAACATAAGCCTCCAAGAAGTTTAATACAGAAGTCCCTTAGTTGCAGATATAAATAATAACTCTGCTTAACTATCATCTCTTGGCTTTTGATTTATAAATGTTGCTCATTCTTTGCAAATTCAAAGACCATGTTAGGTGAGAATTTTAAATTGTGGAGTTTATCAATATGAAAAATAGTTGTTCTTTATCTCCTTCAGTCTGTTCTAGCTTCTCCTCGACATTAGTCAGTCGTTCCTCACGATCTTGGATCTCATCATCTTTCTGTGTTATTGCAGTCTGTTGTTCAGCTACTATCTCTTGCAATTCCCCGACTGTATCCTGAAGTTCCACATTATGATCGTAGACTTCATTGTACATACGACCAGTTATCGAGGTTAATGGAGTTTCCTCCTCCTCGCCCTCGTCATCCTCATCCTCCTGTGGCAACTCAACGGGATCCTCCTCATCCGTCTCCACATCATCATCCTCATATGTAACCACTGTGACCAATGGGGCTGACTCTCGTGGCAGTAGTCATTCCAAAATAACCTGAATGTCACGAGGCTCCTCCTCTATAGGCATCTGAGGTCTATCCTCCCTAGCCTGGCTGGATTCTCTGACATTAGTCATCCTGACAACAAAATTTTAAGTTTTAATCATTAATCATTCCTACTCGACATTCACGAGCACATAAGTTATAAACACATAAACACATAAGTGTTTTATTACTTCTTCTTTAAAACTCGATAAGAGTTAATCACCACTATCTTTTCAAAGGTTAATTCCTAAGGCTTTTCCCCACCTAAGGTTCATAACCTAAAGCTTTGATACCAACTTGTGACACCCCCAAATCCCGGTACTTCATTACTTCAAGATTTGGTGTTCACGCAATCAAATCATTCATATCTAACTACCCAATCATAATAAATTGAATAATAAAAACCTGCCCATACAGGATTGCTTTAATAAAAACATTATCTCCCAGGTTCTCTAACCTTTAATACAATCATTCAAGTGAGGAAATTAAATTATTACATCACATCATTATTAAAAGTCTATCATCATAACGATAAAGCAAAATTACAAGTCTTCATCACTTGTATATTTTTCCTTTTCCTTTGTTAGTTGTAGGTTTATCTACCTTCTCAACCATAGCTGCAATAAATGTATAAATATGCAAGAGTGAGCAAACAAAGCTCACTTGAAATAAGAATAAATATCTTTACATCATTTGCCAAATAATAGGCTCAATAGAACTGAATGATATGTTCTATTAACATTATAACATTTGCCCATTCATAGGCTCAATAGAACTGAATGATTTGTTCTATTAACATTCTTAAATATACTACTAAGGGTCAAATGACCATGAACCATGTCCACAGTTATAAGTAATCTTTCAACTTTAACTTTAACAGTCATATGACTATAAGGACTCAACGTACTTAGGGGGATCAATCCTTCGTACAATGTATTGTGCACAACCATTTCAACGCTAAGCGTAAACCCCTAAACATAGGGTTATTCATCTCAGTATTTAGAGTACAAGTCCGCACCAAAAAAAGTTTGGTTTGGATAAGCTTTTAAGGGTAATTGAAGTTTAATGATCATCAACTAAGGAACTAGTTGAATCAACAATGCTTGATAATACAATAGTTGTTTAATAACAACATATCTTAGAACATTTGAGAATCATAAATGAACTGATTCTATATATCACCTCATGCTTGAAATAATTTTAGAGCATAAGCATTCAACAAATGAATAAAATGGTTAACCTTTCTTGAACGGTAAAATAAGCTAAGGTTTGAGTCTTATAACATTAGAATGATATTCCTGAACGTACATTTAACTGATAGCAAGCTGGAAACTAAAAACTTGCCCAAAAATGTATTAATTCATGCAAAGAATTAAAACAGTTCAATAATAGAAACGAGAGTTCAGAACTACGTTCATTATACAATAATAGAACTTAAGAAACTTGTTTAACTGTAAACAAGTTAGAATGAATCAATCAATAAGAATTTCCAATAACATTAGAGTTAGAGTTTGCTCGAATGAATTTTAGGAACAATTGACTTGTTCAAGAACAGTTAAGATAAAAAGCTTGCTCAATCAAAAGAATGAAGTTATACAATGTAATAATAGAACTAACTCAACGAAAGTGTAGAGTTAGAAAACTTGTGTAAGACCCCAATTTTTATGAATAAAGATGAATTTTCTATAAATATCATTTTTGAATATTATGGAGTGAATTTGATATAATGTTATAGTTGTGGGTAATATTTATAAATTTTGCAAAGTACGCAAGTTGTTATATAATATTCGATTGGTAAGGAATATTCGCTTTTAACGAGGAATATTAAATGCAATGGCACAATTATTGGTGGACCCCACAACGGAATTATTGTCGGGTTGAGAAAACGACAAAAATACTTTATGAAAATAACGGCGGAAGTTTTACCGTTAACTGTTGAAACACCCGGTGTTAAAAGTACAGTAATACGCGTAGTTGCAGAGTAGCACACGGTTTTGATTATTGATGCTTACGTGATAAGTCACTCAGTTTTGTTCAATTATTGCTACAGTAATTGCTGCATAGTATCTCACGTTATTTGATTCAATTATTGTCAATATTTTATATATTATTAAATCAATAATTGAGATGACAAAGTTATTAATATTATTATTTGCAATATTAACGATGTCTAGAAGTTACGCCAAAGAGAGGTTTGGTCACCTAATCAAGCGCAATAGGTAGAAATCCTTATTGAAAGCCCTCTTTCCAGGAGCGACACAGTCGATTAATATTGTGAATTATAATAATAATGATAAATGTTGTTAAAATTATTAAGGTGATTTTTATGAAGTTTTGCTTATTTTATGAACCCCCATTTACCCATTTTTTAAAATAATCAGTAGGAAAATTTTTTAGTGTAATAAAGGTGGGGGCCCACGAGTGGGGCCATGTGTGTTACAAAGTCTTGGGAGGAAGAAAATTGGCTACGGGGAGTACAATTATTACATATATTATGAATTTGTTTATTTGAAAAAAGGATATACTGTTTTACGAGGAAGGGGCGATTTTTTTGTCGAGAGTATTATATATGGTTTATATATATATATATATATATATATATATATATATATAAATTTGTTTTATTATATAATTATAAATAGAATATATTATATTTTATTTAAAAAATTTTGCTTTAAATATGGACCGTCAGATTAAAGTAAATCAATCTGGACCGTTCATGAGTTAGTTACTATGCAGTCCATTTTTCTATAAATAGAAGTTCATTCGTTCATTATTTCTTACGAATTCACTGAAACTTTAGAGAGAGAAAGTATAGAGAGAAATAAGAAAAGTATTCTGCTACTTCCCTACTCTAATATTCAGTTTCTTTTACGGTAAGGGATATTATTTCTTTTGTATTCATGAAGAGAACTTCTGTTATTCTATTCTTTAATATTCTGCTGGAATAACTAGTATACGCGGACTACCCTATACTTGGTGACATTCTTCTATGATTCCGTCTTTATTATTTTCTATTGGAATATCCTCATTCATGCGTTTTACCTTTAACTGGTTCCATCTTTATTATTATTACATTGGAATATCACATACATGCGTTTCTGGCCGGACTGGTTAAAATCTTTATCATTCTCATTGGACGTCACAGCCGGTGCGAATTTACTTTGACCTAGTTCTCATTACTTATTATTCTCGTGGAATAACTTTATCTATCTGCAATCGCATGCATGGTGAATTCTTTTGTTATTCCATTCTTGATTATACTCGGTTGGTTAAAACTTTGACTTCTATACTCCATGAAATTAGTGGAATATCCATGATATTTGTGTTTCATCCAGTATCTTTTCATGGAAATATTCTTCTAAGTATTCTTGAATTTTACTCTACAAAGCAGTATCATGTTGACAATTTGGACGTTATTAGTTCCTGGATAAATTAATTCTTGAACTTTTTTTATTGAATTCTTATATCATTGTCATCATCCTCATGTTTATATGTTGTTGAAAGTCATCTGTGGCCTGTAGTGCATAGATGGACTTGGTATGATTTTGACCAGGGATTATTCGGTGTAATCATGACCGTAATGTTAGAAATGATGTGGTAAAAGTCCTCATTGGCCCGTAGTGCATTGATGGACAGTTGTTGGCATGATCATGACCATTAATGAATACACAAATATTCTTGGCCCATAGTGCATGGATAATTGTGGTCGTGATACTAAGGAATATCCTTGGCCGTAGTGCAGGGGTGATTCGATGATGTGGATTATTTATTAAGCTGAGTCCCAGTGATAAAAGTGATGAAAAACCTTTTAAATCATAAAAGATAGTAGATTTTATTCTCTACTTGACTCTTTTAATGGATTGCTTGTTCGGCTGCAGTTAAACTTGATGTTGTTATATTTTATCAGTTTAACACTATTGAAGGCTATCAATAATTTATTCTGCATTATCTTAGTCATAATATTTCTTCTTTGGGCTAGTTGAGCTCACCTTTCTCTCATTGTTCTCTTGAGAAATGAGAACATAGCGAGGACTAGTCAAGAACTGAGTAATTCGGTCCGAGAGGATAGCATTAGTAGTCCTCACTATTCGTGAAATAGTGTGTAAATAATTGTAATAAGGACTCCTTTTGAGTTTGTATAATCTCTAGTAGACAATAATTGTATTCAAACTCACAGCTTATGTTTTTCATATCATATTATACATAGCCAGTTGTATTAGTAAGTTGTATTTGAATTTTGTACCATGTATCTGATTTACCCAAGATGGGTGATGTATACCTAATTTTGGGGCATCACAATTGAGTATCAAAGCTTAGAGATATGATCCTGCTAAGATGTGAGAATAGAACTAGGAGGGAGAGACGGGAATTCCTTCGCTAGTATGACCTACCTAAGTTTTTTTTGGTATTTGATTGGCTCATTGAGTATATGGATAATATGTTACATGTCAATTAACTTTTGTTTTGTGGCAGTATCTGAAAATGACATCCGAGAATGTTGATAATAGCAATGGAGCATAGGCGACCGTTGATTCACCACATATCAATAATCAGGATAATGTGCATCAGGAAGGCGGCAATCCTCATGCAAACAACAACACTGACCAAATGATGAATGATGGATTGTTCAGAAGCTTTATGCAATTCATGCAACAGCAGGCGAGAGCGGCTCCTGTCCAAAATGTAGGTGAAAACACTGGAAACTCTCGGGTGGTCACCGCTAAACAGTTCAAGGAGCTGGGACCCCCAGAGTTTAAGGGAGAGCCAAAACCACTTATGGCGGAAGCATGGATAAAGCAGATCACCAAGATATTTGATGTCTTTGGATGTTCCGAGGAGCAAAAGGTTCCCTCTGCAGCCTTTATATTGCGCGGAGAGGCAGATTACTGGTGGGAATCGGTAAAATGTACTCAACCTGCCGTACTGAAGATGTCTTGGGAGAAGTTCCAAGACCTGTTCAATGACAAATACTTTCCCGAAAGTATTCGTCACATGAAGGAGGTGGAGTTTATCAAATTGGAGCAAAACAATATGACCGTGTCGCAATACGAGGCAAAATTTGTGGAGTTATCCTGGTTTGCGTCCCACTTGGTGGATAATTAAGAGAGAATGGCGCGAATGTTTTTAAGAGGTTTGAAGCCAGAGATACATCAACATCTTATTTCTCATAAACTATGTTTGTATTCAGATGTTGTAAATAGGGCTCAGTTAGTAGAGCGCGATAACCAGTCAACGCAACCAAAAGAGAGCAGCCGACAAAATGATAATACCAGTGAGAGCGGTCATCAAAGCGGTGACAACAAGGGTGGAGGGAATCAGCAGGCCAGAAATGCTAACCACTTCGGTGGTAATCAGGGCCAAAACAATAAGAATGGACATTTCAAGAAGAGGAGATTCAACAATGATGGAAAGACGTCGGCACTGATGCAGTTGTTACGGAATCGAACGAAACGACCACCTATCATATGCTTCAAATGCGGAGGGGAGGGACACATCAGTCCAAACTGCGTGATGCCGTCCAAAGCATGTTATAATTGTGGAAGAGAAGGTCACTTAGCCCGATTTTGTCGTTCACCAAAGTCAAGTTCAGCTAGGATGGAGGCACCAAAGGCCGTCCCAGAAAAGTCAAAACCGGTAGTGCAAGGGAGAGCGTTTGTTGTGACCTCCTAGAAAGCAAGGAACCCGAATGAGATCATCACGGGTAAGCTTATCATAAACTCTAGTGAAGTCTATACTTTATTTGATACCGGTTCTACCCATTCTTTTATTTCTTCTACTTGCACTCAACGATTAAATTTGACTCCGGAGAAATTAGACTTTGACTTATCTGTGGAAACTCCGTTGGGAGAAACCTTTATTACATCCACTGTTTATAAGTCTTGTTTGGTTCAAATATGTACCCTCACATTACCTATCGATCTTATTTCATTGAAAATACTTGCATTTGATGTGATTCTAGGGATTGATTGGTTAACTACTCATCATGCAAAAATTGATTATTTTCGTAAGGTTGTTAGTTTTCATATTCCTAATCAACCAATTATGAGAATTCAAGCGACCAAACCATTAAAATCAATCACGGTCATCTCAAGCCATAAAACTATTCGTTTATTGAAAAATGGATGTCAAGCTTTCTTAGCTCATGTTACTGATCTAAACAAAAATACGTCAGCTTTGAATGATATTTCTGTTGTTAATAAATTTCCTGACGTATTTCCCGAAGAACTTCCTGGCCTACCCCAGAGCGTGAAATTGAATTTTGTATCGAGCTTGAACCTGGTACAAAACCCATTTCCAAAGCCCCATATCGAAAGGCTCCTATTGAACTTCAGGAGTTAAAGACCCAACTGCAGGAATTGTTAGACATTGGCTTTATTCATCCTAGTATTTCTCCTTGGGGTGCTCTTGTTCTATTCGTGAAGAAGAAAAATGGGAGTATGCGACTTTGTATTGATTACTGGGAGTTGAATAATGTCACCATCAAAAATAGGTACCCATTGCCACGTATTTGTGACGCCCCCAAATCCGTGTAACATCGATTAAAGGACATGGTGCTCACGATACAACATATATCATCATCTATCTAAATAACTCTAATAATAATAATATTAACTATTACATACTTATTCAAAATAAAGTCCCAAGTCTTTTCAACATTTAATAAACTAAAACTTAAACTTAGCGTTTATCGCTACATCACATCATATGCGAAAATATAATTATTACATAAATAACTCTCATCATTTCATCTTAGATTTTCCTTTGTCCTTGCCCGAGCCCTCGGTATTATCAATATTAATCGAAAGGTTTAAGCAAGAAACGAGCACAAATTGCCCAAAGAAGTATATAAAGTAGTTTGAGAACATACATCGAAGTAAAAGCATTAGTATGAATATTTCTCAACGGTTGAAATAAATATCAAGAGATAAACTGGAATATCAAGATAAGAGTTCTTGAATTCTCAATAGCATACTAAGGGGTGTTAGATACCTTGAACATTACTTTGTTTCATCAAAACCATCAGACGGTTTAACAATCAAATAGATTGTAAATCAGTATCTGAAAGTACTCAGTGATCGACTATCGCATACCTACATTATGCACAAGTATAAAGTTTAAACGCATAAGCGTAAATAGGACTATATGCCCGTTATCAGTTACCCCATTATCCGAGTTGTTCATATTAGTATTCATACAGGACCTCACCAAAGCAATTTGGATTTGTAAACATCAAATAGCTTCAAAGGATTTGAATTGTTTAAACAATATACTATGTTTGCATCAATAACATCTAGCTGGGACGAAAGCTAGAAAGCATGCTTGAATATATTTCATTAAGGAATACGAACTTTAAAGTATAGCGATTCTGCAATAGGAACCTGAATAATCATCAATAACATTTCGCATCACAATTGAAGTTATAGAACTTTACAATAAAGGATCTTGCACGAATGATTAATTAATCACAAGCCCAAACTTACCCTCGCGGCAATCAACTGAATAAGAGTTGAATAAATTCATAATGAAAAATAGGATAAGAAACTTGCCATGCTCGTTGTTTACCAATAACAGATTAACAGCTTACAGCTATCTACACTTCACGTGCCCTACACAATTGTATAATCATGCACATCAACTATTAGCAACGCATAGTAGTTATAATATAAACTTTACTCTATAATTTTCAGAGTTTACTCTACGATTTTCACTGACTCTACGATTTTCAGAGTTTACTCTACGATTTTCATTGACTCTACGATTTTTGAGTTTACTCTACGATTTTCACTGACTCTACGATTTTCATTGACTCTACGATTTTCACTGACTCTACGATTTTCAGAGTGTACTCTACGATTTTCACTGACTCTACGATTTTCACCGACTCTACGATTTTCACTGACTCTACAATTTTTACTGACTCTACGATTTTCATAACTTGCTCAATTTAACTCCCTTTCTTATGAAATTTGGACAGGTTGTACCTCATGCTACATACTATTTTATAAAATTATAACATACGCTTAATCGAGTCATCTACACCATGATTAGAAGGTCTTAAAACCCCAAAAATCACAGATTTCACATTTAACCAACTTTGAAAAATTTTGTGATAGCATGCATGGGCTTAACTCCTACTGTCCAGATCACTTCTACCAACATATATGAACATGCTACAACAAACCAACTCACTAAATTACCATGCTATGAACAAATTGACTATAAAGAGGCATTTTATCAACATATCGCATACATTCATTAAATATTTGATTCTCTATGTAATTGCAACATGTTTAAACCATACTTTTCATTCCTTATCCTCCTCATAACAGAAACCAACAATATTATCATAGCCTTACGAAATCAACATAAACCATTTACCATGGCTATACATGCTTTTTCACTATTTTTCTTCAAGAACATGAAAAGACAGTTTCATAGCTTACCTTTTTGGATGAATTTCCCTTGCGTTAATTTGATTATCCCTCTTCCTTGCTTGTTAGTTGCTAAGAGATCTCTAGAATACTACCACACTATCTATATATGTATAGCTTTGTTAGAGTCTTTTGATTCCCATAACCCCTAACTCCCATAACCCCCAACACTAATTATTAGTTACTCACAGTACTTAATAATACAATAATATAGTTAATTAATAGGAAGAATGTGGGAGTTAGAGAAAATGAATGTGGGAGTTAAAAAGAATTTTGGTTTTAAGGAATAAAATAAATTACTTCCACCCTAGCTATTATGTAATATACGTATACTCCCTCCCTTGTCCCGAGTTAATAGTCTCATGGGTCCATCAGTTCAGCTAATTTCTATTACAAAAATATATATTATTTTAATCAATTAATAAGCTATTTGACTATTTTACCCTTCAGAACCAAACGTGTTCGATACTTATATCGGTTCCTACTAAAGTCAACGTTCCGGACATTATGAGACTATCCGTTTAGTCAAAATCATCTCCGAAATTTGTAGTTCACTTTTTCGTGATTACAGTCTATCTTGACTAATTTCGATGTTTCGGACTCAAATACGCAGTCCGCGCCTCTAAATTCCACTCTAAACTCCAGCTCATAATTTAATGTCGTCCCACGTAATAAATAGAATAATTCCCCACTTAATCAATTTAAATAGTTAAATAAAACTAAACCAACCATTTAAATACATCTCATCACATATCTTGAAATAACACATATATGTACAACACATATACATCTAATAAATGAAATCACCCAAAAGTTTCATATAAATTCGGTTATTAATAATTCTTAAATCACATAAACAAAATCTCGGATATTACATTCACCCTCCCTTAAAAGGATTCCGTCCCCGGAATCATTACACATCAATCAAAAAGATTAGGATAATTTTTCATCATTTTCTCCTCGAGTTCCCACGTAGCCTCATCGGCGTTGTGGTTCCTCCATAATACTTTAACAGAAGGTATTATCTTATTTCTTAACACTTGTTCTTTTCTATCGATTATCTGCAATGGGACCTCTTCATAGGTTAAGTCCTTTTCAAACTGAATAGATTCATACTCTATGACATGCCTGTAATCCTGCTTATAGGGTCGTAGGACTGAAACATGGAACACATTGTGTATATGTTCTAACTCCGAAGGTAAGGCTATTTCATAAGCTACCTCACCCACTCGCCTCAACACTTCGAAAGGTCCTATGAATCTGGGACTAAGTTTTCCCTTCTTCGCAAATCTCATTTTCCCTTTCCAAGGTGACACTTTCAAAAACACATAAGTGCCGACGTCGAAATCTCGTTGTTGCCGATGTTGATCTGCATATTTCTTCTGTCGATCATGAGCCATCACGAGCCTCGCTCATATTATTTTGATCACGTCTGCAGTTTGTTGCACCAATTCTGGCCCTAGCAATTGTCGTTCTCCCACTTCATCTCAGCACAATGTTCTGCATTTCCTTCCATATAAAGCTTCATAAGGTGGCATACCGATGCTCGCATGATAACTGTTATTGTACGCAAATTCTACCAACGGTAGGTGATCATCCCAACTCCCTTTGAAATCCATAACGCATGCTCTCAGCATGTCCTCTAACGTTTGAATAGTTCTCTCGCTCTACCCATCTGTTTGAGGATGATACGCCGTGCTCAACCTCAGTTGCGTTCCCATGCGTTCTTGAAAACTTCTCCAGAAATTTGCTGTGAACCGCGGATCGCGATCTGACACAATTGATACAGGTACCCCATGCCTGGAAACAATCTCTTTGATGTAAAGCTTTACCAACTAATCTAAGGTATATCTGATCTTGATTGGGAAGAAATACGCTGACTTGGTCAATCGATCAACGATCACCCAAACTTCATCGTAACCCTTCTGCGTAGTTGGAAGTCCTACCACAAAGTCCATCGTGATATGCTCCCACTTCCATTCTGGAATTTCTAAAGGTTGAAGTAGCCGCTTCGGATTACGATGTTACGCCTTAACTTGCGGCATGTTAAACACTTCGGCGACGCTCTGCGACTTCTCTTTTCATATTGGGCCACCAATAATGTTGGCGGATCCCGATACATCTTTGTGCTTCCCGGGTGAATTGAGTAACTTGAGTTATGAGCTTCCTGCAAGATTTCTTCCTTTAATTCAAACACCGCTGGCACCCAAATTCTCTTCTCAAATCTTAATAGTCCATCACCCCCCCATACTGAATTTAAGCTCTTCTCCATCCGAAATTCTTGTCCTCACCTTCACACATTCCTCATCACGCCTTGTACTTCCTTGATTTTGTCCAATAGAGTCGGATGAGCCTCCATTCTGAACAATTTCCCTCCGGCTCTCTTGGACTTTTTATCTCGAGTTCCAATCTAGCCATCTCCTTAATTAACTCCTCTTGAAATATTAGCATTACCAACCTACCTACTTGCCTTTTTCTCGCTTGGCGCATCTGCTACCACGTTTGCTTTCCGGGATGATACAAGATGTCATGATCGTAATCCTTTATAAGTTCCAACCATCTTCTTTGTCTCATATTCAACTCCTTCTGCGTGAAAATATACTTCAGACTTTTATGGCCCGTGTATATTTCACACCTTACACCATATAAATAGTGCCTCCATATCTTTAAGGCAAATACTATTGCCGCCAATTCCAGATCATGGGTAGGATATCCCTTCTCGTAATCCTTCAATTGACGCGATGTATACGCAATAACTTTACCGTGTTGCATAAGCACACAGCCAAGTCCTTTGTGTGACGCATCACTGAAAATCACAAAGTCACCTATATCGTCAGGTAAAGACAACACTGGTGCTTCACTCAGTCTTTTCTTGAGTTCTTTAAAACTCTCTTCACATTTCTCCATCCAAACAAATTTTACCGACTTCTTCGTTAAATTCGTCAACGTTCCTGCTATCTTTGAAAAATCTTGGATAAACCGTCTGTAATAGCCTGCCAGTCCTAAGAAACTTCTTACTTCAGTCGGTGACTTTGGTTGTTCCCAATTCTGAACCGCTTCCACCTTTGCTGGATCCACAGAAATTTCGTCCTTCTCGATCACGTGACCCAGAAATTGAACTTTCTCCAACCAGAATTTACACTTCAAGAATTTTGCGTATAACTTATCCTTCCTCAACGCCTCCAACACTAACCTTAAATGTTCAGCATGATCTTCCTGAGTCTTAGAATAGATCAAGATATCATCTATGAACACAACTGCGAATTTATCTAAGTATTGCTTGAATACCCGATTCATCATGTCCATAAATCTTTCAAGGCGCATTTGTTAACTGAAACGTCATCACCAGGGAACTTCGTAGTGACCGTAACGTCTCTGACGAACGCATCTTAGGTACAACCTCCTTCCTTACCTTTAACCGGTGATATCCCGTCCCTCAAGTCGATCTTGGAAAAATATTTCACTCCTTCATTGATCGAGCGGATCATCTATCCTAGGTAACGGATACTTGTTCTTAATCGTCACCTTGTTCAACTCTCGATAGTCGATACATAGTCTCATCGATCCATCCTTCTTTTTCACAAATAAATATGGTGCTCCCCAAGGAGACACACTCAGTTGAATATACTTCCTATCCAATAACTCTTGCAACTGTACCATCAGCTCCTTCATTTACTGGGTGCCGATCAGCAAGAGGGCTTTTCAAATTGGTGTCATTCCGGTACTAAATCTATAACGAATTCGACCTCCCGATCCGGCGGAAGCCCTGGCAATTCCTCCAGAAATACATCCAGAAATTCGTTCACTACTGGTATCTGTCCCATCTCTATCCCTACTTTCTACGTATCGACGATATGGGCCAAATATCCTACACATCCCTTTCTCAGTAACTTCCTTACTTGCATCATCGTCAGACAACTTGAGTGTCTCGGCGACCTACTACCATAGAATGCTACCTTAGACTGATCTGGAGTCCTAAGATTTATACACTTCTTTTGGCAATCTATCATCGCTCCATGGTTAAATAACCAATCCATTCCTAGAATTACATCAAATTCTCCTAATTGAATTGGAATTAAATCCACGGGTAACTTATATCCCCCGATGTCTACAACACAATTTCTATAGACATGGCTAACGGGAATCATTTCCTTGTTAGCAACTTCTATGTTCATAGGATATTTTAATTCTTCCTGGGGTAAATTTAATCGTTGGGAGAATTCATGCGATACAAAGGAACAAGTAGCACCCGAATCAAATAATATGTAAGCAGATATATCGTTGATCGGAATGATACCTAAAACCACGTCCCTGGATGCGACTGCATCCTGAACCGTCATGTTGAAAGTCCTTGCTGTTGGTCGATTCTGAGTTTGTGGTCCATTAATCGTGAGATTCCCACCGCTTGGTCATCTTCCTCCATTTCCTCCCGCTGTGTTCTTCTTTGGGCAATTCCTTGCCTGATGATCCAATGCTCCACAGTTGAAGCATCCATTTCTCTTTGGTGCAGAGCAATTAGGAGAGATGTGCCCCTCCTGCCCGCAGTTGAAACAGACATTCTTTCCTTTTAGACATGCCCCTGAGTGATTTCTCCCACACTCCGTGCATGCCTCAGTTCTTTTCTTTGCTTCCCCTGGTTTTCCCCCAGAGTTTCCCGATTTGAAATTGTTGCTACTACTGTTGTTATTGTTCCACTTCCTCTTGTTTGTACCACTGCTGCTGCTACCTTCCCCGTGATTCCCTCCTTCATTCTTCTTCCTTTTTTCCTTATTAAATTTCATTAGGGCCTCACCTCCGCCCTCAACGATTATAGCTTTCTCTAGGAGAATCGCGAAGCTATTCGTCTGTAACACCGAGAGTCTGCTATATAGCCATGGTTTGAGACCCTACTCAAACCTCCTCGTTTTTCTCTCCTCAGTGTCGACCTGGTGAGGCACAAACCTCGCCATCTCGTTGAATTTTGCGGCATATTGAGGTACCGTCATGTCTTCTTGCTTCAGCTCCAGGAATCGCATCTCCATACGACTCTGCATACTAACCGGAAAATAGTTCTCGAAAAAGATTTTCTTAAACCCTTCCCAAGGTATCACGCCTTCTCCAGCCCTGTTCTGGTTTGCCTCCCACCAGAAGTTAGCTTCACCATTCAGCATGTAAGTGGAGAAGATTATTTTCTGATCATCACCTACTCGGGCGATAGCGAACGCCTTTTCGATTTCCTTGACCCAAGTTTGAGCTTTGATGGGTTCAGTGGTTCCTTTGAACTCAGGGGGTCCCACGCTCTTGAAGTCCTTGAAGTGTGCCACCTAGGCCACTAGAGGGTTATTGGCATTCGAGGTTCGATTCTGAAGTGCCCCCACTAACATGTCTACAAACTGCTGCATAGGATTCAGTGGATCCCCAGCATTACTGCCCGACCCCTTGGGTGTTTGACGACGTCTTCCTCTAGCCATCTTATCTGTTTAAAATGAACTTAATGTTATTATCTTATCACTTACTCTACATAATATATCAATCATAAGAAGAGACTTAATCATCACATCACATACTTAAATAAAAACATATTTATTTATAAACATAACACCCAAGGTATTTCATCGTCTTATAACATTAAGCCATTTACATCACTTTAAACCAACATACTTGGTAAAAAGCCCAAACCAATCTTATTATTCAAAGATAAGCGTTCTATCGCCAATAGTAAAAGTTCATCATAATAAACTAAAAGCCCCGCTTTAATAGGCGCCCTCATGCTCCTCATCCGCTATCTCCAAGATTACTAGCCTACGCTTATAACACGTCTGATAGGGTGCTCTCCTCACTTGGAAAATGATTCACCCTATGTTGAAACCTTCCATGTGCTGACTTAAATGCGTACTTCATCTTGTTTATCTTAACCTTCTTATCTCTCACCTCTCCTTCTAACTCGCTAGTTAGCTTCTCAGCCCGAACACGGTCTCTCCTCTCTTCTCCCCAGAATGTGGTAATAATCTGTTTGTCAGTTTGAAGACTCTGAATCCTCGACTCTAACCCATTAATGGTATGCCCCAAGTGGGTCCTAATAGCTTCTTTCTCATCCTCCAGCCTATCCGCCTTCTGGTCTGATGCCCGTAACTTGTCAGCCAGATCCCCGTTCCTAATTATCAGGTGGTGCACCAATGCCTCAAACAATGCTGCAGTTTGCTGCTCCCCCTGATACAGCTCCTTCAACTCATGGACCTTATCGTCCAACTCCGTAATCCTATCCATTAACTCATCCAATAAAGTATCCTCAGGTTCTTCTTCCGAGTCCTCCTCGGGCTCCTCTTCCTCTTGGGATACTCCTGCAGGTGCGAGTCGACCATTGCCTCATTATAGGCTCGTGTACAATTTGTCACCAACTGCTCACTCACAACGTGGATATCTCTAACCTCCTCTTCTCCTGACATCCTTCAAACAAGAAAAAAATCACTTTCGATTAGTATTTTAAAATAGTTTTTTTTTGTTTTTAGGAAAAATAGATTTGACACAACCCCTAGAACTCTACATGAGTTCATCTCTTTATTTTCTCCACTAACTTCCCTAAGGTTATAGTCTAAGGTTCCCCACCTAAGGTTTATAACCTATTGCTTTGATACCAACCTGTGATGCCCCCAAATCCGTGTAACATCGATTACAGGACATGGTGCTCACGATACAACATATATCATCATCTATCTAAGTAACTCTAATAATAATAATATTAACTATTACATACTTATTCAAAATAAAGTTCCAAGTCTTTACAACTTTTAATAAACTAAAACTTAAACTTAGCGTTTATCGCTACATCACATCATATGCGGAAATATAATTATTACATAAATAACTCTCATCATTTCATTTTAGACTTTCCTTTGTCCTTTTTAGGAGCCTTGATATATCGATATAAATCGAAAGGTTTAAGCAAGAACGAGCACAAATTGCCCAGCAAGTATATAAAGTAGTTTGAGAACATACATCAGAAGTAAAAGCATTAGTATGAATATTTCTCAACGGTTGAAATAAATATCAAGAGATAAACTGGAATATCAAGATAAGAGTTCTTGAATTCTCAATAGCATACTAAGGGGTGTTAGATACCCTGAACATTACTTTGTTTCATCAAAAACCATCAGACGGTTTAACAATCAAATAGATTGTAAGCGGTCTCTGCAAGTACTCGGTGATCAACTATATCGTACCTACATTGTGCACAAGTATAAAGTTTAAACGCATAAGCATAAATAGGACTATATGCCCATCATCAGTTACCCCATTATCTGGGTTGTTTATCTTAGTATTCATACGGGACCTCACCAAAGTAATTTGGATTGGTAAACATCAAATAGCTTCAAAGGATTTGAATTGTTTAAACAATATACTATGTTTGCATCAATAACATCTAGCTGGGACGAAAGCTAGAAAGCATGCTTGAATATAGTTCATTAAGGGAATACGAACTTTAAAGTATAGCAGTTGCAATAGGAACTGAATAATCATCAATAACGTTTCGCATCACAATTGAAGTTATAGAACTTTACAATAAAGGAGCTTGCACGAATGATTAATTAATCACAAGCCCAAACTTACCTCGCGCGCAATCAACTGAATAAGAGTTGAATAAATTCATAATGAAAATAGGATAAAAACTTGCCTTTACTCGTTGTTTACCAATAATGAGATTAACGACTTCTGATTATCTACACTTCAAGTGCCATACACAATTGTATAATCATGCACATCAACTATTAGCAACGCATAGTAGTTATAATATAAACTTTACTCTATAATTTTCTGAGTTTATTCTACGATTTTCGCTGACTCTACGATTTTCAGAGTTTACTCTACGATTTTTGCTGACTCTATGATTTTCAGAGTTTACTCTACGATTTTCATTGACTCTACGATTTTTGAGTTTACTCTACGATTTTCACTGACTCTACGATTTTCATTGACTCTACGATTTTTACTCTACGATTTTCACTGACTCTACGATTTTCACTGACTCTACGATTTTCACTGACTCTACGATTTTCAGAGTGTACTCTACGATTTTCACTGACTCTACGATTTTTACTCTACGATTTTCACCGACTCTACGATTTTCACTGACTCTACAATTTTTACTGACTCTACGATTTTCATAACTTGCTCAATTTAACTCCCTTTCTTATGAAATTTGGACAGGTTGTACCTCATGCTACATACTATTTTATAAAATTATAACATACGCTAATCGAGTCATCTACACCATGATTCCGAGGCTCCAAAAAACCCCAAAAATCACAGATTTCACATTCAACCAACTTTGAAAAATTTTGTGATTTTGATTCTAGCATGCATGGGCTTAACTCCTACTGTCCAGATCACTTCTACCAACATATATGAACATGATACAACAAACCAACTCACTAAATTACCATTCTATGAACAAATTGACTACAAAGAGGCATTTTATCAACATATCGCATACATTCATGAAATATTTGATTCTCTATGTAATTGCAACATGTTTAAACCATACTTTTCATTCCTTATCCTCCTCATAACAGAAACCAACAATATTATCATAGCCTTACGAAATCAACATAAACCATTTACTATGGCTATACATGCTTTTTCACTATTTTTCTTCAAGAACATGAAAAAGACAGTTTCATAGCTTACCTTTTTGGATGAATTTTCCTTGCGTTAATTTGATTATCCCTCTTCCTTTCTTGTTAGTTGCTAAGAGATCTCTAGAATACTACCACACTATCTATATATGTATAACTTTGTTAGAGTCTTTTGATTCCCATAACCCATAACCCCCAACTCCCATAACCCCCAACTCCCATAACCCCCAACACTAATGATTAGTTACTCACAGTACTTAATAATACAATAATATAGTTAATTAATAGGAAGAATGTGGGAGTTAGAGAAAATGAATGTGGGAGTTAAAAAGAATTTTGGTTTTAAGGAATAAAATAAATTACTTCCACCCTGGCTATTATGTAATATACGTATACTCCCTCCCTTGTCCCGAGTTAATAGTCTCATGGGTCCATCAGTTCAGCTAATTTCTATTACAAAAATATATATTATTTTAATCAATTAATAAGCTATTTGACTATTTTACCCTTCAAAACCAAACGTGTTAGATACTTATATCGGTTCCTACTAAAGTCGACGTTCCAGACATTATGGGACTATCCGTTTAGTCAAAATCATCTCTGAAATTTGTAGTTGACTTTTTCCTCAAAAAAGTCAATTGGTTGACTTTGACCAAAAAGTTAATCGTGACACTTTTTCGTGATTACAGTCTATCTTGACTAATTTCGATGTTCCGGACTCAAATAAGCAGTCCGCGCCTCCAAATTCCGCTCTGAACTCCAGCTCATAATTTAATGCCATCCCACGTAATAAATAGAATAATTCCCCACTTAATCAATTTAAATAGTTAAATAAAACTAAACCAACCATTTAAATACATCTCATCACATATCTTGAAATAACACATATATGTACAACACATATACATCTAATAAATGAAATCACCCAAAAGTTTCATATAAATTCGGTTATTAATAATTCTTAAATCACATAAAAAAAATCTCGGATATTACAGTATTGATGACCTGTTTGACCAGTTGCAAGGAGCCAAATTCTTTTCAAAGATTGATCTTCGTTCCGGATATCATCAATTGAAGATTAGAACCGATGACATTCCAAAGACGGCTTTCAGAACTTGGTACGGGCATTATGAATTCCTAGTCATGTCCTTTGGATTGACTAATGCTCCTGTTGCCTTCATGGATATGATGAACCGAGTATTCAAGGAATATTTGGATCACTTTGTGGTCGTCTTTATTGATGACATCTTTATTTATTCCAAAAGCCGTGAAGATCATGAGCAACACTTGAGGTCGACACTCCAAAAGCTTCGTGAATACAAGCTTTATGCCAAGTTAAAAGAAATACGAGTTACGGCTTGAGAAGTAGCATTCCTTGGGCACGTGGTATCAAGTCATGGAATATCTGTTGACCCAAAGAAAGATTGAAGCTATTCAAAGTGAGCAACCTAAATCGATGGATGAAGTCGTAGCTTTCGGTTTAATTGGTTATTATCGGAGATTAGTGGAAGGATTTTCTCGAATCGCTACTCTATTGACTCAGCTGACTCGAAAAGATACAAAGTTCGGTTGGAGTGAAGAATGTGAGAAGAGTTTTCAAGAACTTAAGAGAGACTCATTTCATTACCTTTTCCGACAATACCATCCAGCTCGGAGGATTTGTCATCTCTGATGATGCTTGGGCAAAGGGTTGGGATGTGTTCTCATGCAACATGGAAAAGTCATAGCCTATGCCTCAAGATAACTCAAAGAATATGAGAGGAATTATCCTACTCATGATCTAGAGTTGGCAGCTGTTATCTTCGCACTAAAGATTTGGAGGCATTACTTGTATGGGGAGAAGGTGGAGATCTTTACGGATCATAAAAGGCCCAAATATTTCTTCACTCAAAAGGAACTCAACATGCGACAACGACGCTGGCTTGAACTGTTGAAAGATTATGATCATACCATCCAATATCATCCTAGAAAAGCGAACATGGTAGCTAACGCGTTGAGTAGAAGATCATATGCAAGTGCGAATGCGATATTGTCAACGGAAAGGCCCATTTTGTGTGACTTGCAAATGATGGAGATAGAGTTAAAGACTCTAGGGACCCATGTGATGATGGTGAATATACAAGTAGAACCGACTTTAATTGATAAAGTTAAAGCTGCTCAAGCTACAGATCTGGAGCTGATGAGTATGAGGAAGAAAGTGCAAGAAGGTGCTATGCCGGAAGCAAGAATCAATGAAGAAGGAATACTTCGAGTCAACTCCAGACTTTGTGTCCCTAACAACCTTGATTTAAAGTATAAAATCATGATGGAGGCGCACAACACACCGTTTGCAATCCATCCCGGGAGTAGCAAAATGTATCACGATATTCGTCATACATTTTGGTGGAGCAATATGAAGAGAGAGATAGCACTATTTATCTCAAGGTGTCTAACTTGTCAACGAGTTAAAGCGGAGCATTAAGTGCCAAAAGGTCCATTACAACCGCTTGAAATTCCAGAATGGAAGTGGGAGCACATTACCATGGATTTCGTTACAGGTCTTCCTAAGGTTTCTCAAGGTATAGATGCGATTTGGGTCATTGTTGATAGATTGACCAAGTCTGCTCATTTTTCTTACCGATCTGAAAAACTTATACACTTGAGCGTCTTGCTTCGTATGTACATAAATGAGATTGTAAAGATCGCATGGTATGCCAAGATCCATAGTTTCGATCGAGACCCAAGATTCACTTCACGATTTTGGGTTAGTTTGTAAAAAGCTATGGGCATGATTTATGATTTAGCTCGGCATATCATCCTCGAGACGGACGGGCGTTAGGAGAGGACTATTCAAACTCTTGAAGATTTATTAAGACTTTGTGTCCTTGACTTCAAGGAAGTTGGGATAAGTTCTTACCATTGGTGGAGTTTTCCTACAACAACGATTATCAAGCAAGTATTGACATGGCTCCATTCGAAGCGTTGATGGAAGAAAGTGTCATTCTCTAGTATCTCTGGGATGAGGTGGGTGAAGCAACGTTGTTGGGACCGGAGTTGGTACGTATGACTACGGAAAAGATTCAAACGATCCGACAACGTATAAAAACCTCACAAGATCGACAAAAGAGTTATGTTGATCTTCATCAAAAGGACGTGGAATTTGATATAGGAGATCATGTGTTGTTACGTGTTTCTCCATGGAAAGGAGTTACGAGATTTGGAAAGAGAGGAAAACTCAATCCTCGATTCATCGGCCCATTTTTAATCCTTGATAGAGTAGGAACTATGGCTTATAGACTTGCTTTACTGCCAAGTATGTCTCGTGTTCACAACGTTTTTCACATATCCATGTTACATAAATATATAAAAGACCCGAACCACATTATTGAGTTAGAACCAGACGAAATAGCGGAAGATTTGACGTATGAAGAGGTTCCTGTTCAAATCTTGGATAAGAAGGAACATATTCTACGCTCCAAGGTTATACCTCAAGTCAAAGTTTTGTGGAAAAACCACGATGTTGAGGAAATGACTTGGGAGTTAGAATCTGAAATGAAATCAATGTATCCTTACCTCTTCGACATACCAGGTACATACCCTAATTTCGAGGGAGAAATTTCATAATAAGGGGAGGTTGTAAGACCCCAATTTTTATGAATAAAGATGAATTTTCTATAAATATCATTTTTGAATATTATGGAGTGAATTTGATATAATGTTATAGTTGTGGGTAATATTTATAAATTTTACCAAAGTCACGAAGTTGTTATATAATATTCGATTGGTGGGGAATATTCATTTTAACAGGGGAATATTCGAATGCAAGACAATCATTGGTGGACCCCACAACGGAATTATTGTCGAGTTGAAAACGACAAAAATACTTTATGAAAATAACGGCGGAAGTTTTACCGTTAATCTGTTGAAACACACAAAAGTTAAAAAATACAGTAATAAAGCGTAGTTGCGAGTAGCACTTACGGTTTTGATTATTGATGCTTACGTGATAAGTCACTCGGTTTTGTTCAATTATTGCTACGATGTCGCATTGCATAGTATCTCACGTTATTTGATTCAATTATTGTCAATATTTTATATATTATTAAATCAATAATTGAGATAACAAAGTTATTAATATTATTATTTGCAATATTAACGATGTCTAGAAGTTCTGTCAAGGAGAGGTTTGGTCACCTAATTGCGCGCCAATAGGGAGAAATCCGTATTGGAAAGCCCCCTCTTTCCTGGGAACGACCTAGTCGATTAATATTGTGAATTATAATAATGATGATAAATGTTGTTAAAATTATTAAGGTGATTTTTATGAAGTTTTGTTTATTTTATGAACCCCCATTTACCCATTTTTTAAAATAATCAATAGGAAATTTTTTTAGTGTAATAAAGGTGGGGGCCCACGAGTGGGGCCCATGTGTGTTACAAAGTCTTGGGAGGAAGAAAATTGGCTACGGGGAGTACAATTATTACATATATATATATATATATATATATATATGTGTGTGTGTGTGTTTATAACATATGTTTATATATATATTATAAATTTGTTTTATTTGAAAAAAAAGGACGGTTGCCTGAGCGAAGGGGCAGATTTTTTGTCAGGAGGAGTATTATGGTTTATATGTATATATATATATATATATATATAAATTTATTTTATTATATAATTATAAATAGAATATATTATATTTTATTTAAAAGATTTTGCTTTAAATATGGACCGTCAGATTAAAGTAAATCAATCTGGATCGTTCATGAGTTAGTTATTATGCAGTCCATTTTTTTATAAATAGAAGTTCATTCCTTCATTATTTCTTACGAATTCACTGAAACTCTAGAGAGAGAAAGTATAGAGAGAAATAAGAAAAGTATTCTGCTACTTCCCTACTCTTATATTCAGTTTCTTTTACGGTAAGGGATATTATTTCTTTTGTATTCATGAAGAGAACTTCTGTTATTCTATTCTTTATTATTCTGCTGGAATAACCAGTATACGCGGACTACCCTATACTTGGTGACATTCTTCTATGATTCCGTCTTTATTATTTTCTGTTGGAATATCCTGTCTGTGCGTTTACGCCGGACCTGGTTCCATCTTTATTATTATTCTATTGGAATATCTTGTCTACATGTGTTTTTCTGGGGACTGGTTCCGTCTTTATTATTACTCGTTGGAACATCCTGTTGGTGCAATAATTTCACACGACTTTGGTTCCGTTACTTATTATTCTGTTGGAATAACCTGTCTATGCGAAGTACCGCATGCATGGTGATTTCTTTTGTTATTCCATTCTTGATTATACTCAGTTGGTTAAAACTTTGACTTCTATACTCCATGAAATTAGTGGAATATCCATGATATTTGCGTTTCATCCAGTATCTTTTCATGGAAATATTCTTCTAAGCATTCTTGAATTTTACTCTACAAAGCGATAGATTGTTGACAATTTGGGCGTTATTAGTTCCTCGGATAAATTAATTCTTGAACTTGTTTTTATTGAATTCTTATATCATTGTCATCATTCTCATGTTTATATGTTGTTGAAAGTCATCTGTGGCCTGTAGTGCATAGATGGACTTGGTATGATTTTGACCAGGGATTATTCGATGTAATCATGACCGTAATGTTAGAAATGATGTGGTAAAAGTCATCATTGGCCCGTAGTGCTTTGATGGACAGTTGTTGGCATGATCATGACCATTAATGAATACACAAATATTCTTGGCCCGTAGTGCATGGATAATTATGGTTGTGATACTAAAGAATATCCTTGGCCATAGTGCAGGGGTGATTCGATGATGTGGATTATTTATTAAGCTGAGTCCCAGTGATAAAAGTGATGAAAAACCTTTTAAATCATAAAAGAAAGTAGATTTTATTCT
Organism: Panax ginseng; assembly: GCA_020205605.1. Lineage (NCBI taxonomy): Eukaryota > Viridiplantae > Streptophyta > Magnoliopsida > Apiales > Araliaceae > Panax > Panax ginseng. The sequence continues at coordinate 39,860,423 of CM035148.1, forward strand.
CTACTTGACTCTTTTAATGGATTACTTGTTCCGCTGCAATTAAACTTGATGTTGTTATATTTTATCAATTTAACATTGTTGAAGGCTAACGATAATTTATTATTCATTATCTTAGTCATAATATTTCCTACTGGGCTAGTTGAGCTCACCCTTTCTTTCATTGTTCTCTTCAGGAAATGAGAACATAGCAGGGACTAGTCGGGGAACGGAGTGACGGTCCAGAGGATAGCATTAGTAGTCCTCACTATTCTGTGAAATAGTGTGTTAATAATTATAATGACTCCTTTTGAGTTTGTATAATCTCTAGTAGACAATAATTGTATTCAAACTCACAGTTATGTTTTGTCGTATTGTACACGACAGTTGTATTAGTAAGTTGTATTTGAATTTTGTACCATGTATCTGACGACCCAAGATGGGTGATGTATACCTAATTTTGGGGGCGTCACAACTTGCCTCGAGCATAAGCTAAAATATTAAAACTCACGTTCACCTATACACAGTATTAAAACCACAACATCTATTAGACATACTAATATACACTTTTTAATATAAAATGCATTACTAGCTAAACTTGTTATTTTAGCACAAGTCTTAAGCTACCATTTACATTTCAGAATTCCCAAGTGTTAATCATCACAACACATAACTAACGTTCATTCTATAAACTAGGTTATCACATAACGCATTTTTGATTTACTAATCATTTTTGCAACTTTGAATTCATAATACTTATAACACAACTCTGTATTAGCCTTGTTGTTACATGTTGGACACATTACCATAACCTTTAGTTAAGCTTTCACAAAGAACGACCAAAGTCTCATAGAATTAGCGCACTTCAATGTTCTGAATGGGCACTTTCGCCCACCGTGAGTTTTTTTCATCGAGGCCACAGCGTCATGTGAAGTTGCATTCTTGCGCCATCGCGCTTAAAATTTGAGGTGCGCATGCGATTTACACAGAACTCCGCTTTTGCATAACAGTAGCTTTGGTACTTTTCTTAAGCCAACTAACACACTTAATTTCACCCACCAAACAAAGATAATAACACGTAAAATAAATATACAACTATCATAGACATGATTGCTAACATATTCAACCACTTAGCACAATTTAACAATCACTAAAACTATTTTAATTTCTCAATTTTCATGTTTTCATGAAAACTCAATTTTCTTGACATTCATCCTAAAAATCATCACTCGTGAATTCAATACATGACCAAATCATCTCATTCAAATTACGTTATGTTCAGATCTCAACAAACTAGCATAAACAAAACTCAATTAACATCTTAGCATGCAATTTAACCATCAAAATTGATACTTACATAGCTAAATATGAAAAACATAAACACCGACATCATTTTCTTTTTATCATTATCCAAAAATTAACATGCATTTTCCTTATTTGACATAAACTCTAGCATTATAAACATATACAATTGCAATTACCAACTATATAAATCCACAATTCAACAATTGCTTATTACAGAACATGAGAAAATTATTGCCGTCCAACACAAATACATATATATTAGCACAGTTATGAATATACCTTTTGTTGCTTGACAGAAATTCTTGCTAAACACACTGGAATTGACGTGAAAATTTCCTAGACTCCTCTCCAATTCTCTCTCAAGAAATTCTCAATTTTCTCGAACTCGTAAGATTACAAATACGTACTAACTTAAGCAAAACCCAAACCAATAAGTAGCGTAAACAAAAGAAACCATAAACTTAATACGCATAAATATAATAATATCGCTTATAAAAATAACGTATATATTATAATTATATTATATTTATATTTATTTTTTATTTATTTATTTAATTTAAAAAAATCTAGAAATTCCAAAAGCCATAAGGCTTGTTTGGCAAAAACCCTTTAAATATTAAAGAATTAATATATTAAGCCTTGTTTGGCAAAAAACTAAATTAAACTACTTTAATTTATTTTAATAACTCCTTATAATATAGTTATTTGTCACACTATATTTAATCAAGCTTTCATATTTATTTTAATTAATTCAAATCACAATTAATTAAATAAATCCTTTAATCACATAACTCAATACAAATAATTAACCATTAAATTGAAATATCAATATAATAATCATTTCCTTAATTCATCAATTATTTATTTAATAAATAATTAACTAAACAAAATTAAATCAATTGAACAAATATTTATTCAACGATAATCACATCCATTAAATATTTATATAAATCAATAAATATTTAATATTACATTTAAAATTCGAATGTTACATCATTCCTCCTTAAAAGGATTCTCGCCCTCGTAATCACAATTCAAACAATCAAATCGTCACATTCTTCCCTTACTTACAAAGATTCTGTCCCCAATAATCAAGACATAGATTAAACAAATAACTCAGGTAATTTTTCATCATTTCAAATTTCGAGTTCCCACGCTGCTTCTTCGACATCAGGGTTTTCTCCATATCACCTTCACGTAAGGTATCACTTTATTTCGAGCACTTGTTCTTTCCTCGTCGACTATCCGGATAGAGTCTCTTCATAAGACAAATCTTTATCGAATTGCAATGGTTCGTATCGATCACGCGTTTTGTAATCGGTTTATACTTGGTCAGAATATCAAAATGTGAAAAAACATTATGAATGTTTTCCAACTCGAGGTAGAGCTACCTCATAAGCCACTTCCCCCACTCTTCGTAGTATCTCAAAAGGTCCAATAAATCTTAATCGAGCTTTCCTTTCTTGCCAAAACAAATTTTCCCTTCCAAGGAGAAACTTTTAGAAAACGAAATTTCCTACTTCAAATTCAAGATTCTCGCTTATGTTGATCGGCAAGATACTTTTTTTTCATCTCGCCTTGGGGTCGCTACCAATCTTATCCTCGATGAGTTTGACAACTTCAGCAGCTTTGTTGTACCAGCTCGTCCTAATAAATATGCTTCACCGACTTCATCCCAAAGACAAAGGAGTTCTCGCATTTTCTTCCGCATAATGCCTCGTAAGGTGGCATGCCGATGCTCACGTGGTAACTCGTTGTTGTAGGCAAATTCTACCAACGGTAAATGTTCATCCCAAATTTCTTTGAAATCCATGATGCATGCTCAAAGATATCTTCCAACGCTTGATTGTTCGCTCACTTTTTCCGCGCTTTTTTATGGATGGTATGTCAGACTCATTCGCAAATCGTGTTCCCATACATTCTTGTAGTCTCTTCCGTAAGTTTGATGTGAACCTTGGATCTCTATCTCGACACAATTTGACACCGAACTCCATGTCTTGACACGATCTCTTTAACGTATAGCTTTCACTAGTCGATCAAGATTAAATCTAATCTTTATTGGCAAAAGTGTGCGATTTTGTCAATCATCCACTATTACCCATATCGCATCGTATCCTTTCTCGAAGTCGTTGGAAGACCTACCACAAAATCCATTGTGATATGCTCCCATTTCCATTCCGTATTTCCAACGGTTGAAGTAACCCGCTGGTCGTTGATGTTCAACTTTCACCTTCTCGACACGCCAAGCATTTTGCAACGATTCTCGCAACGCTCTTTTCATATTCGGCCACCAAAATGTCACCGCAAATCTTGATACATCTTTGTACTTCCTATATGAATCGAATATCTTGTGTTGTGTGCTTCACCAAGATTTCGCCTTTAAGCTCTAAGACCGCTGAACCCAAATTCTTTCCTCGAACCGTAGTAGTCCTTCTAGATCGATCTTGTATTTTACATCACTACCACCAACCACTTTCTTTTGATCGCTTCACATTCTTTATCTTGTAGTTGAGCACTTTCACTTTGTCCACCAAAGTTGACCTAGCATCTATCCGAAATAGTCGTTCATCGATTCTTTTGGAAATTTGATTTCCAACTCTAGCTTTGTCATTGTCAAATAAGCTCCTCCCGAGTAGTTATCAAGATCAACTTCTCCCGACCTTTCCTCGCTCAAAGCATCCGCAACCACATTCGCTTTTTTCCTCGATGATAAAAGATCTCACAATCGTAATCCTTTATCAATTCCATCCATCTTCTTTGTCGATATTTCAGTCCTTCTCGTGTGAAAATATACTTCATACTTTTTATGGTCTCAGTAGAGATTTCACATTTCTCCCATAGAGATAGTGTCTCCATATCTTGAGAGCAAATACTATCGCAACCAATTCCAAATCATGAGTCGATAACCTTTCTCATAATCCTTCATTGTCTTGATGCATACGCAATTACTTTGTCGCTCTCGCATAAGAACACAACCCAACCCTTTATGTGAGGCATCACTATACACCACAAAGTTACCTCAGTATTATCCGGTAATGACAACACAAAAAGCCATGCTTAATTTCTTCTTCAAATCTCGAAACTTTCTTCACATTTCTCCATCCAAACAAATTTCACAACTTTTCCTCGTCAAATTTGTTAATGGAGTGGCTATCTTAGAAAAATCTTGAATAAATCGTCTCAGTAATAATCCGGCCAAATTCCCAAGAAACTCCTCACTTCCGATTTGTTCTTGGTTGTTCCCAATTGATTACAAGCTTCCACTTTTGATGGATCCACTCAAATCCCATCTTTGTCAATCACGCGCCCAAGAAATTGCATTACCTGCCTAGCCAAAATTGCACTTTAGAGAATTTTATGCATAAATTTTCCTTTTTTCTTAGTGTTTCCAATGTCAAACGTAAGTGTTCCACGGTTCTTCTTCTTGAGTTTTGGAATACACCGTAATGTCATCGGATGAATACCACTACAAACTTGTTCAAGAATGGTTTAAACACCCTATTCATCAAATCCATGAATGCAAAGAAGTGCATTGTTAAACCAAAAGACATCACCGTAAACTCAGAATGTCCATACCGAGTTCTCAATGTCGCTCGTGGTATATCCTCCTTCCTCACTTTCAATCGGTGATACCCACTTCTCAAATCTATTTTCGAGAAGTATTTAAGACCCTTCAACCGATCAAACAAGTCATCTATTCTTGGCAATGGATATTTGTTTTAATAGTGACTTTGTTTAATTTCTCTATAATCAATGCAAAGACGCATTGACCCATCCTTCTTCTTCACGAATAACACCGGCGCCCCCCACTTGATATACGCTTGTTGAATATATTTCTTTGTCTAACAATTCTTGCAATCGTATTCATCGGCCTTCATTTTCTACTCGAGCCATTCTCATACGGGCCTTCGATATCGGTGTTGTTCCCAAGACTAAGTCGATCACGAACTCAATTTCTCCGTCAGCGTAAAGTCCCGCAAAATCCTCCGAAAACACATCCTCAAATTCCTCACCACCGGTATCTCTTCCAGCTTTCACATTCTTTTTTCGAGTATCGACTATGTAAGCTAAATAGCCCACACAAACTTGACTCAACAATTTCTTGGCTCATAATCGTCGCCGACATTTCATTTGTCTAGCGACTTGCTACCATAAAATACTACCTTTGACGGGGTCATAAGGTTTACACACTTTTTTTGCAATCAATTACCGCCCCATATTTGAATGTACCAATCCATTCCCAAAATAACATCAAACTCTCCAAGTCTAATCTAATCAAATCTACCATCAAGATATTCTCCTTAATGTTCACCCTACGCTTCTTTGTATACTAAATCTAACAGGATTACCTCCTTATTCGCAATTTCTATGTTCAAAGGAAAATTCAGCTTCTCTCAGGCAATTCTAACCTCTTAGCAAATTCATCGTAGATAAACGAGCAAGTAGCACCCTAATCAAATAATACATAAGCATCAATATCATTGATTGGGATAATACCCCGACACCACATCTTTTGATTGCACAACATCTTGCATACCATGTTGAAAGTTCTAGTCAGGGTTTGTTTGATGTCAGACCTCCACCGTTACCTCCATTGCTTCTCGTTGTCACTCACATCCTTCTTCTTAGGGCATTCACGAGCAAAGTGATCCTTGATCCGCACGTGAAGCACACGCTCTTCTTAGGTTGAGTGCAATTTGGGGCGATGTGACCTCCCCGCCACAATTAAAGCATACTCGCTTCCCCCATCAAGCACGCACCTTGTGAAACTTCCCGCATGTAGCACATGCTTCAAACTTCTTGTTTTGTCGACTTACCCCGCCGGTTTCCAAAGACCCACGCTTTCCATTCCACTTCCTCTTCAAGTTGTTGTTGTTGTTGTTGTTTCCACCACTACCACCTCCATTCTTAATCTCCACCTCATTCTTCTTCTTCTTCTTCTTCGTTCCTCGATCGATTGAACTTTGTCACCGCTTCGCCCCCACCACCTTCAAATGAGTATTGCTTTCTCCATCATCACGCCAAAAAGTCTTCAATTGAAATAGGAAACCCTATCAGATAACCAGGCTTCAAATCCCTGCTCAAATCTCTTCGCTTTGCGGCTCGTCTGCAGGCCGACTTGATAAGGCGCAAACCTCGCCAACTCATTGAATTTAGCGGCAAGATACTCGACATACCATCATCGTTCCCCTCGCTTCAGCCCAAAAATTGCACTTCCAAATTTACCCTTCAAACTCTCGAAAATAGGTCTCAAGAATATCTCCTTAAACCTATCCTGTGTCATCATCCCCGGTCCTTCTCGAGTTTTATTGGCCTCGCCACCAATAACTAGCTTCTCGCTTTCAACATGAATGTTGCAAAAGCAATCTTCCGTCATCCCCTACCCTAGCAACATCGAACACCTTTTCTATCTCCATAATCCAAGTTTGTGGCTCTCGATCGGATTCACTACCCACAAAATTCGTGTGGTCCAACCGCCTTGAACTCCTTAAACGTTGTTCCTTGGTTCTGTGGTTGATTCTCGCAACGCCCCCAAGCAAGAACGCCACTAATTGTTGAACGGGGTTAAGATCAACATTGTCATTATTGTTGGTTCCTTCTGGGTTCTCTCTCGTCATGGTGGTTGACGCCCCGGAGAGGCATTTTCTCGTTAAATACACACATTAGATTATTATTCAACTCTTTTAAGTAATTTCTACTTAACTTGCCTCCACAAAAGAAATAACCACATAATCACGTAACACTTTGAATAAAATAACAACTTTTATTTATTCATAACCTCTTTGAAAATATAAAACAATAAAGATCACCGCTATTTACATTACTTTCCGAACTACAAAAGTTTCAGACAACATCATCATCATATCCCATAGGTTACATAACACTTGGGATTTACAATTTATTTAATATTTATTAATCGCATAACAACTACGATGTTCTACTAAGATACCGCTTAGCCTTTTACTACGCTCTTTCCTCCATAATCCTAACATTGTTCTCATGATCTAATACATACGATGGCAAATATCTCTCGAATCGAATCTGATAACCCATGACCCGATCTTGAGCTCGATTAACCACTTGTTGTTGAATACTCTATTCATCTCTTCCATCTTCATTCTCTTTGCATGCAGGCTCTTTCACCGCTATCCCTACTGTTGAAACACTTCCTCATATGCTGCTTCGCTCTTTTTTCCTCTTCTTAGCTTCTTCCCTTCAGCTTTGTTCTTCAATTCAACTACCTCCTCGATCGCTTGTTCTTTCTCTCCTTCACCGTTTCTAGCTTCTCCTCGACATTAGTCACCGCTCCTCACGATCCTAGATCTCATCATCTTTCTATGTCATCAGCAAATCATTGTTCACCACTATCTATCTCTGCAATTCCTCGATCAGATCCTCAAGTTCCACGCTATGGTCAGAGACTTCATCGTACATACGAAAGCAAATATCGAGGTTAATGGAGTCTCTCCTCTCCTCCTCCTCATCCGCCATCCTCATCCTCCTCCGTGGCAACTCAACGGGATCCTCCTCATCCGCCTCCACATCATCATCCTCATCTTCAACCACGCGACCAACGGGGTCGACTCCCGGCAAGTTCAACTTCCCCAAATAACTCAATGTCGCGAGGCTCCTCCTCTATAGGCATCCGAGGTCTATCCTCCCTAGCCCGATCGGATTCTCCACATTAGTCATCCCGACAACAAAAAATTTAAGTTTTAATCATTAATCATTACTACTCGACACTCACGAAAGCACATAAGTTATAAACACATAATCACATAAGTGTTTTATTACTTCTTCCTTAAAACTCGATAAGAGTTAATCACCACTATCTTTTCAAAGGTTACTTCCTAAGGCTTTTCCCCACCTAAGGTTCATAACCTAAAGCTTTGATACCAACTTCAGACACCCCCAAATCCTTGATTTTCATTACCTCAAGATTTGGTGTTCACGTAATCAAAACATTCATATCTAACTACCCAATCATAATAAATTGAATAATAAAACCCGCCCATACAGATTACTTTAATAAAAAATTATCTCCCAAGTTCTCTAACCTTTAATACAATCATTCAAGTGCGAAAATTAAATTATTACATCACATCATTATTAAAAGTCTATCATCATAATGATAAAGCAAAATTACAAGTCTTCATCACTTGTACATTTTTCCCTTTCCTTTGCTAGTTATAGGTTTATCTACCTTCTCAACCATAGCTTCAATAAATGTATAATATGCAAGAGTGAGCAAACAAAGCTCACTTGAAATAAGAATAAATATCTTTACATTTTTGCAAATAATAGGCTCAATAGAATCGAATGATATGTTCTATTAACATTACAACATTTGCCAATTCATAGGCTCAATAGAATCGAATGATATGTTCTATTAACATTCTTAAATATACTACTCGAGGGTCAAATGACCATGAACCATGTCCACAGCTTATAAAGTAATCTTTCAACTTTAACTTTAATAAATATATGACTATAAGGACTCCAATGCACTTAGGGGGATCAATCCTTCGTATAATGTATTGTGCACAACCATTTCAACGCTAAGCGTAAACCCCTAAACATAGGGTTGTTCATCTCAAGATTTAGAGTACAAGTCCGCACTCAAAGAAAGTTTGGTTTGATAAGCTTTCAAGGGTAATTGAAGTTTAATGATCATCAACTAGGGAACTAGTTGAATCAACAATGCTTGATAATACAATAGTTGTTTAATAACAACATAACTTAGAACATTTGAGAATCATAAATGAACTGATTCTACATATCAAACTCATGCTTGAAATAACTATAGAGCATAAGCATTCAATAAATGAATAAAATGGTTAACCTTTTGCTTGAACAAAGAAAATAAGCTAAGGTTCGAGTCTTATAACATTAGAAATGATATTCCTAAACGTACATTTAACTCGATAGCAAGTCGAAAACTAAAAACTTGCCCAACAATGTATTAACTCATGCAAAGAATTAAAACAGCTTCAATAATAGAGACGAGAGTTCAAAACTACGCTCATTATACAATAATAGAACTTAAGAAACTTGCTTAATCTATAAACAAGTTAGAATGAATCAATCAATAAGAATTTCCAATAACATTAGAGCTAGAGTTTGCTCGAATGAATTTTAGGAACAATTGATTTATTCAATAACAAAGCATAAAAAGTTTGCTCAATCAAAAGCATGAAGTTATACAATATAATAATAGAACTAACTCAACGAAAAGTGTAGAGTTAGAAAACTTGCCTCGTAATAAATGAAAATAAAACTCACGTTCACTCGAGCGTATACACAAATATTAAAACACGCTCACCTATACATCTATTAAAACCACAACATCTATTAGACATACTAATTCACTTTTCAATATAAAACGATTACTAGCTAAACTTGTTATTTTAGCACAAGTCTTAAGCTACCATTTACATTTCGTAATTCCCAAGTGTTAATCATCACAACACATAACTAACGCTCATTGTATAAACTAGGTTATCACATAACGCGCTTTTGATTTACTAATCATTTTTGCAACTTTGAATTCATAATACATATAACACAACTCAGATTAGCCTTTGTTGTTATATGTTGACACATTACCATAACCTTTAGTTAAGCTACAAAGAACGCACCAAAAAGTCTCATGAGAATTAGCAGACTTCAAAGTTGTCTGAATGGGCACTCGCGCATGGTCACGAGTTTTGTATTCGAGGTCACATACCATGCAATGCACTAGTTATACTACACTGCTAATTTGGCTACACATGACGATACATGAACTCAGCTTTTGCGAATAACAGCTTTCACACTTTTCTTAAGCCAACTAACACGAATTTCACCCACCAAATGTTGGATAATAACACGTAAATAAATATACAACTATCATAGACATGATTGCTAACATATTCAACCACTTAGCATAATTTAACAATCACTAAAACTATTTTAATTTCTCAATTTTCATGTTTTCATGAAAAACTCAATTTTCTTGACATTCATCCTAAAAATCATCACTGTGAATTCAATACATGACCAAATCATCTCATTCAAATTACGTTATGTTCGTATCTCAACAAACTAGCATAAACAAAACTCAATTAACATCTTATAATGCAATTTAACCATCAAAATTGGTACTTACATAGCTACATATGAAAACATAAACACTGACATCATTTTCTTTTATTGTTATCCGAAAATTAACATGCGATTTCCTTATTTCACATAAACTCTAGCATTATAAACATATACAATTGCAATTACCAACTATATAAATCCACAATTCAACAATTGCTTATTACGTAACATGAGAAAATTTTTCAGAATTCAACACAAATACATATATATTATCACAGCTTATGAACATACCTTTTGTTGCTTGATAAAATTTCTTGCTAAACACACTCGGAATTGACGTGAAAATTTTCTAGACTCTCTCTCAATTCTCTCTCAAGAAATTCTCAATTTTCTCGAGTTCTCGATGTCATAACACGTAGACTCAACTTAAGCGTAAAAAACCAAATAGCCAATAGTAATATAAAAAAAGAAACCGATACACCTTAATACGCATAAATATAATAATAATCAACAAAAATAACGATATATTATAATTATATTATACTTATTATTTTATTTATTTTATTTAATTTAAAAAAAAAAATCTAGAAATTCCAAAAGCCATAAGGCTTGTTTGGCAAAAAACCCTTTAAATATTAAAGAATTAATATATTAAGCCTTGTTTGTTAAAAAAACTAAATTAAACTACTTTTAATTTATTTTAATAACTCCTTATAATATAGTTATTTGTCACACTATATTAATCAAGCTTTCATATTTATTTTAATTAATCAAAATCACAATTAATTAAATAAATATCAATTAATCACATAACTCAATTATTTACAAAAATAATTAACCATTAAATTGAAATATCAATATAATAATTCAACATCACTTTAAATATTTATATAATTCAATAAATTATTTATTTAATAAATAATTAACTAAAACAAAATTAAAAATTAATTGTTACCTCCACTCTAATGGCCAAGAGCTCAAGGCTTTCGCCTAAAGCCCGTGACCCAACTACTAGCATGTTCTCCTTCCATCCATTAAATATTAAATCAATAAATATTTAATATTACATTTAAAATTAATGTTCGCATTGTCTCTCTCACTAAACCCTCTTTTTAGAAATCACGTTACAAATGTTACCATTTAATATCTAATGGCAAGAGCTCAAGGCTTTTCGCTTTAATAACCCAACTACTGAGCATGTTTCTCCTCACAGCTATACCCAACCTAGAGTTGTACCCTCTACTCTAATGGCCAAGAGCTCAAGGCTTTCGCCTAAATCCCGTGACCCAACTCCTCACTTGGAATAGGAAAGCCAATTAATAACCCTGCTGAGCTATACCGTCAAGACCAAACCAATTTTTAACCATCTTAAAGCCCTCACTTGAGTTACAGGCTCGCGCTACCAAGACCAATTGATAGTTATGCCTTGGTTCTAACTTATTTTGTCTAAATATGTTTCCCTAATTGTGACGCCCCCAAAATAGGTATACAACACCCATTCTGAGTCGCCAAATACATGGAACAGAAAGCAAACTACAACTTCAATAATACAATTGTCGTGCAAAATAGGACAACACATACTGTGAGTTTAAATACAAATATTGTCTTCTAGACAATATCCACACTCAAATAAGTCCTCATTACAATTATTCAAATACTATTTTATAGAAATAGTGAGGACTGCTAAAACATCTTTCTAGAACCATCACTCCATACCCCGATTAGATCCTGCTATGTTCTCACCTCCCGAGAAGAAAAATGGAACAAAAAGAAAAGGGTGAGCTCAACTAGCCCAAAGAAGAATATTATGACTAAGATAATATACAACAAATTATCATTAGTCTTCAACAGGGGAAAAATCGATAAAATATAATGACAACAAGTTTTAGATCAACAATCGCAATGAAAAACAACAATCCATTGGAAGAGTCAAGTAGAGAAAGAATTCCACTATCTTCTAAGATTTAAAAGTCCATCATCAATATTTTATCCATGTAACAACAATCAATATACATCTTTAATCAAGTATTCATCTTTGCACTACAGGCCAAAGATATTCATTTGTATCATCAGTTGTTCATGTTCATCTCAACACCTGTTCATCTTTGCACTACTACGGGCCAAAGATATTCATCGATTAATCATTCATCTTTACACTACAGCCAAAGATATTCAAGAATATCATCATTTAGGACCGAGGATGATGAAAAATATTTTAAAGAAAATGAATCCAGTGAGACAGAAGGACAAATAGTAGGGATTCGTATAACAGTTTATCCAAGATCAATAATACTTCATAAATACCAATTTTGAAGCAGAATTCAAAAATAAATATCAAAACATATATACAATCAAAGATAGTAACCATAATAGACATTTTGGACAAAAAGCAGAAAATTTCATTTTTTACGGTGAATAGTCTTAGTATTCGTGAATAATGTCGATATCGTGAATAGTCTTCAGTATAATGTGAATAATAACCCCTACACAAAAAGTTCCAAATTTGATAAAACGTTCACCAATATTTCGGCATAATGATATTGAAGAAAATAATATCATTTAAGAAGAAAATAACATCCCTTACCTCAAAATAACCGTATTTACATTTGATTTTGGATATCTTCTTGTGAAACTTGTACTGAATAGTAACTCTCAAAGTATCTAAATACTCACAAAAATATGCTCGATAATCTAGAGAGAAGGAAAACTTATTTCTAGTGTGATTTTCAATTCTAACCTAAGCGTCTTTTTATAGGAAAATGCTAGAACGCCATAGGAGACTAAAATAATAAAATAATATTATTTTAAACAAAATTCTTACGCACACCTTGAAACACAAATTCAAGCATGCCAAATCTGAAAATTTCCAGCAGCCCACATGCATTCAACACCAACCAAAGTGGGTCCCACCCAATAAATTAATAAAAATCATTTTATTTTCCAAAACTTCAGTAATTCATAGAAAATAGCCCGGTTATCAGAAAAATACGAATTTTATGTCCATTCTGCCTGAAATCGAATTCTCTACAACTTTACAGAAGAAAGTTTTTCCAAATTCCAAACATAAAATATTCGAATTTCACAAACGGATCATTTTTAATACCTCCACACTGACAAAATACTGATAAAACACCTCAGCATTAATTTCTTCATTTTTATCCACATAAAAATAAATATATCAATCATTTATATCCACATAAAATAAATATTTCCTCATCATATAAATCAATAATTAAGTTTGATGCAGCAAGTAGGGGAAAACAATTCTTAATCGTTGGCACTAAAAATAAAGCAGCTAACTTAGTAGCATGGGCTGCAATAAAGGCTCGGTGTCATTATGTTAATAAAAAATGGCTCGGCGGTATGTTAACGAATTGGTCCACTACGAAAACGAGACTTCATAAGTTTAGAGACTTGAGAATGTAAACAAAAAAATGAGGAGACTCAACCGCCTTCCTAAAAAGAGATCTTGGCTATGTTGAAAAGACAATTATCCCTTACTTGAAACATATCTCAAGCGGGATTAAATATATGACAGGTTACCAGATATTGTAATCATCGTTGATCAAAGACGAAGAATATACTACCCTTCGAGAATGTATCACTTTGGGAATTCCAACAATTTGTTTAATCGATACAAATTGTGACCCCGATCTTCTGAGATATTTTGATTCCAAATGAATCGGCGATGCTATATCTTCAATCCGATTAATTCTTAACAAATTAGTATTCGCAATTTGTGAGAGGGCGTTCTAGCTATATAAGAAATCCGTGATTAATAATAAGATAAAAACTTAACTTACTTTGGAAATTTCATAGATTTATGGAATCGGTGACTAGTTCTCAATCTCAAAAAGAGCTAAAAATAATCGGGGATATTATGTGATTGGTTGGTATTCCAAAATAAAATCGGATTCTAAATCTAAATTATAGGATTCCAAAGAGTCAAGTCGAGAAAGAGATGGTTGAATCAAAATAATTTTCTTTAAAGTTATATTTTTGTCGTAAAGGGGCAATATGAATGTTCTATCCTGCTCCATCAACACACTAAAAGGGTTATATGATATATCCGGTGTGGAAGTAGGCCAACATTTCTATTGGAAAATAGGAGGTTTCAAGTCCACTACCAAGTACTTATTACTTCTTGGGTTGTAATTGCTATCTTATTAGGCTCACCACTATAAATTATTCGGAACCATTAAACCATCCCGACCCATGTCGAATTTCTTCGAATATGTACTTGAATTCATTCGAGATGTGAGTAAAACTCAAATTGGAGAAGAATATGGTCCTTGGGTTCCTTTTATTGGAACTATTCATAAATAATATTACGAATCACAATTATGACAACTAGTAGCTCCTGTGAAAGAGGGCTTTCGATAAGAATTTCTCCTTACTAAGCCAAGAATTAGGTGACCAAACCTCTCCTCGACAGAACTTTCTAGACATTGTCAATAATGATATCTAATAATATTATTCAAATAATATGAATTATTTATCCGATAATGGAAAATATCAGTGCAATGATAATTATTGAAACAACAATAATATAAAATATCAACGCAACAATTATTGAATCAATAAAATAAAATATTGAGCGATAACTTCATCGTAATAATTATTGAGTAAAGTGCCTTCTTACGTTAGGATCAATAATTCATCAATCTCGCATCCACGCCAGACATCAGTATTTTAACCACCGGGTATTCCAACAAAGTGTTAATTGTAATAACTACGCCATTATTTATAACAACTCAAACTCGCTGCTTTCTTCATCCGATAGTTATTACATTATGGGGCCCACAAATAATCGCACCATCGCATTTAATATACCCTGACAACAAGAATATTCCACGACCAAACGAATATTCCCAAACAACAATGATTATTTTATAACCACTTGCTTATTTTGCAAAATTTGCACATTTCACCCATAACCGAGAAATTATATCAAATTAATACCTTATTATTCACAATAATAATTAGAGGAAATTCGATTTTATTTATAATAAGTTGGGGTCTTACAACCTCCCCTCCTTATGAAATTTCGTCCTCGAAATTGACATACGTACCTGGTGTTTCGAAAAGGTGAGGATACCTCGCTTTTATTTCTGATTCCAACTCCCAGGTCATCTCTTCAATAGCATGGTTTCTCCACAAAACCTTAACTTGTGGTATAACCTTGGTGCGTAGGACATGTTCTTTCCTATCCAAGATCTTAACAGGTACTTCTTCGTACGTTAAATCTTCGGCTATCTCGTCTGGTTCTAACGCAATAATATGGTTCTGGTCTTTCACATATTTACGAAGCATGGATATGTGAAAAACATTATGAACACGAGACATACTTGGAGGTAATGCGAGTCTATAGGCCACATTTCCTATTCGGTTAAGAATCTCAAATGGACCAACAAATCGTGGATTGAGCTTTCCTCTCTTTCCAAATTTTGTAACTCCCTTCCATGGAGCAACATGTAACAATACATGATCCCTAATATTAAATTACACGTCCTTTCGATGAAGATCAGCATAACTCTTTTGTCGATCTTGTGAGGTTTGAATACGTTGTCGAATCATTTGGATCTTTTCTGTAGTCATGCGTACTAATTCTGGTCCCAACAACGTTGCTTCTCCCACCTCGTCCCAGCATACTGGAGAACGACACTTTCGTCCATACAATGCCTCAAATGGAGCCATGTCTATACTTGCTTGATAACTGTTGTTGTAGGAGAATTCTACCAATGGCAAATACTTACCCCAACTCCCTTTGAAATCTAGGACACAAAGTCTTAATAGATCTTCAAGAGTTTGAATAGTCCTCTCTGATTGCCCGTCCGTTTGAGGATGGTATGCCGAGCTGAATCGTAAATCCGTGCCCATAACTTTCTGCAAGCTAACCCAAAATCGTGAAGTGAATCTTGGGTCACAATCCGAAACTATGGATACTGGCATGCCATGCAATCGCACAATCTCATTCACGTACATACGAGCAAGATGTTCAAGGGAATAAGTCTCACGTATCGGTAAGAAATGGGCAGACTTGGTTAATCTATCAACAATAACCCAAATCGCATCTATGCCTTGAGAAACTTTGGGAAGACCTGTAACGAAATCCATGGTAATGTGTTCCCACTTCCATTCCGGAATATCAAGTGGTTGCAATGGACCCTTTGGCACTTGATGCTCCACCTTTACACATTGACAGGTTAAACACCTCGAGATAAACTTCGCGATCTCTCTCTTCATATTGTGTCACCAAAATGTATGTCGAATATCATGATACATTTTGGTACTCCCAAGATGGATTACAAACGGTGTGTTGTGTGCCTCCATCATGATTCTATGCTTCAAATCAGAGTCGCTAGGAACACAAAGTCTAGAGTTGAATCT
This sequence comes from Panax ginseng, assembly GCA_020205605.1. Lineage (NCBI taxonomy): Eukaryota > Viridiplantae > Streptophyta > Magnoliopsida > Apiales > Araliaceae > Panax > Panax ginseng. The sequence continues at coordinate 39,877,178 of CM035148.1, forward strand.
AAGTATTCCTTCTTCATCGATTCTCACTTCTGGAATAGCTCCTTCTTGCACTTTCTTCTTCATACATATCAACTCCAGGTCCGTAGCTTGAGCAGCTTTAACTTTATCGATTAAAGTCGGTTCTACTCGTATATTCGCCATCATCATGTGGGTCCCTGAAGTCTTTAATTCTACCTCCATCCTTTGCAAGTCATACAGAATGGGCATTTACATTGACAATATCGCACTCGTACTCGCATATGATCTTCTACCCAATGCGTCAGCTACTACGTTCGCTTTTTCAGGATGATATTGAATGGTATGATCGTAATCTTTCAACAGCTCGAGCCAACGTCGTTGCCGCATGTTGAGTTCCTTTTGGGTGAAGAAATATTTGAGGCTTTTATGGTCCGTATAAATCTCCACTTTCTCCCCATACAAGTAGTGTCTCCAAATTTTCAACGCGAATACGACTATCGCTAACCTGACTCGGATCATGGTAGGATAATTCCTCTCATATTCTTTGAGTTGTCATGAGGCATAGGCTATGACTTTCCCATGTTGCATGAGAACACATCCTAACCCTTTGCACAAACAACGTTTGTAGATAACAAATCCATCCGCATGCAGGATGGTATTGCGAGATAGGTGCCAAAATGAGTCTCCTCTTGAGCTCTTGGAAACCCTTCTCTCATTCCTCGCTCCATACTGAATTTTGTATCTTTCCGAGTCACCGAGTTAATTGAGAGTAGCGATTCGAGAAAATCCTTCCACGAATCTCGATAATAACCAAATTAAGCCCGAAAAACTACGCACTTTTATCCATCGACTTTGGTTGCTCCCAACCTTGTCTTTGCTTTTAATCTTCACGTCAACAGATACTCCATGTTTTGACACCACGTGCCCAAGGAATGCTACTTCCTCGGCCGTAACTCGCATTTCTTGACTTGGCATAAATTTTGTTTTCACGAAGCCTTTCAAGTATCGACTTCAAATGGTGCTCATGATCTTCATGACTTTTGGAATAGATGAGGATGTCATCAATAAAGACAACAACGAATCGATCCAAATATTCCTTGAATACTCGGGTTCATCATATCCATGAAAGCAACCGGAGCATTAGTCAATCCAAAAGACATGACTAAGAATTCATAATGCCCGCATCGAGTTCTAAGGCGCCTCTTTGGAATATCCTCGCTTTTAATCTTCAAATAATGATATCCGAATCGAAGATCAATTTTGAAAAGAATTGTGCTCCTTGCAATCGGTCGAAACAGTCATCAATGCAAGGTAATCGGATACCTATTCTTGATGGTGACATGGTTCAATTCTCGTGAGTCAATACAAATTCGCATACTCCCGCCTTTCTTCTTTACTGAATAAAATAGGAGCACCCCAAGGAGATGTACTAGGGCTAATGAAACCGATGTCTAATAACTCCTGTAGTTGGACTTTTAACTCTTGAAGTTCAATAGGAGCCATTCGATATGGGGTTTTAAAATGGGTTTTGTAATTCGATTCAAGGTCAATAAAGAATTCAACATCACGCTCGGGGTAGACCGGAAGCTCTTCAGAAATACATCGTGAAATTCTCTAACCACAAAAATATTATTCAAATCGACTTGTCTTTATTCAAATCCATAACATGGGCTAAGAAAGCTTGACATCCGCTTTTTAATAAACGAATAGCTTTGTGGCTTGATATGATGAAGATCGATTTTAGTGGTTTAGTAGTTTGAATTCGTATGACAGGTTGGTTAGGAACATGAAAACTAACAACCTTACGAAAATAATCAATTTTAGCATGATGAATGGTTAACCAATCAATTCCTAAAATCACATCAAAAGCAAGTATCTTTAAAGAGATAAAATCAACAGGTAATGTGATAGTGCCAACTTGGATCATGCAAGATTTATAAACTGTAGATGTAACGAAGGTTTCACCCAACGGAGTTTCAACAGATAAGTCAAAGTCCAATTTCTTCGGAGTCAAGTTTAAACATTGAGCACAAGTAGGAGAGATAAAAGAATGGGTAGAACCGGTATCTAGTAAGGTATAAACTTCGCAAGAGTTCAAGATTAGCTTACCCGTGATCACCTCGTTCGGGTTCCTCACGTTTTGGCCAGTCACGACAAACGCTCTTCCAGGAACCGCTGATTTCGACTTATCCGGGACAGCCTTTGGAGTCACCATCCCTGCTGAACTTGGTTTTGCTACAGAACAATCCCGAGCTATGTGGCTTTCCTTTCCACAGTTGTAACATACCTTGGATTTGTGTGGACAGTTTGGGCTGATATGTCCCTCTTTCCCGCATTTGTAACATCTAACTGGCGATCGTTCTCCTCCCGTAGAATTTGTTGTTGGTGTTGGTGTTGCTGCTGATGTCTTCCCGTCATTGTTGAATCTTCTCTTTCTAAAATTTCCACTTGACTCACCTCTCCTATTATCATGGCCACGATGACCACCCGAGTGGTTACCACCTTTGTTCGTATTTTTCCCTCCTCGTTGGTTATCATCGCTCTGATGACTGCTGTCACCGGTATAACCCTAGTTGTGGTCCCTCGGTTGAACATACTCATTATCTAGCTCTAATAATTGAGCCCTATTTACAACATCTGAATATAAAGAAAATTTATGAGATATAAGATATTGCCGAATCTTGGGCTTTATACCTCTCAGAAACATCCTCGTCATTCGTTCCTCATTTTCGACCAAATGAGGTGCAAACCTGGATAACTCTGCAAACTTCGCCTCGTACTGGGATACCGTCATATTGTTTTGTTCCAGTCTAATAAACTCTACCTCCTTCATATGATGAATACTTTCAGGAAAGTACTTGTCATTGAATAGTTTCTGAAACGTTTCCCAAGACATGTTGAGTCAAAGAAGTCGGTACGCTTCACGAGACTTCCACCAAGAGTCATGCTTCACCGCTGGAACATAAAGGTGGCGAATGGAACCTTTTGTTCCTCCGTGCATCCCAAGACATCGAATATCTTGGTAATTTGTTTGACCCATGTTTCCTCCTTGATCGGATCCGGCTTTTCAATAAATTCTGGTGGTCCCAACTCCTTGAACTGCTTGGCTGTGACAGACCGCGCGTTGGTATCACTTCCACCCATATTTTGTACACGAGTCTCCCTCGTCTGATTTTGCATGAACTGCAAAAAGCTCCTAAACATTCCATCATTCATCGTTTGCTCGGTAGTGTTGTTTACAGGAGGAATATTGTCTTCCTGTTGTACGTTCTCCTGGTTTGTGACTAAAGGTTGTTCCACAGTCTCATACACTCCATTGTTAACGTTCTCAGCAGCCATTCTTAAATATTGTCATAAAACAAGGGTTAATTAAACAAATTAACATATCACATAATATCCCTATATTATGACTGACCAACAAATAAGCTTAGATAGGACACACTAACGAAGGATTTACTCATATCTCCCCTCCTAGTTCTATTTCCCGATCTCCGCCATAGACCATATCCCTAAGATTTGATACCAACTGTGACGCCCCCAAAATAGGTATACAACACCCATTCCGAGTCGCCAAATACATGGTACAGAAAGCAAACTACAACTTCAATAATACAATTGTCGTGCAAAATACGACAACACATACTGTGAGTTTAAATACAAATATTGTCTTCTAGAAAATATCCACACTCAAATAAGTCCTCATTACAATTATTCAAACACTATTTTACAGAAATAGTGAGGACTGCTAAAACATCTTTCTAGAACCATCACTCCATACCCTGACTAGATCCTGCTATGTTCTCACCTCCTGAGAAGAAAAATGGAACAAAAAGGAAAAGGGTGAGCTCAACTAGCCCAGTAAAGAATATTATGACTAAGATAATATACAACAAATTATCATTAGTCTTCAACAGAGAAAAATCTGATAAAATATAATAGACAACAAGTTTTAGATCAACAACTGCAGCGGAAATAGCAATCCATTAGAAGAGTCAAGTACAGAAAGAATTCAACTATCTTCTAAGATTTAAAAGTCCATCATCAATATTTTATCCATGTAACAACAATCAATATACATCTTTAATCAAATATTCATCTTTGCACTACAAAGCCAAAGATATTCATTTGTAGATCACCAAATTGGTCATGTTCATCTCAACACTGCTCATCTTTGCACTACGGACAAAGATATTCAAGAATATCATCATTTAGGACCGAGGATGATGAAAAATATTTTAAAGAAAATGAATCCAAAGGAGACAAAAGGACAAATAGTAAGGATTCAGATAATCTGCTTTATCCAAGATCAATAATACTTCATAAATACCAATTTTGAAGCAGAATTCAAAAATAAAGATCAAAACATGGATACAATCAAAGATAGTAACCATAATAGACATTTTGGATAAAAAGAAGAAAATTTCATTTTTTTCGGTGAATAAAGTGTCGATTCGTGAATAAAGTCAGTATACGTGAATAAGAACTCCCGACACAAAAAATTCCAAATTTGATAAAACGTTCACCAATATTTCGGCATAATGATATTGAGGAAAATAATATCATTTAAGAAGAAAATAACATCCCTTACCTCAAAATAACCGTATTTACATTTGAATTTGGGATATAATCTTGTGATGTAAACTTGTAATGAATAAAGAACTCTCAAAGTATCTAAATACTAACAAAAATACGCTCGATAATCTAGAGAGAAGGAAAACTTGTTTCTAGTGTGATTTTCAATTCTAACCTAAGCGTCTATTTATAGAAAAATGCTAGAACGTCATAGGAGACTAAAATAATAAAATAATATTATTTTAAATAAAATTCTTACGCACACCTTGAAACACAAATTCAAGCATGCCAAATCTAAAAATTTCCAGCAGCCCACATGCATTCAACACCAACCAAAGTGGGTCCCATCCAATAAATTAATAAAAATTATTTTATTTTCTGAAACTTCAGTAATTCATAGAAAATAGCCCGATTATCAGAAAAATACGAATTTTATGTCCATTCTACCTGAAATCGAATTCTCTACAACTTTACAGAAGAAAGTTTTTACAAATTCCAAACATAAAATATCCGAATTTCACAAATGGATGATTTTTAATACCTCCACACCGACAAAATACTGATAAAACACCTCAGCATTAATTCCTTCATTTTTATCCACATAAAAATAAATATATCCATCATTTATATCCACATAAAATAAATATTTCCTCATCATATAAATCAATAATTAATTATTCACAAATAATATTATAGAATCAGAATTATGATAACCAGGCCGTTCCCAGGAAAGAGGGGGCTTTCCAATTAGAATTTCTCCTTACTAGCGCGCAATTAGGTGACCAAACCTCTCCTTGATAGAACTTTCTAGACATTGTCAATAATGCTATCTAATAATATTATTCAAATAATATGAATTATTTATCTAATAATAGGAAATACTGTGCAGTGATAATTTTTGAAACAACAATAATATAAAATATCAACGCAATAATTATTGAATCTATAAAATAAAATATTGAACAGTAACTACTGTAACAATTATTGAGTAGTGCCTTTCACTTACGTAAGGATCAATAATTCATCAATACTGCATCATCCACGCCAGACATCGTATTTTAACCACCGGTATTCCAACAAAGTGTTAATTGGTAATAACTACGCCGTTATTTATAACAACTCAAACTTGTCGCTTTTCTTCATCCGGCGCTTATTCTTACATTATGGGGCCAAAATGATCATACCAGCAAGCATTTTAATATTCCCGGAAACAATAAGAATATTCCACAACCAAACGAATATTCCCCGACAACAATGATTATTTTATAATCACTTGCTTATTTTATAAAATTTGCACATTTCACTCATAACTAGAGAATTATATCAAATTAATACCTTATTATTCATAATAATAATTAGAAAAAATTCGACTTTATTTATAATAAGTTGGGGTCTTACACTAATAGCTGATGTGGGATAAAAACATGTTACATTATAAGATCAAGTTTTAATCTCTTCTTATGAAACACATCTTAAGACTTGAAAGATTTATATAAATTTAAGATGAAACAGTTTATGAGATTGTCAATTCTTGTTATAAAGAATCAGTTGTTTGGTTTCTGGATCAAATGGACTACTTCACTTCTACCTTTCTCAGCTCCTCAGCTAGGTGGAATTGTATCTACTACCAAATATATATTGCTCGTTATTTGTGTTTAGTGCTCACTTGAACAAAATCAATAATCATTTTTAATGGTTTGATTTTTAATGTATTGACGACCTGTTGTGAGATTAGGCATTTGCAGATCATTGACTGTGGAGGGATTAAGAATCTAGGGACAGGCATGAAGCTTCCCAAATTGGAGGTGTTGCGTGTGGCAATGACAGGTCTTAGTGATGAAGGGTTAGTGACAATTTGGAACAGATGTTCTGGGCTTCTGAAGTTGGACTTGGAGGGTTGTGTGGTTTGGTGTGGTTTGACTTGGGACAAGCGTCGTGTAACAAAGTGGAGGAATATTAAAAGGGAATTGTTATTTGTACAAGTAAAATTTGATATTTCTACAAATTTCTTCATGCATGTGAAAGGAAATTTGTAGAAATATCAAATTTTACTTGTAGAAATAACAATATTTTATTAAAATAACCGAAGAAGATTGCATGTATACTTTCATTATATCTAAATCTGTAATTCTTATTATTTATTTTTTGCTAAATTCGGTAGTTCTTTTGTTATGTTCTTTCTTTGGACGGATCAAGAAAAGTATTAACAAAACCACTTTTGAGCCAATGTGATCATTATTCGTTAATTTAATTTATAAAAGGGAGTTGATATATGACTTTGCCAATGTACATTGCATCATCCAAGTAATACATTTAAGTTTACAGTAACGTCTTCAAAAAAGAAAAAGTACTAAACGATATATACTTATACCTGAATATCATTGTCATTAATATTTTTTTTATAATTTTAATAATGGGCAAAGGTCTAAAATTACCTTTGAGGTTTTTGCCAAAGTCCCGCATAGAACTAAAACATTTTTTTTTTCAAAAGTACCCCTGATATTATAAAGATCCACACCAAAGGTCCCTCGGTTAAAAATAGTGTTAGCTAAACAAACGCGGCTTAGTGGCGACTGACGAGTGAAAAAAATAAAGTTTAATAATTTTTTTTTTTTTACCACGTGTCCCGTTTGTCTAACTGACTCTATTTTTAACGAGAGGGGCGAAGGTTAACTGAATTTTATAACGTCACGAACACTTAAAATAATCAGGATTAAGTAGGATTTCGGCCTAAACCTGAGGATAAATTTACTTTTGAAAATCTCTTAGAAATCATAGACAGCATTAATCATATATATAACCCATAGAAATCAGCTTTTAACCGAGTTAACATCAGTCTTGCCCGATTATACTACTAAGGCTTTCATTGCAAAGATTATACTTAGAATATGACTATTAATCTAAAAGTTAAACTTGGGACTGTTAGTCTATGAATTATAAAATGACTTGAAATCCTGAGATACTTGAATAATTTCTTCCTCTGCTTGAAGTACTTTCTAAGAATGCTTATCCTATAGCATTTAATTTAATTATAGCTCCTCATTAGCAAACAAGCAATATAAATGAATTAATATAACTCGGGAGACGTCGAATGTATGCCCTTACCTTATGCAGAGGCTATTCAAGTAAATTACAATAGCAGCATTTTAGAAAATTACATGTGTTTCACGGATGAGCAATAAAATATCAGAATAATTCTGGAATCTGGATACAAATATACTTTTGTCGTGCTATGGACAGAATTTGGACGAGGAAACCTGAAAATTAAATTCTTTATAAGATGAACACCATTGCTACAAGGGCAAATCTGAAACTAGTTATATAAGCAACCTATATCAATGATTCGATAAGTTTGTATTCTGTACCAACTACCAAACATGAAATATATCCAACAACAGTCGGCAATAAAAATTATCCTCAATTTTTGCCATATAATTTACCAACAGGTAAATTTAGAGTTTCACCAAAACTTAATTGCTGAAAATATAAAATAAATTCGCATACTCACCTTTTTGTGTAGAGCTGTAGATAGGTGTTTAATCTTTGTTGTAAGTTGTGCCACGGCAAAATAACAAAAGCTTAATTAGACTTCAATGGTTATTATTATTAGTATCATTTGTTTTGATAAATAGGCTTCAATAATAGTTACAATGAAGATGGAAGGTACAATATATAAAGAACAAGTTGTCCTCCAAAACAACTTAGCAAAAGAAAATGTCAAGTCATCGGGACTTGCTCCAATCCCTATGCAAATCGAAAACAAAAATCTCCCTACAGCTGCACAAAGACGCTATAAGAGTGATCTTATCCTGCAGCAATTGATAATAATCCAACGAGCGACTGCTAAAGATCAATTCCTCTCCATCCAATTATCCAAAACACCCACGAATAGTAAAACACCCACATGATCACAAAATCCAGTAAAGGTAGCTTGGAGGCTGAATGGTTCTTATCAACATTTGGAATTCAAATCAACATCAACACCATAACCCTAGGTTTGATGGACATAAATTAGGTACAGATTGTGTAATATCAAACTGGGTGTCATGATGCCATACACTGATCAATTTTCTCCGAGAGAAGTGAAACTTTTGGGTTTTTTTGTGATGATGTAACTAATGTTGGTCAGTTAGTGATTGTGGTTTATGTGGTCAATGCGAGAGACTGTAAAAGAAAGATAAATGGAGATGGAGATAGATAGTGGAGGTCAAATGCAGTGGATGTGGCAGGAGGTGGTAGCAGAGAAGATAAAAAGTAGAGAGACAGAGATAATGCATGAATTACTTCAGGGATAAAACAGTCCACTAACAAAATATGAATATAGGAATTGTAGCAACATAGAAAAGGTTTGTGGCAATACTACTTTGCAACTATGAAAGCATTAGACAACTTAATATTCCGCCAAAAGAGTTTCATTTACATAATTTAAGGATGTATTTTTTAACCATGTTTAACCCCCAAAATATTAAGTTGTTAGTTTAGTAATGCCGTAGCGGTGGTGGTGTGATAATAAAATTATAATGACAAACTTGTGGACATTAAATCATTTTATACTACTACAAATAAAAAGAACTCTTTTGTAGAAACAAAAAGTTGACAAATGAGACTTTGTTTCTAGTACAAAGGGAGATTAATAGCTTTAATAATTAATAAATCTTACTTATCCCATATTACTAATTATTTTAGGGTTTTCTGTAGACGAATTGCAAGAACTGCCACCCTTCTTGTCCCTTTACTTATAACAAAGGCGCTACACACATAAGAAAACAAGTTGAGAATGCTTTTACCTTGAACACGAGCAGACCCACAGTCTGACTCTGACATTTTGAATTTATCTTTGACTTTCTTCATAATAAATCTTCATCTTTTCCGAAGACGAAATGTTGTCCGGATGGAAATACTGTTAAAAACAAACTGTTAGAACTCTATGTTGTAGAGTATCACAGAAAAAAGTAGAATAACCTTCAACCTCATGACATATACCAATAAAGAAGGATCATTTAAAAGTATATGGAATTGAAAAGACTCACGTTTCATTTATATCTTTTCATTCTAATTTTATTTAGGGGAAAATGGAACAAACCATGCAATGCCATGTTTCAATGTAGTACCATAACATCTCAATCATACAATACATTTTTAGCAACACCACGGGCACTGTAATTTTAGGCAAAAAAAAGAGGAAATCATACACCTTTGTGCATCATATTTACAATGCAATCTATTAGATGATTGGTACTAACAAATTTCAAATAGCACAGGTAATAATTAAGGGTGACTACACAAAAACATCATATTCAAGGTGTCAATGTTGAACATGGAAGTTCTTTAATTATAAGCCTCAAATATTCCTTCAAATAAATTGCAGGTACGTTTGCCCTGCCTGTTAGTTACATTTAACATAGTGATATAAAGTAGCAGGAATCCAATGATGTTCTATTAACATAATTACAAGGGCACGAAGTAATATCAGAAACAAATGAGCTAGTTTCCTTTTCAACTAAGTTCTCCTTTGGAGGTGACAACATAAATTTGGAGTTACACCAAGCTGGCCCAAAAACATCAAGTTTATGAGCTGTAACAATCACAACAATCAATAAAATATTCTACTAATGGGGTAAGACAATGTAACATACTGCATATACTACTCGTGACAAACATAAAGCTATAAGGAATTGCATTAGATGTAAAACTAAAGTATACAAAGCCACCATTTTTTTACTTTCCGCAAACACATAATTCAGATAAAAAGTTATAGCTTTCCAGGAATGGATAAGGCATTAGCAAATGCTTTATTTGCAATGAGGCCATGGCCTAAGCTCATCCAACAAGGAAACTTTTGTTGCTTGCAAATAAGAAAATAAATTTCAATACACTATGCTTGTATGCCTACTGACAATAATCTCACCACCAGCAGAAAAAAAAAGGCATGTTACATTCGATTGAAATTTATTTGCTGGATTGAACTAACAAGGAAGACAAACTTCAAAAATCTTGGAGCATCCACATCAAACCTTTTAAATATGTATTGTATCTATAACTTTTGAAGTGAAAAAAAATTATGTAGAATTTTACAAACTGTAACCAATATAGCATTGCACACTATAAGGAAACAATTATACGTGTGTGCATGCTTGGAGGTGGCTGTGAGATGCACATATATATGCTTTTAATGGATTTGAACTATTTGTACTGTAGGTCTTAACCATATATACCAAGTATTTAGGCAGTGCTAGGTCAGCTTGTGTGCGTGCTTGAGGGTGGCTACAAGGTACACATATATATGCTTTAATGTTTCTAAATTGCATGTTTAATTAGTTACGTATTCATTAAAGGTTTTTCCATCATATCTAAAAATCGAAATTTCATTTTAGGATGGAGTCAGGGTATATGTAATGATTATAAAACTCAAACAGCACACACCTTGGAGGTGGCTGTGAGATGCATATATATATATGCTTTTAATGGATTTGAACTATTTGTACTGTAGGTCTTAACCATATATACCAAGTATTTAGGCAGTGTTAGGTGGGCTTATGCGCGTGCTTGAGGGTGGCTACGAGGTGCACATATATATTCTTTAATGTTTCTGAACTGCATGTTTAATTAGTTACGTATTTATCAAAGGTTTGTGCATCATATCTAGAAATTGAAATTTAATTTTAGGATGGATTCAGCGTATATGTAATGTTTATAAAACTCAAACATCACACACCTTCTGATCTTTCAAAAGATTTATTGGTAGATAAAATGTGGAATTATACTGCTATCCGGTTTAAATTATTAATTATCAAAATAATATACTAACAAAAAGTATATTACCAAAATAATATTTTTGTGGTTGCTAATTATTTCTTTAGTAATTATGTTACAAGTGTATTTAGGTGACAGAGAATTGAGAGTAAAAATAGCATAGAGTTCACCGTATACTAAAAAAGTGTAATCAAAATCATAAATATCCCAAATCTGACATATACTCAAGAAAATTGAACATATAAAAATCATAATACGAAACAAATAATTTAAATAATAATTTTTGTTGTTAAACACCAAAAAATAAACTATCAACATATTCAATCACTCTAATTAGAATAGCTCCATTAATAATTTTAATTTTTTTTTATATTTGTATCACTTATCCAAAAATATATGTTAATTAAACTAATTTTTCTTTTTTCTATTTTACCAACAATTTAAATGAGATTTATAAGTTACCAACAATTTAAATGAGATACTCTTACTTACAAATGAAACTATAATTAAAATGTATTGTATTAAAAAAAGGATCATTAAACACATTATTTAGGAATTAAAATTTGACAACATACAATGGTAAAGTTACAGATGTAAGTGTTATTATTCTTATCTAGAGGGGGTGTCAGCGTATTTTACTCTAAATTTTATAAACCAAATTTAAACAACTCAATACTTAGTTGGACTTGATTCCTCTTCCCCCACTGTTCTCAAAACAAATACTTGAATAAAATTAAGGATTTATATGCTTACTTATTTTTCAGAAGGAAAACAAAAATCAGCCTAATTTCAATCAATCAATAGGCGATGACATGTGGGTTATTAAGCTCAAGCATTGAAATAAATATAGAAATTGGAAGCAACCAAAGAAAACAGAGATGACCAAGGAAAACAGAGATATGCTGAAACTAAGTTTTATTACTCAATGAAGAATTGAAGCAAAACTAAGGATTACAAAGGTTATAAATACTAAAAGTTTTCCTAAAAAGTCTCAACCAACACCAACGTTCCTATGAGATTATTTGCCTAAATAAAAGGAAGACTTAAATAAATGGAATACTTAAAACAAACTAGACTTATTCAACAAAGACTAATTCAGCTGCTTGATAACTGTAAGTTTCACTAATTTGCAACACTCCCCCTTAGTGCAAACTTACTGTCAACAATACCAAGAGCACCTCGAAATACTTCAAACTTTGTTTTGCCAAGCGCTTTGGTAAATATATCAGCAATTTGATCATCGGTTTGAATTTTTTGCAGCTGAATATCCTGAGTCAAAACCATCTATCGAACAAAATGATAATTTGTTTCAATGTGTTTTGTGCAGGCATGCATGGAACACTGGATTTCCATCAAGCTTTATTACACTTTCACTGTCACAATGAATAGGAATTGGATGGTCCAAGACAGAAAACATTTCTTGAATAAGTCTCTTAAGCCAAATACACTCTTGAGTGGGCATAGAAGCTGCAACATACTCGGCTTCACAACTGGAAAGAACAACAGTAGATTGCTTCTTGCTACACCACAAAATTTTTGTTGATCCCATATTAAAACAATACCCTATTTTGGAGCACCTATCATTTACATCGCCAGCCTAATTTGCATCTACAAAACCAGTCAACATGAATGGTGTATGCTGCTGATAAACTAACCCAAAATTCAGAGTGCCTTTTATGTAGCGAAGAATCCTCTTGGCTGCAATTAAGTGACTTTCACATGGTTTATCCATAAACTGAGAAACGACTCCCATAGAGAAAGAAATGTCAGGTCTTTTGATAGTTAAATAGAATAAGCTGCCAACAATCTGTCGGAAAAGTGTTGCATCTTCCAAAAATCTTCCTCCATCTTTGACTAACTTCAAGCAAGAGTCCATAGGAGTAGCCATTATCTTTGACTCCCCCATACGAAAACGGTCCAGCAACCTTGTTGCATATCTAGTTTGAGAGACAAAATATCCATCTGACTTTTTAACCTCCAGTCCAAGAAAATAGCTAGCTTCGCCCAAACTCTTCATTTCAAAGCGAAGAGACAAAGCATCTTGAAGTTATTTCAGCCTCGTCATCACCCGTGATAATCATGTCATCCACATAGAGAAGAAGCATTGTGCATACTGAGGACGTTTTCTTAACAAATAAACTTGAATCTGCATTTGAAGACTTGAAACCACAAAAATCAAGGTATTGAGCAATTTTACCATACCAAGCACGTGGTGCTTGCTTGAGGCCATATAAGGCCTTCTTGAGTCGGCACACATGATTAGGGAACTCTTTAGAAATAAATTCATGCGGCTGCTCCATAAAGATATCACGATCTAACTCCCCATAAACAAATGCGTTCTTTACGTCTAATTGCCACAATTTCCTACCTTTGTAAGCAGCTAACAAAATAATTATTTGAATTGTTACCATTTTAGCAACAGGACTAAAAGTCTCCTTGTAATCGAGACCGTATTGCTGTGAAAAACCACGAGTGTAAGACCCCGAATTTTATGAAATAAAAGTATTCAATTTTTCTTATAATTACTATTCAGTAAATGGTTAAATAGATAAAAGGTTAAAGTTAAGGGTGATATATGAATTTTTTTCAAAATACACAAGTGGTTATAAAATATTCATTGTTGTCGGGGAATATTCGTTTGGTCGTGGAATATTCTTTCCATCGAGAATATTCGTGCGACCACAAGCAAATTTTGTGGGCCCCATAATGTAATAACTGCTTGGGATGAAGAAAATGACAAAATTGAGTTTTTATAAATAATAAACATAATCGTTACAATGCTAACATCGTTGGAATACCCGGTGGGTAAAGTAAAGTAATACGCATTGTTGCAGACAAGAAGACACTCAGTATTGCATGCGATTTTTTTCAATTATTGATCCTAACGTAAGAAGGCACTACTCAATAATTGTACAATAATTACTGTTCAATATTTTATTTTATTGAATCAATAATTGTTGCGTTGATATTTTATATTATTGTTGTTTCAATAATTGTCACTGCACAGTATCTCCATTATCAGATCAATAATTCATATTATTTGAATAATATTATTAGATAGTATTATTGGCAATGTCTAGAAAGTTCTGTCAAGGAGAGGTTTGGTCACCTAATTGCGCGCCAGTAAGGAGAAATCCTTATCGAAAAGCCCCCCACTTTCCTGGGAACTGCCTGGTTGTCATTATTGTGATTCTGTAATATTATTTGTAAATAATTAATTATTGATTTATATGATAAGGAAATATTTATTTGATGTGGATATAAATGATGGATTTATTTATGTGGTTATAAATGAAGGAATTAATGTTGAGGTATTTTATTATTATTTTGTCAGATTGGAGGTATTAAAAGATCAAATCAGTGTTCTTACAAACTTTATCAAGTGAGTTATAATTTTTTAATCAATTGCTGGATCGTTGTGATTTTTGGATATGTTATATATATATATATAAGTTGAGTGTATGTTCACAAATTTTGAGAACCGTTAAAATGAACGAATGATTTGTTATGAATTTTAAGAGGTGACCGATTCTAAATTAGGTTTATAAATGATTTTAGAGGAAAATTCTTCTAGAAATGGGTGGGCCCCACTTTTGATTGTTGGGGAAGATGGTCGCTTTTGGTGGGTGGAATAGTAGCGTAAAGCCATCGTAAGTAGTAGTCAAGTCTCGCTTTCTACGTCTAACATTTTCCTATAAATAGAGGGCTAAGTTAGAATTGAAAATCACACCGTAATTCATAAGTTTTCTCTTTTTCTCTAGATTATCGAGTGTATTTTGTGAGTATTTAGATACTTGGTGAGTTGCTATTCATCAGTGCAAGTTTCCTTCAGCATCATATCCGATATCCAGTCAGAAGTGCTGCTCTTTTGAGGTAAGGGATAGTAAGGGATTTTAAGGGATTGTAAGGGATGTTTTTTTTTTGTAATGATGTTATTCTTTCAATATCATTATACCGAAATATTGGTATGGATTTTATTGTGGAAGTTCTACTTTTTTGTGTCGGGTTTACTATTCATGAGTTACTATTCACGAAGTTACTATTTATGGGTTACTATTCATGAGTTACTATTCATGACAAAATTGGTTTCTTTTTCTAACCAAATTATAGTTGATTTATGAATATTACTCTTGAGATTAAAACTATATGTTGATCATATTATTTTTATTATCATATATAACATTTTTATAACCCTAATGATGATAGTTCTCTTTGACTTGAGTGTAAAGATGGGTAGATTTTTGGTATGATCATGACTATGGGTTCTCTTTGGCCAGTAGTGCAAAGTTGAATTGTTGACTGGTATGATCATGACCATTGAATTTATAATTGAATATCTTTAGCTTAAGTGCAAAGGTGAAATGATCAACATGGTTATAATTATTATTTATATAAATTCTGAAATGATTATATATTTCTTTGAGATATTAATATATTTGGCCTGTAGTGCAAATATGAACTGGTGATGACTATATTTGGCCTGTAGTGAAAATATGAACTGTTGATGAATATCCTTGGCCCGTAGTGCAAAGATGACCTGTTGTTGAATATCTTTGGCCTGTAGTGCAAAGATGGTCTGTTGATGAATATCTTTGGCTCGTAGTGCAAAGATGAAATTGTTAGTATGATTATAAACAGGAACTATGATTTGGTATAACCATGATCTTTGATGTTTCAGGTAAAGACATGTGATGAAAATTATCTTCGTCCTGGATGCGAAGAGGAATTTAGAATTACAATTATGATTATGAGTTATTCATATAATTGTGGAAATGAACTGTTGATTAATGTTACAGGGATAAAACATTGTTGGTGGACTTTTAATGTGGAGAAGATAATAGACTTTATGGTCTATTTGACTCTTCTAATGGAT